>KV017472.1:341293-419994 GCA_001598015.1 Dorcoceras hygrometricum | reverse complement strand
TTATATGTATTGAACCGGGGGATGCCCCGTGTTATCATGTATTTGGGGATCTATCTTTTGAATTGATTTATGTGGTTACTTGCTGTATTGAGTTGATTTAACTTATATTTTGAATATCGAATATTTTGAACGTATGATTTGAAGTTCAGGCCTTTGTATTTCGAAAAATTTTTAAGCCCTGATTTTAAGCTTCCGTAATTGTGCGCTTATTTTGTGTTAATTGTTGGTAATTAGCACGGGGCCTGACAGCAGCATACTTCGTCTTCTCAAAACGCCGTTGCATTTCATTGGACATCGATGCCATCACATAGCATCGAGTTTTAACCTCGTCGTCACGCCATTGGTTAAGCGTAATCAGCTCCTCAGGGCTGATACAGGCAGGGGTTTCTTCTGGAGGAGACTTCTCTATCGTATAGAGAAGCTTCTCCGAAGCCAGTACAAGATTAAGGTTGCGGATCCAGTCTTGATAGTTAAGACCAGTGAACCTGTTGCTATCCAGTATAGCAGCAAGCGGGTTTTTCATCGAAACCATTTTAATAGCAGTTATACTGAAAAGAAAAGAGACATGCATTACTGACTATATATAAAAATAAACGCTAAGACATAAAACATGGTCATTTAGCTTTATGAATTACCCTCCCACTATTTTAACGATTTCACCACCCTCTAATGAAATCGAGAAAACAGGTTTCTTTAGTGGGTACACGGAGCCCAATCAAGCGATCAAGGACCCGAATAATATCAGCCATCCATGACCCCCAAAAGGTAGTTTCCGATTGCAGCCGGTGCAACCTCCATGTATTCACCTCACGTCCAGTAAGGGCCCAATAATATGACGCCGTTTACTATCACGTGTCAAGATCGACCCATCAATGTTGAGTCGTGAAGGAAGGTCCCCTTAACGTCCCCAATAATATGAGCCAACGTTAAAGGGAGTTCCATCCGACTCACAACAGTTGTCAATGGCGTGGACAGCTTTCCGGCATACATGACCCCCTCAATAATATGAGCCGGGCCATGTATACGGGTAGCATCGACGTACACCCATTGTTGATGGAAGGTAGGGTTAATTTAAACAATTTTAAATACCCTTTTGTTTATCGAATAAACATTTATCTTGATATGAGTTTTAAATCAAATTTAAAACGAGGGATTTTATTTTTGAAAAATTTTGGTCTCATGCATATTTAAATATAATTTAAAACATGCAAACATGCGGATTCAATTACACTATATATCAAATATATACAAAGTAACATTGGGATGATCGATCGCGAGAGCTATGCGGTCCGTGGTGGCCAGCCACGGACCTGGGTCCAATCCTAGGGATAATGCAATATGCAATGCAATCCTATTACAATGCTTTCCGGTTTTACAGATCTTCGGTCTTCAATATCCTGATCGTCATCTCCACCATCTTCGGATGTGCTCCCACTAAATCTAGTAATTTACAATTAAATTAACCATGACATACAAGGGATACATTTATCAAGGGGTGGGAACGGGCCACAAACAGGCCCACTTTAAATGATAATCAAATATAATAAAAACCGAAATCAAATAAAACCTATTGCATACACCTAACACATTGGGCACGACTCTCGATCACCCCAATCATGCAATTAATCTAATTAACATGCATAATTAAATAATCTAATTATTTATCGTAAAATCATATTCTAATAACGAAATCGTATTTTATAATAAAATCGTATTTTGCAGATAAAACACGGCTCTCGATCACCCCAATCATGCAATTAATCTAATTAACATGCATAATTTAAATAATCTAATTATTTATCGTAAAATCATATTCTAATTACGAAATCGTATTTTATAATAAAATGTTATTTTGCCGAAAAACAAATTAATCAACAAAATCATATTTTATTGCATACACCTAACAAATTGGGCACGGCTCTCGATCATCCAATCATGCAGATAATCTAATTAACATGCATAATTTAAATAATCTAATTATTTATCGTAAAATCATATTCTAATTACGAAATCGTATTTTATAATTAAAATGTTATTTTGCCGAAAAACAAATTAATCAACAAAATCATATTTTATTACAAAATCACATTTCATAATTAAAATCACATTTTACTAATTTTAATTGTATCAATATTGGGTTTAAAACAATTTTAGGCCCAAAAAACTTAAAATTTCAAAATCGATCAAAACCGGGCCAGGCATCGCGTACCGGCCCGAAACTTCACGGGCTGCCCGGGACAGGCCCGAATCAAACCCTAGAAGAATTCAGACCAGCCGTCACGACATCGCCGGAGACTCGCCGGAGCGCCGGCCGGCCGGCGGCCGCCGCCAACGAAAAATTTTCGCACGGCGGCGCACGACGCCGTGCGCAACGTCACGCGGCCAGCGCGCGACCAGCCGCCGCAAGCGTCGCACTCCAGCATCGTGCATCGGCCGCCCATCGTCTCGCCATCTCGGACAGCGCTGCCCATCCTCGACCACCTCGTGCAACGTCGAGCGGCCAGCCATAGCGCAAGACACGCGACCAGCGCGCGCGATGACGTCCGGCCGCGACATGCAGCAGCGGCGCGAGGGGCGCGCACGTCTCGACCAGCGGCGCAACGATTTGCGCCTGGAGCGTCCAGCGGTGCGGCCACCAGCGTGCATCGGCCGCGACGATATGCGCGGCCCGCGCGATGAAACGCGCGCTCATGTGCGCATGGTTGATGGGGCGCCGCCGCACACGGCGGCGGCCCGGTGGTCGTTTCCCGATTTTCGTTTTTCCGATCTGAAATTTTAAGACGTTAGATACAATAAGGCATACTCGTATTGATCAGATCCGAGAAACACTGGCTCTGATACCACTGTTGGGGATCCGGATCCGCCCCCCCGCGAGGCAGCGGAAGAACATAAGAAAAGGCCGGGAGACGATCAATACGAAAAACAACAATTACAGTTAATCGTCATTCATAGGGTGTTCAAAGATGAATACCTTGCTGGCACTTGTGCCTGGCTTCAACCGGTATTACAAGAATCCGGCTCTTCTCGGTAGATTGCGGTAGATTATCGCCAATCTGGTCCACGACCAGAACCGAGACTCCTTCGTCAGGCTGCACTAGAAGTGCTGACGAGATCAGCACGAACGGATTCTCCTCGTCGAGTTGGCCGAAAACGAATTTCCGGCGACAACGTGCGGCGGCGGCGACGGCTCTTGGAGAGGAGAGGAGGGGCGACTTTTGTGCTAGGGTTTGTTAATTGTGAGTTGTATGTTATGATATGTGTTAAGTCTTGCTTAAGTCTAATTAAATAGACTTAAGTGTTGGACTTGGATCGGCCCAACGGGCCCGGGTCCAACGATGAACATTCAGTTCATCTCCAACACCGAGACTTCATCGTAACCCTGATCACCGATCAAATCGAACCGATCGACTCAGTTTCCGAAACTGAATAATATGATCTGAAAAACCGTTTTTCAGAACCCCAGTGCAAAATGACCGTTTTGCCCCTCAACAGCGGCAAACCCCGGTTTGACCCCTGTTGACTTTTAGGAAGTCGCACTTCCCGAAATCCTCTTCTCGTGCTCAACACATTGAGCTGATTATCCGTGCGGGAATCTCGAATCTAGTACTTGTGTGACCCTCAATGGTTCAGGGATACAGCTAGCCGTGGGCCCACAACCATTGTGGCTCCGGAATCACAATTCCGGACCTGCCCAACGGATCATGGTAAAGCGTCTATCAACATCGCCCCATGATCCCCTAGGTATCACTGATAGTGCCTGCAAGAACCAGTCGGTCGTGGTTAGCGTACAGTACGGTCCTTTCAATCCATATATCCCGATCAGATCAACGATCATTGATAAATCGAGAGTCGCTATAGATCCGATAGCTATGCATACATCTTGGAGATCGAATAGTGACATCGCGAGTGTAACTAGGTAAACACATTTACCTAAAACACTTCTAGTACTCTGGCCAGAGATTTATACACTATTATCCCCTCAGATAGCATAGGATATCCACGCATGTCTACGAGCGGTGAATCCTCGACAACGATGCATCGACTCCTACATGCATCGGGGTCTCACCCAATCCCGACGCCTTATGACCCCATGTGAGTCGAAAAACGGGTCAAAGCGAGACGCCTATCATGTAGAGTCTCAATTACGTTTCGAGTCGTGAGGACTAATCAGTACAACCAAGACCTCGGACTTATCCACTCGACAAATGGTAACCACTTGGAAAGTCCGAACGAGGGTAGTTCGATAGATCACCAGGTCACTATCTATCTGCATGCTCAGAACATCACAATGTTCCCTACCAATGAAACATGGTACTTCGCATCGCAGATACTAGTCTCGAACTCGGGCAGCCTTATCCTCATTTTGACGGCCCAATCGACTAGGAACATGTTCAGAATACACAGCGACTATTAGATGTGTTTCATGATAGCCGTCATACCCACTATCACATCCAACATACGCTTTAGTGCATTCTAGGTCTTTACTCAACGCAATTGTAAATCATTACACACATAATGAAAGTAAAGAATGCCATATGAAAGAATGCGAATATCATATATAAAGACTGTTTGTACAAGACTCTATAAAACCCACACGCCACAAGTTGGCTAGTTGGACATCTACTCTAACACCACCTGCGCGCACAGCTCGCGCAGGTGGGGTGGCAGATGTCGCGCGGCGACATGCAGCACTGTGCGCGACATGCGCGCCCGGGTGCCGGCCTGTGGGCGCAACGCCCGCTGGCCAGCGTGCGCACGGGTGTGTGCGACAGAGGCGCACACTTGCGCAGCTGCTGCGCACGCCGTGCACGTTGGTGTGTTGGGCGGCGCAGCGGCAGAATAAATTTTTTTTTTAAAATTTGGAATTTGAGATCTGATGCAATACAGGTACATTTTATTTATTGACAGATCCGAGCCAAAGCTCTGATACCATTGTTGGCGCAACGGCGGATCCAGATCCCGCTCCCGGGGCGCAGCGGAAGATTTCAAAATTTTGCACCGGGAACGGTCAATACATAACAAATACATAACAAATACAGCAAATAAACATACATAGGATGTTTGATTTGGTACCTTGCTGGCATCTAGGCGCCTGGCTCCGACCAATTTCATGAGGAAATCGGCACTTCAACGGTAGGCGGTCGTCGTTCTCCTAATCTGGTCCACGACTAAAATCATGATCCCTTCGTCAGTCTGCACTAGAAAACGTGATGAATGTTTCACGGATGGAATCTCCTCGTCGATACAGTCGTAACAAGTCCGACGGCGGCGACAGGCGGCGATGCGCGGCGGTGGGCGGCGGCGCAAGGGGGGCGACGGCCTAGAGGAGTAGAGAGGGAGGGAGGCGGCTTGCTCTAGGGTTTTGTGTAGTTATGTTGTTTTTGTAATGCAACCCTAGGGACCTTATTTATAGACTTCGTATGGGCTTGAAATGGTTTAATGGGCTTGGGTCGGGCCCAGGGTGAACATTTGTTTCAAGTCCATCACCGTGGCTCCATCATAATCCCGATCGACAATCAGATCTGACCGATCTACACAGTTTACAAAACTGAGTATTATGATGCGAAAACAATTTTTTGGACCACCTAGTCCAAAATAACGGTTTGGCCCCTGCAAGTTTCAAGTATAGTCAAACTAGCCCAAACTTCAGGGAAATTGCATTTTGACCCTTGTTTAAATTTAGGAAGTCGCACTTCCATCCTTCCTCCTCCTATGCTCAACAAATTGAGCTTAATTTCCATGCGAGAATCGAGAAATCAGTACTTGTGTGACCCTCAATGGTTCAGGGATACAGCTAGTTGTGGGCCCACAACGTGTGTGACTCCGAAACCACATTTTCGAACTAGCCCATCGGATCATGGTAAAGCGTCTAGAAACATCGCCCCATGATCCCCCAGGTATCACTGATAGTGCCTGCAAGAACCAGTCGATCATGGTTAGAATACAGTAACGGTCCTTTCAATACATATATCCCGATCAGATCAACGACCATTGGTAAATCGAGAATCGCTAGAGATCCAATAACCATGCATACATCTCGGAGATCAAATAGTGGCATCGCGTGTGTTACTAGGTAAACCCATTTAACTAAAACACATCTAGTACTCTGGCCAGAGATTTATCACACTATTATCTCCTCAGATAGCATAGGATATCCATGCACAAAGGCGAGCGGTGAATCATGATCCCCCCAGGTATCACTGATAGTGCCTGCAAGAACCAGTCGATCATGGTTAGAATACAGTAACGGTCCTTTCAATACATATATCCCGATCAGATCAACGACCATTGGTAAATCGAGAATCGCTAGAGATCCAATAACCATGCATACATCTCGGAGATCAAATAGTGGCATCGCGTGTGTTACTAGGTAAACCCATTTAACTAAAACACATCTAGTACTCTGGCCAGAGATTTATCACACTATTATCTCCTCAGATAGCATAGGATATCCATGCACAAAGGCGAGCGGTGAATCCTCGAAAACGAAGCATCGACTTCTACATGCATCGGGACCTCACCCAATCCCGCCACCTAATGACCCCAACTGAGTCGATAAACGGGTCAATGTGAGGCACCTATCATGTGGAGTCTCAATGACGTTTCGAGTGATAAGGGCTAATCTGTACAATCAAGACCTCGGACTTAATCCACTCGACAAATGGTAACCACTCTGAAAGTCCGAACGAGGGTAGTTAGATAGATCACCAGGTCACTATATATCTGCATGCTCAGAACATCACAATGTTCCCTACCAATGAAACGTGGTACTTCACATCGCAGATGCTAGTCTCAAGCTCGGGCGGCCTTATCCTCATTTTGACGGCCCAATCGACTGTGAACGAGTTTAGAATACATAGTGACTATTAGATGTGTTTCATGATAGCCATCATATCCACTATCACATCTAAGATACATTATGGTGCATTCTGGGTCTTTATCCAACACAATTGTTAACATTATAAAATAATGAAGATAAATAATGCCATAAAAGAATACGAATTTCATAAATAAAGATCGTTATACAAAGAGTCAACTAGAACCCACACGCCACAAGTTGGCTAGTTGGGAACCTACTATAACAGAGGCGATAAAATACCCAGCCGCAAGAATGATCGGAAAGTGCTGATGGATGAGAAAAGCACCAAGAGTTGGGCTGACATCGATTCAGATTCTACATCCAGCAGTTCCTCATCAAGCGATAGGGCACAGGAGGAAGTTCATTATCTCCCGGCTGACCGGACATCTGATGACGAGGTATTCGACTTCTCTAACATTGAATTTACAAGAGAAGACCTTGTCAGTGCACTTAATGATATGGTCAAAGAGTACAGGAAGCTTTCTCACACATTCGAGGAAGTTAAATCTGAAACGATGATTTGAAAAATATTTCAGTAGAACCAAGTATTGTTGAACTTGGTGAAGCTGACAGTTTAAAAATCGAGTTGAGTAAGCTGAAGGCTGAGAATGAATTGTTGAGATCAAAGTCTTGTGAGCTCGAGTCTGAAATTGAAAAATTAAATTTGTGATACCTGAATTTGTATTAGAGATTAATTGTTGGAAGGTATCGGTTTTTAGAGATTTCTGGTGGTTTAGATCTCTGTTTGTAAGTTTGGTTGGCATTTTCGGGTCTGAAATAGCATTTGGAGCTATTCTGGGAGTTTTCGTATTTTTGAGGTTTTTGTGTGAAAGATGGTTTTGGGTGAAAGCTGGTTGATTTGTAAAAAACAGTCGTAGCGTTTATTTTGGCAACGTGAGATTCCGAAACACCGTCGTTTGGAGAGAACTGGTAGCTCTTGTAATATCAGCTGTTGCCTTAACGTGAATTTTTATCGAGTTGGATATGGTGTCGTTTGAATAAGTTGGAGCGATGTCGTTTTGCTGTAGCGCTAGTGTGAGATCTGATCGCGTGTGTGTGCCTGCTGGTTGGTCAGTCGAAGCAGATGTCAATGCGGGTCGACATCACTGTAGCGCAAGAAGGAAACTTCGTCGTTTGGATGTTGCGACTGGTTGTCCACCTGCGAGAGATTTGTGCACTACGGTAGCTTGCAGCTGGTATTGCGTGAGAGTTATCGACCAGATTTGATGATGTCACCGGTTGGACGCCGTTTTGATTAGTTGCAATGCTGCGTTTCATATGTTGCATCTGGTACCAGCTTTTGGAGATTTCTCGTGATGTTTAAACCAGTCGTCTGGTTGTCCAGCTTTTGGTTGAGAACCAGTCGTAGGTAGTGTTCTACGACTTCGTTTTGTGTATTTGGGAATTATGCTTGCGGGGTTCGATCAGCCGATGGTTTGTTGGTGTCTGCTGGTTATTTCGGTGGATAATTTAACCAGCTTTTGAGAGATGAATTTAAGGAAGATTGGTCTTTGATTTCGAGCACCAGATTCCATACTTAGCGAAATATTCCTCGATTGTTTTCTTCGCTTCGAACCCTAGGTTACTGTTCACCGTAGCTTTTCTCCGACAATTCCCATCGTTTTCGACCATTGTTTGGTACGTGCGAGGTATCGTTGGACTCCTCTTGTGAAGATCTATCATTCCATACCACTTTTGGAGGCTGTAGTCGGCTAGTTGAGGAACGTGAAGTTGCTGCCCAATTGTGCGTTTCCCATCGTTTTCGACCATTGTTTGGTACGTGCGAGGTATCGTTGGACTCCTCTTGTGAAGATCTATCATTCCATACCACTTTTGGAGGCTGTAGTCGGCTAGTTGAGGAACGTGAAGTTGCTGCCCAATTGTGCGTTTTGTAGTGCAGGTAGAACTTCGTTCCTTTGTGATGAGATCTTATTCCTAGCCTTGGTTTAAGCTTCCAGTAAGTTGTTTTGGTAGTAATTACGTTGGTTGAGCGTGGTTCCCAGCCGTAGCTTCTGTAAATGGCCGTGAGTTTCTGTGAAGCTTTTGAGATCTGTGTTTGTGTATTTAGCAGGTTGCTATCCATATCTCTCGGGCCTGTTTTGTAGTAATTGTTGCACAAAAGTATAAGGTACGAATTTGAGCTTGATGTTGCTGGGAATTGGCATGAGATTGAATGCTAGATGGTTGTAGTGCATTGCCGTGGATGTTGCTGTGTGCATATGTGATTTCTATTGTTGTTTAGCTGCTATGTTTATGCATACACGCATTTCCCATATTGCATTTATATTTCAGTTACAGCCATTGTTTCGTATCTTGTATTCCTGTTGTTGATTCTTATCAGGATGCGAGGGCGAGCGGCAATACCGCACTCTCATCTCCCTGCTGGGATTGTTAGCCACCATGCGCCGAGTGGTTAACTACCACAGTTCATGGGCGAGGCAACGGCAGGTTGAGTTGTTTGATGCATCTGGTATTCGGGTGTAGTATCACGGCGAGTGGCTCATTACCACACTGTGAACACACCCCGTGGCCACTTTGTTGCAGATTCTTGGAGCTGTTCTATTTTAGCTTTATCTGTTGCTCTCCGTACTGGGGTTTGACCCCATGTCCCTCTGGGGCTTGGTTTGTTTCCTTGTTTGTGTTGTTTTCAGGGAACCCAGGTTTTACAGCTGGTCGTGGTTATAACCCAACTGGTGGTGCCCCAGGAGGTGGTTAGCGTGTCCCAGTCGCGTATAGCATATATATATGTATCAGTTAGCCAGGGGGATGCCCTGCGCTTCGTTATTGTATCTAGTAGTTGGAGTCTGATGCAGGTTTTGTTGTTGTATGCGATACTGTTGGTTGTTTTTCTGAACTGGGATATATTTAGAGTATTTCTCTATTTTAAATTATATTGTTTTAAACCGTCAGGCCAAAAGCGAAAATTTTACCCGCTTTTTGATAGCTTCCGCATGTGTTTGTATGATTTTACTCTGTTTAGAGCTTGAGGCCTAACATTTTTGGTATCAGAGCTTAAGCTGCGACAAGCTCAATTTCTTTGCTCACACTCGATTCTAGGCACAGTGTTGTTACGTGTGCTTGACTATGTGACTACGTGCTGCATATTTCTGTGGTATATGCTATCTGTGCCGTATCTGTTGTGTCTCGCTTGATCCTGTTGAGTGTTTTCGTAGATGTCACCTAGACGTCGTGATAGAGGTAGGGGGCAGTTTCAGGAGTCAGGAGGACAGAATGAGGATCGGTATAGTGCTCGTACTCAGACTCGTGAGAGTAGTGAGGAAGAGGTTGCGGCTATGGTGCCTCCGGTAGAGAGGATGGATGTGGTGATCGCTCGGTTTCAGAGGATGAACACTCTAGTATTAAATGGTGATGAGTCCAGTGAGGATGCGGACTCGTGGCTCCGGAACGTCATCTTTCTTTTCGATTGATGTCAGTATGATGATGAGCTCCGTTTGAGTTTAGTGATTCTACTGCTTAGGAAGGCCGCAGAGCGCTGGTGGCGAGGCGCTTCTAGTACTTCAGAGGAGACCGGTGTCGGGATCTCTTGGAACAGTTTTTGCGAGACCTTCCGGCAGGAGTATGTACCCGAGTCTTATGTGAACGCCCGGGAGCGGGAGTTCGACCATCTGGAGCAGGGTTCCATGACTGTTCGGGAGTATGCTAGGAAGTTCTCTTATCTGTTGGCATACATTCCCCATGTTTCTGGCCTGAGAGGGCCAAGCGTACTCGATTTATTGAGGGCTTGAATGAAGAGTTGTATCAGATTGTTTTCACTAGTAAGCCCAAGACTTATGCTGAGGCTGTGGACAGTGCCATCGACATTGAGGAAGGTTTGCGTAGCCGTCATGCTCGTCGGAAACAGGCACCGCAGGGTGGTCGTCCTGCTATTCATGGAGCGCAGTCCTCTCAGTCCTCCCAGTCATCATATCAGCCCCAGCAGCAGCAGCAGCCACAGGTGGCTAAGCAGTCTGGCCGTCAGAGGTTTCGACCCCGAGGTCAGCAGTTCAAGAAGAAGTCGGGTTCTGGCTCTTCTTGTTCGGGCAGCTCGAGTAGCAGTGGTTCTCGGGCTGAGTTTTGCTGCTTTTGCGGTGGAAAGCATCCGTCCACGCAGTGTGTTGGGGTGCAGGGTTCCTGCAACCTTTGTGGTCAGTACGGGCATTTTGCGAGAGTTTGTCGTCAGCTGGATCACAACAGACCGCGGCCCAGCCTCAGGGTCGTGGAGGTCAGTCTAGGGGCCGTTCTCAGCAGTTTCAGCAGCCCCGTTTGGGTGAGACTCAGTTTAGGCCGTTTCAGCAGCCTGGTCCGTCGCGGTTCGGACAGTCGTCTCAGCCTTTATTTTCAGGACCTCAGCATGCTCAGTTTAACGCCATTACGAGGGAGCAGGCCGAGGAGACACCGAGCCGGGTGATTGGAGGTACATGTCTTGTCTTTGACTTTCCTGCTCGTGTGTTGTTTGACACAGGTGCATCGCATTCGTTTATTTCTGATTCGTTTGTTGTTGAGCATGGTCTGTGTACCATCCCTTTACGCGATGTTGTTTCTGCTTCTACCCCTGGTGGTGTGAGCCTGTTCTCCCAGTAGGTTTTGTTGGATGGCGTGTTGCGGTTTGGTGAGCATGTCCTGTTAGCGAACTTGATCCGTGTGATGCTTTGGGATTTCGATTGCATAGTTGGGATGGATGTGCTGTCCAACTATAGGGCCTCCGTGGACTGCTTCCATGGGATTGTTCGTTTTAGGCCTATGTCTGGTGAGAAGTGGGACTTCTACGGCCAGGATTCTAGATCGAAGATCCCGTTGGTTTCAGCGATGGAGATGTTTAGCTTGTTGTCCTTGGGTGCTTTATGATTTACGCTTTGGATGCGTCTTCTTCTTCCCACGTTCAGCTTAGTGGCGTTCCCGTGGTGCGACATTTCCCGTATGTGTTCCCGGAGGAGATTCCTGGTTTTCCTCCGTGGCGGGAGATCGACTTCAGCATAGAGCTGGTTCCTGGCACGGCTGTGCGTTTATGATTTACGCTTTGGATGCGTCTTCTTCTTCCCACGTTCAGCTTAGTGGCGTTCCCGTGGTGCGACATTTCCCGTATGTGTTCCCGGAGGAGATTCCTGGTTTTCCTCCGTGGCGGGAGATCGACTTCAGCATAGAGCTGGTTCCTGGCACGGCTCCAATTTCACGTGCTCCTTATCGTCTGGCGCCTGCGGAGTTGAGAGAACTCAAGGTGCAGTTAGATGATTTGCTGTATAAAGGTTTTATTCGTCCTAGTGTGTCACCGTGGGGAGCGCCCATATTGTTTGTGAAGAAGAAGGATGGCTCAATGCGGATGTGCATTGATTTTCGCCAGTTGAATAAAGCCACTGTGAAGAAAAAGTACCCGTTACCTAGAATCGATGATTTGTTTGATCAGTTGCAAGGCTCTGCGGTGTATTCAAAGATTGATCTTCGTTCCGTGTACCATCAGTTTAGAGTGAGAGATCAGGATGTCGTGAAGACTGCGTTTTGTACGAGGTACGGACACTTTGAGTTTTTGGTGATGCCGTTTGGTTTGACCAACGCGCCTGAAATCTTTATGGATTTGATGAACCGATTTTTCCCCGAGTTTATCGATCAGTTTGTGATCGTGTTCATCGACGACATCTTAGTCTATTCGAAGACTCCTTTGGAGCACAAGGAGCATTTGCGTATTTTCCTTCAGACGGTGAGAGACCAGCAGTTGTATGCAAAGTTTTTCAAGTGTGAGTTTTGGTTGGATCGCTTCGTATTCTTGGGACATGTGATTTCAGCCGAGGGGATTTTGGTGGATCCTAGCAAGGTTGATGCCGTTCTGAACTGGGAGCGTCCCAGGAATGTTTCCGAGATTCGCAGTGTTTTGGGTCTGGCTGGCTATTATCGTCGCTTCATTGAAAGATTCTCAAGTATAGCAAAGTCGATGACTCAATTGACTCAGAAGGACAAGCGTTTTGTTTGGACTGAGCAGTTTGAGAATTATTTTCAACTGTTTAAAGAGAAATTGACTACGGCGCCTTTTTTGGCTCTGCCGTCCGGTTCAGGTGGTTTTGTTGTTTGTTCTGACGCTTCGCTCAACGGATTGGGTTGTGTGTTGATGCAGAATGGTCGAGTCATTGCGTATGCCTCGCGGCAGTTGAAACCGCATGAGACTCGTTTCCCGGTCCATGATTTGGAGTTAGCAGCGGTGGTCTTCGCGTTGAAAATCTGGCGTCACTACCTGTATGGCGAGCAGTTTGTGGTGTACTCCGACCACAAAAGTTTGCAGTATCTGTTTTCGCTGCCTGACCTGAATATGAGACAGCGACGGTGGATGGAGCTGCTAAAGGACTTTGAATGTGAGATCAAGTACCAGCCTGGGAAGTCGAATGTGGTGGCCGATGCTTTGAGCAAGAAGGCTAGTGAGATGCTTGCGTCGTTGTACATCTCTAAGGACCAGGAGCATATTAACACTACGGGTTGGAGATTTTACCCGGCTGAGGATTGTGTGGTGGTTTCTTCTTTCCAAGTGGAGCCACAGATTGTTTCTACCATTCGAGCAGCTCAAAGGACTGATCCGTCTATCCACGAGTTGAAGTTGAAGGTCAGGGCTGGCGAACTTGAGGACTATTCCGTCTCTTATGATGGTTGTTTGCGTTTCCGAGGCAGGTTGGTTGTGCCCAATCTGATTGATTTGAAGGAGAAGATCCTTCGGGAAGCGCACTATAACAGACATAGTGTTCATCCTGGTGCACGAAAGATGTACCATGCTTTGAAGCCGCACTTTTGGTGGGCTGGCCTAAAGAGCGATGTTGCTGGTTTTATTACTCGTTGTTTGAATTGTCAGATGGTTAAGGCCGAAAGGATGAGACCTGGTGGTCTGTTACAGAGTTTGGAAGTGCTCCCAATTCCATTTCGTGATGCATCTGCCTCATTCCAGCAGAGGATGCGATGCTATTTGGATGGTTGTAGACCGTCTGTCGAAGTCTGCACATTTTATTCCCTATGGAATGACCTTCTCGTTGAAGAAGATGGTGAAGCTGGATGTTGATTTTGTTTGTTAGACTGCATGGTGTGCCCGTTTCGATCGTTTCCGACCGAGATCCAAGGTTTACTTCCAGGTTTTGGTAAGAGTTTGCAAACAGCTTTGGGTACCAGATTGGCTATGAGCACCGCGTATCACCCCAGATAGATGGCCAATCTGAGTGAACTATCTAGACGTTAGAGGAGATGTTGCGAGCTGTTGTGTTGGATTTCGGAGGTAGCTGGCAAGACGCGTTGTCTTTGGTTGAGTTTTCGTACAATAACAGCTAACATGACTTTGTGCAGCAAATGAAAGATCATGTGGATCTTATTAGACAGCGGATGAAAGCTGCCCAAGATCGCCAAGCCAGTTATGCGAATAAGAGGCATCGACCTCTTGAGTTTCAGGTTGGTGATCGTGTATTTCTCAAGGTTTCTCCGTTTCGCAGTGTGATGCGCTTTGGACACAAGGTAAAGTTAGCCCCTCGTTACGTTGGTCTGTATGAGATTATTGAGAGGATTGGCCCTTTAGCGTATCGGCTATTGTTGCCGTCAGAGTTGTCTTCTCTTCATGACGTCTTCCATGTTTCCATGTTGAGGAAGTATGAGCCAGATCCATCTCATGTGCTTAGAACTGACGAGGTAGAGCTAGATCAGTCGTTGAGTTATCAAGAATATCCCTTGCAGATCCTTGACAGAAAAGAGAAACAGTTGAGGAATAAGACCATTCCGTTGGTAATGGTGCAGTGGAGCAAGCATGGAAGGGAAGAAGCTACTTGGGAGCTGGAAGAAAAGATGCAGGGCGAGTGGCCGCATCTGTTTGAGTAGCTGTTGAGCTAAATTTCCAGTAGCTGTAGCTTTTGGTTGTATTTCTTCCCTAGTTAATGTTATATGTTTGATCAGTTATCTTGAACTCTTGGCATTGTGTTGGGCGAGTTCTATTTGTATCTTTATGTTGCTGAATTGTTGTGCTAGAATTTGTTGTTTGTTTTAAGGGACGAAATCCTTTTTAGTGGGGGAGAAATGTGAGACCTGAATTTGTATAAGTCTAATTAAATAGACTTAACAATGGACTTGGACCGGCCCATCGGGCCCGGGTCCAAATGACGATATCCATTGCTGCGACTTCATCGTAACTCCGATCGCCGATCAGATTGGACCGATCGACTCAGTTTCCAAAACTGAATGTTATGATATGAAAAACAATTTTTCAGATCATCTAACCCTAAATTGCAAAAAGACCGTTTTGCCCCTCAATAGCGGGAAACCCCGGTTTGACCCCTGTTGACTTTTAGGAAGTCGCACTTCCCGAAATCCTCTTCTCGTGCTCAACACATTGAGCTGAGTATCCGTGCGAAAATCTCGAATCTAGTACTTGTGTGACCGTCAATGGTTCAGGGATACAGCTAGCCATGGGCCCACAACCATTGTGGCTCCGGAATCACAATTCCGGACATGCCCAACGGATCATGGTAAAGCGTCTAGCAACATCGCCCCATGATCCCCTAGGTATCACTGATAGTGCCTGCAAGAACCAGTAGGTCGTGGTTAGCGTACAGTACGGTCCTTTCAATCCATATATCCCGATCAGATCAACGACCATTGGTAAATCGAGAGTCGCTATAGATCCGATAGCTATGCATACATCTTGGAGATCGAATAGTGACATCGCGAGTGTAACTAGGTAAACACATTTACCTAAAACACTTCTAGTACTCTGGCCAGAGATTTATACACTATTATCCCCTCAGATAGCATAGGATATCCACGCATGTCTGCGAGCGGTGAATCCTCGACAACGATGCATCGACTCCTACATGCATCGGGGTCTCACCCAATCACGACGCCTGGTGACCCCAAATGAGTCGGCAAACGGGTCAAAGTGAGACGCCTATCATGTAGAGTCTCAATGACGTTTCGAGTCGTGAGGACTAATCAGTACAACCAAGATCTCGGACTTATCCACTCGACAAATGGTAACCACTTGGAAAGTCCGAACGAGGATAGTTCGATAGATCACCAAGTCACTATCTATCTGCATGCGCAGAACATCACAACGTTCCCTACCAATGAAACATGGTACTTCGCATCGCAGATACTAGTCTCGAACTCGGGCGGCCTTATTCTCATTTTGACCGCCCAAGCGACTAGGAACATTTCAGAATACACAGTGACTATTAGATGTGTTTCATGATAGCCGTCATACCCACTATCACATCTAACATACACTTTAGTGTACTCTAGGTCTTTACTCAACATAATTGTAAATCATCATACACACAATGAAAGTAGCGCTTTTAACTACCTTCTTGTAAACGCGTGGCTCCTCGGGATTCTTGATGAAACCAAATTCCTTAATTGTTTCATCGAATCTCAGGTTCCAACTCCTCGATGCTTGTTTGAGACCGTAGATCGATCTCTGAAGCTTGCATACCTTATGCTCGCTTCCTACAGATGTGAAACCCTCAGGCTGCGTCATGTAGATCTCTTCCTTAATTTTTCCATTAAGGAACGCAGTTTTCACATCCATTTGCCATATCTCATAGTCGTACCATGCGGCTATGGCTAACAGTATTCTAATTGACTTGAACATTGCAACGGGCGAGCAGGTTTCATCATAGTCAACACCTTGCCTTTGAGTGTAACCTTTCGCGACCAGTCGCGCCTTGTAGGTCATTACCTTACCATCAGGCCCAAGTTTCCTCTTGTACACCCATTTGCACCCAATAGGAACAATTCCTTCGGGAGGGTTAACCAGAGTCCAAACTTGGTTAGCATGCATTGAGTCAAACTCAGATTGCATTGCTTCAAGCCACAAATTAGAATCAGCATCGGAAATTGCCTCCTTGAAAATTCTTGGATCAGATCCAACAACTTGATCACCTTGATCATCTTCAAGGAGAAAACCATATCTCTCAGGAGCCCAAGGAATCCTTTCGGATCTCCTAGGTGCGACCATATCTGGTACTGGCTCAGTAGGTGCGGGAGATTCACTTGGTACTTCAATTGGTTCTCGAACCTCTTCGAGTTCTACTAATTTGCCCTTTCTATCAAGTAGAAATTCCCTTTCCATAAAGGTGTCATTCCTAGAGAAAAACACTTTTGTCTCGCTCGGATAGTAGAAATAGTATCCAATGGAATTCTTTGGATACCCAATGAAGTAGCATAAGATGGATCTCGTATCCAACTTATCTCCCACTGTCTGCTTCACGTAAGCAGGACATCCCCAAATCCTCATAAATGAGTACTTGGGTGGTTTGCCCATCCATATCTCATACGGAGTTTTATCCACTGCCTTGGTGTGGACATTGTTCAACAACATTACTGTCGTTTCGAGCGCATAGCCCCAAAACGAGGTCGGAAGCTCAGTGAAGCTCATCATAGATCGAACCATGTCCAACAAGGTCCGATTACGATGCTCCGCTACACCATTTAGCTATGGTGTGGCCGGAGGGGTCCACTGTGAGAGAATCCCATTCTCCTTTAGATAATCTTGAAACTCAGTACTCAAGTGCTTTAATACTTTTGCCTAACTGATTTTCTACTTCAGCCTTGAATTCTTTGAACTTTTCAAAAGATTCAGACTTGTACTTCATCAAGTACAAGTACCCAGTCGCACTTCCCGAAATCCTCTTCTCGTGCTCAACACATTGAGCTGAGTATCCGTGCGGGAATCTCGAATCTAGTACTTGTGTGACCCTCAATGGTTCAGGGATACAGCTAGCCGTGGGCCCACAACCATTGTTGCTCCGGAATCACAATTCCGGACTTGCCCAACGGATCATGGTAAAGCGTCTAGCAACATCGCCCCATGATCCCCTAGGTATCACTGATAGTTTCTGCAAGAACCAGTCGGTCGTGGTTAGAGTACAGTACGGTCCTTTCAATCCATATATCCCGATCAGATCAACGACCATTGGTAAATCGAGAGTCGCTATAGATCCGATAGCTATGCATACATCTTGGAGATCGAATAGTGACATCGCGAGTGTAACTAGGTAAACACATTTACCTAAAACACTTCTAGTACTCTGGCCAGAGATTTATACACTATTATCCCCTCAGATAGCATAGGATATCCACGCATGTCTGCGAGCGGTGAATCCTCGACAACGATGCATCGACTCCTACATGCATCGGGGTCTCACCCAATCCCGACGCCTGGTGACCCCAAATGAGTCGGAAA
This sequence comes from Dorcoceras hygrometricum, assembly GCA_001598015.1. Classification (NCBI taxonomy): domain Eukaryota; kingdom Viridiplantae; phylum Streptophyta; class Magnoliopsida; order Lamiales; family Gesneriaceae; genus Dorcoceras; species Dorcoceras hygrometricum. The sequence goes on along the minus strand of KV017472.1, from coordinate 401,947 downwards.
ACGGGTCAAAGTGAGACGCCTATCATTTAGAGTCTCAATGATGTTTCGAGTCGTGAGGACTAATCAGTACAACCAAGACCTCGGACTTATCCACTCGACAAATGGTAACCACTTGGAAAGTCCGAACGAGGGTAGTTCGATAGATCACCAGGTCACTATCTATCTGCATGCTCAGAACATCACAATGTTCCCTACCAATGAAACATGGTACTTCGCATCACTCTCTCCAAAACTCTCATAACCCTAAACCTAAAAACCAGCCGCCCCCTCCTCTCCTCGAACACGCCGCCGCCGCCGATCATTGCCGGAAAATTGTTTCCGGCCAGTTCGACAAGGAGAATCCGTTCGTGCTGATCTCGTCAGCGCTTCTAGTGCAGCCTGACGAAGGAGTCTCGGATCTGGTCGTGGACCGGATTGGCGATAATCTACCGCAATCTACCGAGAAGAGCTGGATTATTGTAATACCGGTTGGAGCCAGGCACAAGTGCCAGCAAGGTAACCTGCTTAAACGCCCTATGTATGACAATTATGAATTGTTGTTTTTATCCGGTGTCTCATGCATAGCATCTGCATTTTTATCTTATGCATTCTTTTAGCTATATCTGTTGCTCTCCGTACTGGGGTTTGACCCCATGTCCTTCTGGGGCTTGGTTTGTTTCCTTGTTTGTGTTGTTTTCAGGGAACCCAGGTTTTACAGATGGTCGTGGTTATAACCCAGCTGGTGGTGCCCCAGGAGGTGGTTAGCGTGTCCCAGTCGCGTATAGCATATATATATATGTATCAGTTAGCCAGGGGGATGCCCAGCGCTTCGTTATTGTATCCAGTAGTTGGAGTCTGATGCAGTTTTTGTTGTTGTATGCTATAATGTTGGTTTTTTTTCTGAACTGGGATATATTTTGAGTATTGCTCTATTTTAAATTATATTGTTTTAAACCTTCAGGCCAAAAGCGAAAAGTTTACCCGCTTTTTGATAGCTTCCGCATGTGTTTGTATGATTTTACTCTGTTTAGAGCACGAGGCCTGACAAAATTTGACAATGAGCTCCTCAAGTCTTCTGCTTCTCTAGATAAGATGTTTGAAATTCAGAAGCCAGTAAATGATAAATCTGTCTTGGGTTTCAATAGTAGTGAAAGCAGCTCTGGAAAAACAAGTACTCAATCACAGCTGGTGTACGACAAGTTCAATAAGATGAGCTTTGTCAAAGCCAGTGTGACATATGACAGCTGTGAGTCGATGACATATAATGACCAGACCTCTCAGAAGTTGAACCATAAAGGAAAAGCTGGTATCGGCTATCAAAGACTTGAGAATTCCAAGCCCAGCTGGCTAAAGAACAAATTTGACAAAGACAAAGCGAAAGCTGGTTCTAAGTCGTTTGATCCTAACCAGCCAAGGCGTAATTCAATGAAGGTAAAATCTGGTTGGAGAAAGGTTCAGCCGAGGAGGGTTCTAAATGGTCAAAATATGAAATCAACACTCAATATATCTCACCATAATTTTGCACAGACCCTCACGGACTCTAGTACTTGAAATCTGTCAAGGTAATTCAAGTATGGGTCCTGAAAGAGGTAATCCGATCTGGATCCAAGTAAAATTGGGTACCAAAAGCTGTTTTTATGATTGCAGGATAACATGTACGAACCAGCTGATGTATCAACCTTGTGGTACATGGATAGTGGTTGTGCACGACACATGACGGGAAACCAAAAGCTGCTATCAGATGCTGTCCCACACAAAGGAGCAAAAATCGTGTTTGGTGATAACGCATACGGTAACACTGTGGGTAAGGGTAAGCTTATCCACGGTAACATCTCTATTTCAGACATTTTTGTTGTTAATAATCTTCGTTATAATTTGATTAGCATTAATCAGCTATGTGACAAAGGTTACATAGTTAAGTTTCAACAACACACTTGCATAGTTCAGAGTGCAAATGGTCTGACTGTATTGGTAGGTAAACGTTCGGGGAATACCTACATTATCGATTGGTCAGAGCAGTTGAAATTTGAACAGTTGTGCCTTGCAGCTGACTCTTCCAAGAGTTGGTTGTGGCATCAAAGAATGAATCATCTAAACTTCAAAACACTTGCCAAATTGAGTCAACATGATATGGTTTCTGGTATGCCAAAAATCAATTTTTCTAAGGACAAGATTTGTGCCGCTTGTCAGCTGGGTAAGCAAATTAAATCTACTTTCAAAAAGAAAGGCGGTAAACGTTCTTCCCGTAGCTTAGAGCTTTTACATATTGATCTTTTTGGTCCTATACCCGTAACTAGCTTAGGGGGAACGAACTACACCCTTGCAGTTGTTGATGATTTTACAAAATATACATGGGTGTTGTTTTTAAAAGAAAAATCTGAAACCGCCGACCAGCTGATACTTCTTTTAAAATGTTTTCAAAATGACAAATCTTGTTCAGTCAACCGAATAAGAAGTGATAGTGGTACTGAGTTTTTAAATCAAAAATTGACTTCTTATTTGGAAGACTTAGGGATAAAGCATGAGCTTTCAGCAGCTAGAACTCCTCAGCAGAACGAACGTTCTGAGAGGAGAAATCGTACTTTAAAAGAAGCTGCTAGATCAATGATTGCTTATTCTGGTATTTCACAAAAATTTTGGGCAGAAGCAGTTAACACAACGTGTTACACTCAAAACAGATCTATGATTAATAGGATGCATGATAAAACCCCATATGAGATCTGGCATGGCAAGAAACCTGATATATCTTATTTCAGGGTGTTTGGGTGCAGATGTTTTATTCATAATAATGGCGAAAAGCACCTAACAAATTTTGAACCAAAATCTGATGCAGGTATCTTTCTAGGTTATTCAGCTGTTAGCAAGGCATATCGCGTTTTCAACAACAGAAGTCTGACAGTTGAAGAATCCGCACACGTGGTGTTCGACGAGACAAGCTTTAGATCCAACTCAGCTGCAGGCCTACATGATTTGTGTTCACGTCTGGAATCAACAAGTCTTGATGACTCAGATGATGGCGTGGCTCCACAATGATATTCAGCAGAGATGGAACCAGCACTGGACACACCACACACTAACGCGCAACAAGATCTGACAGGTGTACCAGCTGTTGGAGGAGGAGCAACCAACCTTCAACCAGATGTTGCTCAACCAACTGTTTCTCCAACAGATGCTGTTCAACCAGATGTTGCTCAATCAGATGTTGCACAAGCAGACTCCACTATTCATATACCAACATCTGATGAACAAGATACAAGCACACATCAATTGATATCTAGACCACCAGCTGAAGCATCAGTCGCAAGTAGATCACATCAGTTGGAATCCAGACCTACAACTGATACAAGAGCTGATCCAAGCTCACATTTGGAACAACCATCTCAACAACTGGAACCTGACGCACAAGCCAAAAACATCATATAGAAACTAAGAAAATAGATGAAACCTTAGCTAACCCCAGCTGGATAGATGCAATTCAAGAACAATTGAATCAATTTAAGCGTAACAATGTATGGAAACTTGTACCTAGACCCTCTAATCATTCAGTTATAGGAACAAGATGGGTCTTTAGGAACAAACTGAATGAAGATGGCGTAGTAACTAGAAATAAGGTTCGACTGGTTGCACAAGGATTTAGGCAGATGGAAGGTATAGATTTTGATGAGACCTTCGCACCAGTACCTATACTAGAAGCGATCCGCATGTTCCTTGCATATGCTGCATTTAAAGATTTTAAAGTATTTCAAATGGATATTAAGATTGCATTTCTCAATGGCATTTTGACAGATGAAGTGTATGTTGCACAACCTCCTGGCTTTGTAAATCATACACATCCAAATTATATAAATTGGATAAAGCTCTATATGGGTTGAAGCAAGCACCCAGAGCTTGGTATGATACTTTGTCTAAATTCCTTATTGAGCATGACTTCATAATAGGCACAGTAGATAAGACATTGTTCAAATTTGTAAAAGAGGAGCATGTTTTATTGGTACAAATCTATGTCGATGATATTATTTTTGGGTCAACTAACCCCAAACTGTGCAAGAAATTTTCCAAGATTATGCAGGATAAATTTGAGATGAGCATGATGGTGGAGCTGACGTTCTTTCTAGGCTTACAAGTACGACAGCTGGAGAATGGAATCTTCATCAACTAGGCTAAATACACGAAAGAACTGCTGAAGAAATTTGGCATGGAAAACTGTTCAGCAGCTGCTACCCCAATGAGCTCCTCAATCAAGATGGATAATGATGAAGCTGGAACTGTCATTGAGGTATCACTTTATCACGGTATTATAGGCTCTTTGCTTTACTTAACTGCTAGCAGACCAGACATCATGTTTGCTGTCTGTATGTGTGCAAGATTCCAAGCAGAGCCAAAGCAATCACATTACATTGTCGTAAAAAGGATTGTAAAAATATCTTAAGGGTACTTCCAACGTAGGTATTTGGTATCCCAAAGACTCATGATTTCAACTAATCTGTTAGAGTGATGCAGACTACGCAGGATGCAGGATTGATCGCAGGAGCACCATTGGAACTTGTCAATTCTTGGGAGATCGACTGATTTCCTGGTTTAGTAAGAAGCAAACGTCAATCGCAAAGTCCATGTCTGAAGCAGAGTACCTCGCAGCTGGCAGCTGCTGTGCCCAAATCCTTTGGATACAACATCAGCTGAAGGACTATGGCATCGATGCTTCTGAAGCGCCTATTCTCTGCGACAAGACTAGTGCGATCGCGATCACCCAAAATCCAGTACTGCATTAGAGGACAAAGCACATAGACATTCGGCATCATTTTATAAGATACCACGTGATAAAGAAGAACGTCCGGTTGGAGTACATTTCGACTGAGCAGCAAGTTGCTGACATCTTCACCAAACCTATACCAGACGCTAAGTTTTCTTATTTTAGAAACATATTAAGTCTCCTTGAATTGCCTTGATTTGTCTGTGTACTAACAATTTGCAGGTTGTCAGCTGTTGCTTAAATCAGCTGTAAGTCTTTTGTTCAGGGGGAACGCAGAGACTTTCAGCTGAGGCAAGCATATTGCGTTGGAGGATATCAATCGTAAGGGGAACCATGACCTGATTTTTTAAGCGCGACGTCAGCTGAATATGTGAAGTCTGATATATTCAGAAGTCACATATATACAGCTGATGCTTATTTATGATCAGCTCCTGCCTTACCCTCAGCGATTCATTAAAATCAGCAGTGATGTTATTACAATCGCTGCACCAACTGTGACGATATCAATTTTGGTGCACGTTTTCTTTTAACCTTTTTCTTGTACGGGTAAAATCTTTTCAAAAATTTTTTTTAAAATATTCTCTCTATTTCGTAATTTTGATAAAATCTTTTCAACATCATTTCAAAATATTATACGCGCCGTCGGATGATTGACACGTTTTTTCTTGTACGGGTAAAATCTTTTCAAAAATTTTTTTTAAAATATTCTCTCTATTTCGTAATTTTGATAAAATCTTTTCAACATCATTTCAAAATATTATACGCGCCGTCGGATGATTGACACGTGGTTGTCATCATTCCAATCGTCACATCTAAATCGTTTCTCTCTCTAATCATTTACAATTCTCTAAATATATTACGGCGTTTCCTGTTTTACCTTTTCACTTACCTTGTATATTTGCTCTCGTGTATTCTTGTGCTCGCATTCTCTGTGTGTGTTCTCTTGCAAATATTTTTCAGCGTACTATAAGCTCATCTATCAATCTGCAATGGAATCTTCTCTATATGTCAACACCGTCCATGTTTGATTTGAATCTGTTCTTGCTATGGACAACGCCGGGATGGTGGCGATGTTCAATTCCCTTGTGGCTACTTGATTGAAAGGCTTTCTGGGCTGCCCTGCAGTGATTCACGAAGCCGCACTGTTGGAGTTCTTTGAAAATGCTCAGTTAGGGATGGATTGGTTGTCAGTACCGTGAATGGAGTAACTGTTGAGATTTTGGAACAAATTCTTGCAGAAACCTTTGAGCTTCCGGTGTAGGGTTTGACAGATTTGATGGAGATTCCTAAGGATATAGTGTTTGATGCGAGGAGCATCGTCTCTCTGTCTTGTTAACCAGTGAGTACTTCAGGGAAAAAGAGGGAGATGACGATAGAGTTTCGACTTCTCTGTGACATTCTGGCTAAAACAATATCTTTTAAGGCCGGGTCCTTCGATGAAATTACCCAATAGAAGTTTCTGATGATGGCTGCAATCACCTGTGGAGTGAGGATAAACTGGAACAGGCTGCTGTTCAACATTCTTACGGACATGATGATTCCGGGGTCAAGGCAAGCCAAGGGCTATGCCATACAAATCAGTCTTCTACTGGAGAATATTCCAAGCTTGGAACTGGGCGAATCCTCGGAGTTTCCTTCTTCAAAAATCCAAACAGAGAAAACAGTGCATCGCTATATTTCTCTCAATGACAAGGTTGGTATGGAAGATGTAACAGATGAACCAAGGGTGAAGAAAACCCCTGTGAGAAAGGCTGCGTCTAAGAAAAGACCAGCTGTTGTTACTGCTGCTGAACCAGTTGTGAAAAAGAAAAGGACTTCCAAGAGCAAGTCAGTTTCTGCACAAGACAACCTAGCAATTTTTCCTGTCGCACAGGAAGCAGAACCTATACAAATCATTGAGCCAACTCCTGCTGCACCGACTGAGCAACCCCTAGTGCCAAAATGCAAAATCCAGAAGAGGAAAAGAAGGTTGGTTCTAGGATCTGATGATGATATTATTGAACAACCAGCTGCAGAGGTTGCTAGTGAGACTACTGTGGGATAACCAGCAGCAGAGGCCGCTGGTGAGACTGTTGTTGAAGAATCAGCCATAGCGAATGTTCTGGAGGAACAACTGAGAGATACAGTTGTTGATAATATTGCTGAACCAGACTCTAATCCAATTGTAGCAGATGTTGCTAACGCAGGTATGTCTACTGCTGATGATGTTTGACATCATAATTGGGCAGGTCCTTGCTGAGACTGCTCAAATTGCACCAGACGAGGAAGAACAAGACGTTGGTGGATTAGATGTTGCAGGAACAACTGTCAGTGAATCAGGTGTTGGGGAACAGGCCGCTCCGAAACTGATGAGTTAGAGCAGTGGTTTAATCTCTCGTATGAGGAATTTCATGCTCGTATAGATGTTGATCAACCAGTTGTAACTGCTAGTGACACAGATGAGGAGATGGAAATAGTGGATTATACTGTGACAGAGCCAGATGAGGAAATGGAGACAGAGGCTGTTGAACAATCTGCATATGAGGCAATGTATCTGGAGGATTTTTTATGACAATTCAGTAGAGTGCCCATTGCCTTCTGCCAACGTGGAGATAACGAAGATTATTTTAGGCAAGAATATCTCAATCCCTGGAGTCAATGAAGGGGACTGGTAAAAGGCCGGTCTTCCCAAGATTCCTGCGGTGGATAAAGGGAAGGAACCCCTTATGGAAAGAGATCCAATAAAGGGCAATCCAGTTAAGGAACAATTTTCTCAGATTCTTGCAGATATAGAGGTTCTTGTACAGTTACGGGAGCAGATTATAGATGATGTACATATATTCTTTATTATTTCACTCTCAAGAAGTTAGCGAATCTAAAGATAGATGAGTCGTATTTTGATAAGGAGGCACTCATTTTATCTTGGGCTGAAACAGACTCTACTAGAGTAGCTCTCAACAGGAGAAGGTACATATTAACTAAGTACAGAGAATTGTTAATCAGGAAATTTTTAGAGGCAAGGAAGATCAATTTTGTCCCAGGTGAAGGTTCTTCTGCTACTGATCTCAAAGTACTGGATATGTTTTCCGATCTTCATATATTTGTGGTAGAAGACTTGAAAGAACAGACGATGGCACAAGGTCTTAGATGGGAGAATACGTGTTGCTCAAAAATTTTTGAAGGTCGCCCACGTGATCGAGGGGCTGTAATTGCCAGAACCAACATCAATACTCGATCTACATGTTTGATTAGAACAATGATCTGCATTGATGGAGTTTGGGTGATTGAACTATGTGGTGACCACTGGGTGAAGATACCACAGCGAATGGATATGTTTTCCGATCTTCATATATTTGTGGTAGAAGACTTGAAAGAACAGACGATGGCACAAGGTCTTAGATGGGAGAATACGTGTTGCTCAAAAATTTTTGAAGGTCGCCCACGTGATCGAGGGGCTGTAATTGCCAGAACCAACATCAATACTCGATCTACATGTTTGATTAGAACAATGATCTGCATTGATGGAGTTTGGGTGATTGAACTATGTGGTGACCACTGGGTGAAGATACCACAGCGAATTGTAAGTGATGAGATTTCACGTCAACGCTCGTATGATGACACACTACCTCCTGTAAGTGAATTTTTCAAGTTTCTGCAGAAACGGTGGGGAGATGTTTGTATAGAGGCCATTGAATTCTTTGTCTCTGGTAAACTCCATCCAGTTGGTTCAATAAATTTTTGCAGAGCTCTATCAGTTGTGGAGCCAGTTTCCAATTTTGGTTCTCGTAGACTGACAGTCGTTACTCTGGGTTGGTCTCAACTATGTACAGCTTTTGTTCAGTATAGTTTGTTCAGTGGTTTGAGTACAGATGATATTCAAAGTTTTGTTTCCACTATTGCTTTGAATAGATAAGTGTTTCGAGATGTACAGTTAGTTCAGAGTTCAGCTTTTGTTAGTCCACCTGTACAGTTTATTGTTGGTTCCGCTGTGGAGAATCAGAATGTACAGTTGCTTTTGGACCAGCGTCCTCAATCTCCGTCCACCACAGCTGATTCTTCCATGAACTTTGTTGAAGATGACATTAAATTGGAAGATGACTCAGCTCCTGATCAGTTTATTTTGACTTCTTCTGCCACAGCTATCTCTGCCTCTATTGCTGCTCTTCGGGAATCCTTCTCAAATCTTGTTGCTAATCAATCGAGGGATTCTCGGAAGATGAATAATGATCTTAGCGAAGTGATGTGCAAAATCGAACATGTTTAAAGAGTCTTCCTTGATAGTATTGCTGAGCAAAATGAAACCTTCCGGGGTTTATTCAAACGTAGTCGTCAAGAAGCTCAAAATGACAACAATGCACTATCGCTAGCACTAAAAGTTGTCCGCACTCAAAATGTTATATTATCGACAGATTTAGAGGCTACTAAAAAAGAAGTGAAGGATATCTAGGCTGCGTTATCGAAGGATTTTGATGACAAATTAGCTGATATTCGCAACGAACTTTTGGAGTTCCGTGTAGATACACAAGGACAATTTGCTTCCCTCGGTACTCACCTTGCAGAACTCATTGCCTTTCTCACTAAGGGCAGTGATGACAAAAAGGGGGAAGATAGTAGCAGCCGCCGCCCTCAACCACCTCCTGACAATCAAAGCCGACCCAGTGGGGGAGGTGGTGGCAGTGGCAATAGAGCAGATGAACAGAGCCATCCTGTTGGAAGTGGTACTAGGGAAAGTGGTAGCAGAGGTGGAAGTCAGAGAAGAGGAGACAGTAGTGGTTCCTCAAAAAGAAGAAGATCAAGTGGTGAGTCTCCTGTTCGTGGCATAAGATATGGACCGTATCCACCAGGTGCACCACCCAAGAAGAGCGCTAAATATTGGATGACTGGAGAAAAGGCTTTTTAAGTTCTTTAACTCTTAGTTGTACAAATCTTATGTACAAAATTTATTTTAATGAAATATAGATATTTCAGTAGACTTTGCACATTTTATCATTTGATCATTTATTTAAATCAATAAGCTGCTAAGTTTTGTCATCACCAGAAAGGGGGAAATTGTTAAGATAAAATTTAATAGTTTTGGTGATAACAAAATAAGACAAGATCTAAATTCAGAAGTAACATTTCGACAGTCAGCCGTTGAAGATGATAAACTACATGTTTGGAGCAAAGTTTACTTCAGATGTTGGATTTACCAGTCAGATATTGGGATTGAATATTTCAGTTGTTAGATATCAGATCTTGGTATTCGGGAATTTTTCAGCAGTTGAGTTAAAGCACTCAGTTGAATGGTTACTAGTTCAGAGGTTGAAGATATACAGTTATCAGTTTCTGGTATCGGGTTTTTATGTCAGTCGTGAGAGCAAATCAGATGTTGATCAAGGGTTACGCAATCAGACTTTGGTATTAATCACTAGTTGGAGATTCGCTTCAGTAGTCAACATATTTCAGCAGTTGGGTATTTATTTCAGTAGTAAGTATTTTCAGTAGTTGGCTACAGTACTTTTGATTCAGTCGTGATTGTTGTTGGAACATTCAGTCGTTGCAACCAGCCGTAATATTCTCAATTTACAAAAATAAGGATATTTCAGACATTGGGTATCTATTCATGCGTTGGTTATCTAATCAGCAGTAGGTATAATCATTCGTTGGTTTTTATGATCAGCAGTTGAATTCTACTTCAGTAGCGAGCATATTCAGCCGATGGGATTCAGTTGTTGGTTTGATATCAGACACAACAAACAACAAAACTACGTCGTTTGGATTAGTTGATACGACAGCGTTTGGTTTAGCGCTAGAATTCAGACGTTGATTTATGCATGAATTCAGTCATTGTTACGATCAGTAGTTGGTTTAACTGTTGCAAAGATTTAGTTGGCGTTAAGTATTCATTAGTAACAGTCACGTATTCTATCAGCGATGAACTATTCATCTTCTTCAAGAAATAAAAAGCTGTATTAACAATAAGAGAATTTAGGCGTAAGCGACAAATCGATTCCAACGCGATTACATATTCAAATTGTAAAGAATCAATGGTGAAGATTGAATTGTACTATTGCCTGGAATTAAGGAGACAACGTCAGTAATATTTTGGGTAAATAGTACACAATTTACAGAGGACGTTTTACGGTGATTGCACAAATATGGTAAGACGAAAAATTGGCTCTGACGATGTGCAATTTACCATTTGGTGGAGCAGGATATACGGTCGCACGATTAAAAGATTTTCAAAAGGGATTTTGTTTCCTTAGCCAAATTAAATGACCGTTGGAGGACGAAGAGTATATATAGAGCTGATATTTGAACTGGAGAAGCTCTCAGTCACTCTTGAATCACTCCCTCACTCTTCTTAACTCTACTATTCGTCGTCCTCATTATCTCTGAGCATATCGCACATTGAAGCTATCATTCAAAAAGCTCTCAAACTCGAAGAACAATTAATCCAGATTTCACAGAAAATACCTTCAAATTCATCTTCTGGTTCACCGTGTTGAATCAAGTTTCTTAGCTTAGAAACCAGAAGATTTACAACACTCACAATCGTTGTACTTGATTGTAATATCCTTAGTTTTATCTGTAACAAACGCGCTATCTAAAGGCCGTTTGAAATTTACCAAGTGTTGTAAACAGCAGCGACTTCTTTGTGACTGGTGTTGGTAGGAGTTCATCTGGACCGAGGCTCGGTGATTGGGTGTTTGCAGAAGGCCATTAACCATCAAATCTTCTAGTGGAACCTTCCTGAAAAGGAAGAATGGGAGACGTAGGATATTGATATCCGAACTTCCATAAACAAACTCTCGACCCGTAAACGTTTACATTATTGCATATACTTACTGCTTTAATCTGTTCACAGTTAATCGGCTTCTTTCCGCACTTTTTGTTAGCCGAGAAATTTTATTTAAATTGAGATCCTTAATCTGGTAACTCGGATTTAAGTTAAGCGGGTGTTTGTAAAACTGTTTTAAAAGGTTTCGAAAATTTTTGAAAATACCAAGAGTTCATTCAACCCCCCCCCCCCTTCTGAACTCTTGCAGTTGTTTTTCGAACCACATTGATCCTATCAAGATATTTGTCAAATAATTTTCCTAAGCTAAAATGTCCATTGGCTGAGATCTTTTTTGAACTCTCTTCTTCAGTTATGAGATCCTTTAATTTGTTAAGGTATTCTTTTTAAATATCGTGATTCGGGATTTTTTGAACTAAATCTAATATTAATTCCCTTATATCTTTTGAAATAACACATAAATGGCAGATACCTTTTGAAGGTATTTCATTATCAGTTTTGATTTCGTCTTTTGTTGAGGTGCTTGAGTCACTAGTAAGATCATCTATAAGATTATTTATCTTTTCTTTTGATTTTTTCTTTTTCTTTTTATCATAGTTAATAGATGTATGGCCTTGCCGGTACAATTCCAGCATTTAATTGTTTGTGAATTATCTTCTCTACTATATTTATTTCTTCGAGTCGGTTTTTTCTTGGGATTATTATATCGATTTTTGTAGTACTGTTTAATGGTTTTGGTGCGTCTTTTCTTTGTTGTGGAAGGGGGTTCTATTTTCGAATAGATTTGAAGCTCTGGTTGGTAGAGATCTTTTTCCCACAATACCCAACTCTTTAAAAATCGGAAATAGTTGGAGGAAGTTTGGTAATGAGGGTGAAAGTACTTGGAACGTATGTTTATAGGAAAACAAAAAGAGTTTTAAAATTATTTGCACCATCTGATTTTTAAAATACTTTGGACCGTGCTTGTTACTATTCGACCGGCCAACTCCTGTGAACTCGGTTCTTGGGCTAAAATGAAAAACAGCTCGGGTAAAAGCTGAATTGTTCAATTAATGAAGAAGGGTACTGAAATAGCAAATAAAACCATTCGAAAATTTAGATCTATCATTGTGGATTTACGAATTTTTGGGCATTACAACTCTACCCCCCTTAGAAATTTCATCCTCGAAATTTGTTTACTTAAATAGACCTGGGTATCAACTATGCAAATCCATCTCGGATTTCCAGTTCGCTTCTCTTTCTGAATGATTTTACATTGAATCTTAATCATGGGAATACTTATATTTCTCACCCTTCGGTTTTCTCTAGGAAGAATCGTCATCGGTTATTCTTCATAAGTTAGATCGGGTGCAAGCTGTATCGGTTCGTATCATGGTTTATGCAAATGATTCAAAACATCCTTCCTGCGAGCTGATTGTCTCTGGATTGCCCTTCTGTAATCCGATCGTTTAACGTAGACAAGATGGTGAGCACAGCTAACATCGCAGCACACTTCTGCGTAGTCACCTCCAGTTCAAAACTCTCAATTTCTTTAGCTAATGGTCTCTGAACTGAAAGTTTAGCTACTCCTACTGCTTTTCTAATTAATGCATCTGCTAGAACATTAACCTCACCGAGGTTATAAATAATTATGCAATCGTAGTCTTTCACTAGCTCTAGCCATCTTCTTGTCTCGTGTTGAGATTTTGTTGAGTGAAGAAATACTTGAGTTAGTACCTCAAATTCGTTAATGTGAAGGCCACTGTTGCCAGTTGTAGATCGTAAGTAGGATAATTATTCTCGTGAACCTTCAGTTGTATAGAAGCGTAGGCAATCCTCTTCATATCTTGCATTAAGACAGCACCCAAACCTATCTTTGATGCATCCGTGAAAATAGCTTGAATCCCACTTCCAGATGGCAGTGATAAAAAAAGGGTTTCTATCAATTGTTGTTTTAATCCATCAAAACTGCATTGACACTCTGGGATCCATTCATACTTAACATTTTTCTTATTTAATGATGTTAAAGGAATTAACCCGTAAATTCTAAGAAACTATGGATCTTTCTAATACTCTTAGGTGCAGGCCACTCGTGAACTGCTTCTACTCTCAATGGGTCTACTTCTAAACCGTTCTTAGAAATTATGTGACCAAGAAATGCAACCATCTCAAGCCGAAATTCACAATTACTAAACTTAAGTTGCTTAGTCCTAAAAACTTGTAATACACATCTAAGTTGATCTGAATGTTCTTCTCTGTTCTTAGAGTAGATTATATTATCATCTGTAAACACTATTATAAAATGATCTAAGAAAGGTTGGAACACTCTTTTCATTAAATCCATAAATGTTGAAAGTGCAGTCGTTAAACCAAACGGAATCACTAAAAACTCGTAATTACTAACACCTTCTGAAAGCTTTCATTTAGACGTCTGCTTCTTTAATCATTTGGTGGTATCCAGATCGGAGATCTATCTTGGAACATACAGCTGCACCTTGTAATTCTTCAAACAGGTTTTCTATCCTAGGGAGAAGATACTTATTCTTAATGGTTATCTTATTACACTCCCTATAGTCGTTTTCATATACACATACTACCTTCTTTTGTTGAAGAATAGCATTGGGGCTCCCCATGGTGACGTGATAGCATGAATAATGCCTTTGTCTAGTAGATCTTGAATTGATCCATTAACCCTTTCATCTCTATAGGCGCAAGTCTGTACGACGGCTTAGATATAGGAGACGCACTGTGAGGACTTTAATTAGCCAAGGTGCTTAATGGCTTAATCAGTTCAGATTAGTGGTTAATAAGTCTAGTTTAGCTTAGAAAATTATCGGTTGAGATGGATCAGCTCAGACGCAAGCTGATCTTGTGTTCCGTGCTAAGCTTATGGTGAAAGCTTTTTTGGGTTACAGATCGGGTGGTCTGTGCTGATCTTAGGAGTGTAAGCTAGTTAGAGTGGTGGAAACTAATTTCAGTTTGGAGTACACTAGACGTGAATGGGAGTTTCTGTTTAGGAGATTGCTAGTGTGGTTATACGAACTGGTCCAAAGTATCCTATTGTGAGCTGATGGTCTTGACCAGATCAGGTGCAAGCTGATAGGTTAATACTGTTCTATGTTTGGTCGTGCTGAGCTTGTGAACTGAGCCTTTGCTGCTGTAGTGCGAGCAAGTACAGTGTAGCGGCTTGAACTGATGGCGAGTCAGGAAGTATCGTGTTTTGTGTTAGGATCAGCTTAGAGAGTTGATCGTTTAGTAGGGATGTGAGGATTGTGATTAACCGATTTAATTAGTGGCATACTGATTCATATTAGAGGAATCAGCAAGACTTAATCGCGTAAGCTGTTGGATGAAGATTAACTAAGGGAGACGGGAATTTTTTGGTGTTCAGCTTTGTAGAGAAATACCCCGTACGTGTGAGATGTGGTATAGAACAACTCTGAGCTGTTGGCATGTCGACGGGATGGAGAATAGATTAGATGCACGTGAGTTGGTGGTACTATGCAGACCGGCCCGATCGTGGTTTGGTGTGGACCGGCACGGTTTATTGGTTTTTAGATTAGGCAAAAGCTGGATGCATGTGAGCTGGACTACGTATGCGTAATCTGTTTGTCTCGAGATGGAGACGACGTGACGTCGTTTGGCGACATCAGCTTAGGCGCTGGTTGCTGGAGTTGACCAGTTTGATCAGTTGGTTGCACGAGCTAAGTTGTGAGTCACGAGAGTGATTTGTTGGATCAAAGAGCTGATTTGTGCGTATGTTCTGAGTTGTACACTGGATACACATGATCTATTTATCCTGGGATGGACTCCTTTGCTACGTAGTCTGGTTGTCGCGAGCTGGTATAGCGTAGAGGAGTCAGATCTGGTGTAGTGCTAAGATCTGAGATGGTTGAATTTCACTGTAGCATTGACTGGGAGAATACATATAAGTGTTGAACACTTAGTCAATTTTAGACCCGATATTTTCTATCTTCTTTCTAGAGAGCCTTCGAAACGTACTGTTCACAAACCCTTACTGTTCATCGTACTCGATTTCTTCCGATTTCCGTCTATTTACGCCACCATTTGGAGCAAGGTTGGTGGCGCTGCGTTCGTCTCTCCAAGACCTTTCGTTTAGTATGAATTTGGAGTCGTGAGTCAACTTGTCGAGTGGGCGCGATGTGGTTGAAGCGTTCGATCATTCTCTTGATTTTCGGTCGATAGTTCTCCCGTTCCTCTTGAGCTCTTGGGTAAGCGTTGGTTAGTGTTTTACGTTTCGTTTAGAGCTGGTTATCGTGTTTGAGGGGTCGGTTTGAGTTGGGTGAGTTGGTAGCTCCCAGCTCTGTTCTGTTGAAATTGTCCCTGAGCTGTTTAGGTATGGCTGAGCATGTTGTAGCTACGTGATGGTTCGAGCCATTTTGTTGAGTTCGTCGTGATCTGGTAGGGCAGTAGACTTGCACGAGCTGTTGGAGCCTTGTTCTTGTCCTCGTGCAATCTGTTGAGGTAGTAGCCGTAAGAAGTTGAGGTACGAGTGAGCTCATACTAGCAGATTTAATATCAGCTTCAGAATATTTCTATTCGTGTGTGAACTGCTGTGATTCGTGTGCTTAAGTGCCTATGTGTGTGAATGATATGTATTGTTGTGAGCATGATTCTGCTTGGCATTCACACATAGCATATTGAGCCTACATTCTTTTGAGACCTGAATATCGCTAAGTCGTGATTTTCCGACTGAGTCGCCGTGCTGAGAATCCATTGTCGTCACTGAGTAGTGATAGCCAACTGAGTCGCTGTGATTTGGATTCTGATTGATTATTGAGATTTTATTGCACAGCTGAGTCGTTGTGCCTTGCTTACCGATGATTCTTGGTAGCCCTCATGCATTACACATTTTAAATATTGCATGTCTAATATGATTTCTGCTTTATCGATGCTCTTCGTACTGAGGTTTGACCTCGTTTTATTTTCCCTTTTTGGGCTGCATTTGTCTTTGTTGGCCTTTGCAGGGTCTTCAGATAATCCAACTGGACCGAGTGGAGCGTCGGCTGGTAGATCCCCGTTTTGAGTACCAATTATATATTATGTATTGTATTATTGAATCAGGGGATGCCCTGCATGGATATTGTATTTGGGGATCTATAATTGTTGAGATATTTGGATGCCTTCAGTATTGCGGCTGTTGTTGCTTGGATTTTTGAGTTAAAATTCGTATTTTGATTATGTTCATATTTTGAAAGATGTTTTCAGTTCAGGGCCAAACGAAAAATTTTAGCCCATATTTTATGCTTTCATGTAATTATAATTAATTGAGTAATTAATCTCTAATTTAGCGCACCGGGCCTGACAAGGGAGCAGTGGACATGAGCTGATCTGAGATCGCGAGCTGAGTAGACCATCACAAAATGAGTTGACCCTCCCAAGCTGAGTTGACCATCGCAAGTTGTTCCAAGTGTGTGTGTGAGGACTAGAAATTGTTAGTTAGTGATTAATGAATTTATTAGATCGGAATGAGGATTAAATCGGAGGAGCGTGACTTATGAATTATCAGGTATCCAGTCGTTTAAATCAGCTTGGGATGCGGGCAGATTTGAGTACTTGAGCCTCGAGCTGGAGAGAAATACCCGTGCGAGTGAGCTTTTAGCGCTGCATGGACCGTATCGGTTCGTGATTTTGTCTAGACCGGTTCAAGGTTGTTCAGATCTGGAGGCAGTGCGACGTCGTTTCGAGTTACCAGTTCAGACGCTGGTTGATTGTGATCTATGCTGACGGTGTGATCTGGAGGTGCAGTTGTTTGGGCGTATCTGTTAGACGAGTGTGATCATCTATGCGTACCAGCTTTGGGGAAGCAGCGCGCTGGTATGTGCTCAAGACGGTTCTGGTACTAGCTCTGGAGGTGTGGGAGACTCACTTGGTACTTCAGACGGTTCTCGAACCTCTTCGAGATCTACTATCTTGCCTTTTATATCGAGTAGAAATTCCCTTTCCATAAAGGTGGCATTTCTAGAAACAAACACTTTTGTTTCGTTTGGATAGTAGAAGTAGTATCCAATGGAATTCTTTGGATACCCAACGAAGTAACATAAGATGGATCTAGTATCCAGCTTATCTCCCACTGTCTGCTTCACGTAAGCAGGACATCCCCAAATCCTCATGTATGAGTATTTGGGCGGCTTGCCCATACATATCTCATATGGAGGCTTATCCACCGCCTTCGTGTGGACATTGTTCAACAAAATTACCGCTGTTTCGAGCGCATAGCCCCAAAACGAGGTAGGAAGTTCAGTGAAGCTCATCATAGATCGAACCATGTCCATCAAGGTTCGATTACGATGCTCTGCTGTACCATTGAGCTGTGGTGTGGCCGGAGGGGTCCATTGTGAGAGAATCCCATTCTCTTTAAGATAGTCTTGAAGTTCAGCACTTAAGTATTCACCACCTCGATCGGATCAGAGTGCTTTAATACTTTTCCCTAACTGATTTTCTACTTCAGCCTTGAATTCTTTGAACCTTTCAAAGGATTCAGACTTGTGCTTCATTAAGTACAAGTACCCATACCTAGAGTAATCATCTGTAAAGGTGATGAAGTACGTGTGACCGTACTTAGTACCAATGCTAAGTGGGCCACACACATCAGTATGGATCAAATCCAATAGACCTTGAGCACGTTCAGGCTTGCCCTTGAAGGGTTGTTTAGTCATCTTTCCCTTGAGACAAGACTCACAAGTCGGTAGGGAGTTAATGTCTGACAAATCAAACATGTCACTCCTAACTAACTTGTTCATCCTACTTAGGGAAATATGACCTAGCCTAGCGTGCCAAAGCTGTGCTGGGTTTAAGCTATCGTTTTTCCTTTTAATTGTTGTTGTATGTGTTTCCACATTGCGAGTTGGAACTTGTTTTAATTTTAAGGTGTATAGATCGTTTTCGCGTTCCTCAATTCCAATCAAACATTCATTCTAGTATATATTGCAAATCGAATTAGCAAAAAGACAAGAATATTCATCGCTATCAAGCATAGAAACAGAAATAATGTTCTTTATTAATTCGGGAACAAATAAAACGTCTTTCAATAACAACTTAAAATTTGATGACAGAAATAAATAAACATCTCTTATCGCTACAGCAGCAACTCTTGCTCCGTTTCCAAGCCTTAAGTGGGTCTCACCCTCTCTAAGACGTCGGCTTCTTGTCATCACCTGCAAATCATTGCAGATATGAGATCCACATCCGGTATCAAGTACCCAAGAAGTCAAATTAAGAGATATATTTATTTCGATATAGAACATACCTTTTGTAGTTCGCAACTGCTCGAGGTACTCCTTGCAGTTCCTCCTCCAGTTCCCAGGCTTTTGGCAGTGGTGGCAAACATCCTCAGACTTGTTTGGCTTGGAAGCATTTGCCTTGGGCTTCTTAGTGGGCTTTTCCTCCTTCGCAGGGGCAGAACGCTTCTTGCCCTTGTGTTTGGGCCCCTTCTTTGCAGAAGAAGAAGAGCCCACAAGGAGGACGGGCTTGTCCTTCTTTATGGTCCCCTCGAACACTACAAGCATGTTCACCACCTCTTCAAGGGTGGCTTCCATCTTGTTCATGTTAAAGTTGACCACAAAGGGGTCGAATGCAGCGGGGAGTGAGAGGAGAAGCAAATCCACAGACAGCTCATGTGGAAGTGTGATATCAAGGCCCACCAACTTTTCAATGAGCCCAATCATACGAACCACATGCTAGCGGACCGAAGTCCCATCGCGCATGCGGCTCGTCATAAGCTCCTTGACAGTGGTGAACCTCTCATGTCGAGAGTTCTCCCCATACAGCTCTTTGAGATGAAGATGTATGTAAGCAGCATACACGGTCTTCTCAAAGCGCCGCTGCATTTCGTTTGACATCGATGCCATCATATAGCATCGAGTCTTAAGCTCGTCATACCACCATTTGTTAAGCGTATTCAGCTCCTCAGGGCTGATATCGGCAGGGGCTTCCTTCGGAGGGCTCTTCTCTAACGTGTAGAGAAGTTTCTCCGAAGCCAATTCAATATTGAGGTTTCTAAGCCAGTCTTGGTAGTTCAGACCAGTGAACTTGTTGCTATCCAGTATAGCAGCAAGTGGATTTTTGATCGAAGACATTTTATAAGCAGTTTATACTGAAAAGAAAAACAGACATGCATTACTAACTATATGTGAAAAATGCTAAGACATAAAACAAGGTCATTTAGTTTTATGAATTACCCTCCCACTCTTCTAACGATTTCACCACCCTCTAATGAAATCGAGAAAGCAAGTTTCCTTAGTGGGTACACAGAGCCCAATCGAGCGATCATGATCCCGAATAATATCAGCCAACCATGACCCTCAAAAGGTAGAGTTCAATTGCAACCGGTGCAACCTCCATGTATATGGATCAAATCCAATAGACCTTGAGCACGTTCAGGCTTGCCCTTGAAGGGTTGTTTAGTCATCTTTCCCTTGAGACAAGACTCACAAGTCGGTAGGGAGTTAATGTCTGACAAATCAAACATGTCACTCCTAACTAACTTGTTCATCCAACTTAGGGAAATATGACCTAGCCTAGCGTTTTGTGCTGGGTTTAAGCCATCGTTTTTCCTTTTAATTGTTGTTGTATGTGTTTCCACATCGCGAGTTGGAACTTGTTTTAATTTTAAGGTGTATAGATCGTTTTCGCGTTCCCCAAATCCAATTAAACATTCATTCTTGTATATATTGCAAATCGAATTAGCAAAAACACAAGAATATCCATCACTATCAAGCATAGAAACAGAAATAATGTTCTTTATTAATTCGGGAACAAATAAAACGTTTCTCAATAACAACCTAAAATTTGAAGACAGAAATAAATAAACATCTCCTATAGCTACTGCAGTAACCCTTGCTCCATTGCCCAGCCTCAAGTGGATCTCACCCTCTCTAAGACGTCGGCTTCTTGTCATCACCAGCAAATCATTGCAGATATGAGATCCACATCCGGTATCAAGTACCCAAGAAGTCGAATTAAGAGACATATTTATTTCGATATAGAACATAGCTTTTGCAGTTCGCAACTGCTCGAGTTACTCCTTGCAGTTCCTCCTCCAGTGCCCAGGCTTGTGGCAGTGGTGGCAAACATCCTCAGACTTGTTTGGTTTGGAAGCCTTTGCCTTGGGCTTCTTGGTGGGATTTTCCTCCTTCGCAGGGGCAGAACGCTTCTTACCCTTGCGTTTGGGCCCCTTCTTCGCAAAGGAAGAAGAGCCCATAAGGAGGACGGGCTTGTCCTTCTTTATGGTCCCCTCAAACACGACCAGCATGTTAACAACCTCTTCAAGGGTGGCTTCCAGCTTGTTCATGTTGAAGTTGACCACAAAGGGGTCGAATGCAACAGGGAGTGAGAGGAGAAGCAAATCCACAGACAACTCATGTGGAAGTGTGATATCAAGGCCCACCAACTTTTCAATAAGCCCAATCATACAAACCCCATGCTCGCGGACCGAAGTCCCATCACGCATGCGGCTCGTCATAAGCTCCTTGACAGTGGTGAACCTCTCATGTCGAGAGTTCTCCCCATACAGTTCCTTAAGATGAAGGTGTATGTCAGCAGCATACACCGTCTTCTCAAAGCGCCGTTGAATTTCGTTGGACATCGATGCCATCATATAGCATCGAGTCTTAAGCTCGTCATCCCACCATTTGTTAAGCTTTGTCAGCTCCACAGGGCTGATATCGGCAGGGGCTTCCTTCGGAGGGCCCTTGTCTAGCGTGTGAGGAGCTTCTCCGAAGCCAATACAATATTGAGGTTTCGAAGCCAGTCTTGGTAGTTCAGACCAGTGAACTTGTTGCTATCCAGTATAGCAGCGAGTGGGTTTTTGATCGAAGACATTTTATAAGAAGTTTATACTGAAAAGAAAAACAGACATGCATTACTAACTATATATGAAAAACGCTAAGACATAAAACAAGGTCATTTAGTTTTATGAATTACCCTCCCACTATTTTAATGATTTCACCATCCTCTAATGAAATCGAGAAAGCAAGTTTCCTTAGTGGGTACACAGAGTCCAATCAAACGATCATGGTCCCGAATAATATCAGCCAACCATGACCCTTAAAAGGTAGAGCCCAATTGCAACCGGTGCAGCCTCCATGTATTTACCTCACGTCCAGTAAGGGCCCAATATTATGACGTCAATTACTATCACGTGACAAGATGACCCATCAATGTCGAGTTGTGAAGGACGGTCCCCTTAACGTCCCCAATAATATGAGCCAACGTTAAAGGGAGTTCCAACCAACTCACAACAAGTGTCAATGACGTGTATAGCTTTCCGGCATACACAACCCCCTCAATAAGATGAGACGGGCCATGTATGCGGGTAGCATCGACGTACACTCATTGTTGATGGAAGGTAGGAGAATTTGAACAGATTTAAATTCCCTTAGTTTATCGAATAAACTTTTAATCTTGATATCAGTTTTAAATCATATTTAAAACGAGGGATTTTATTTTTGAAAATTTTGGTCTCATAAATATTAAATCAAAATTTAACATGCGGATTCAATAAACATATATCGCATATATAAATAAACTTTGGGATGATCGATTGCGAGAGCTATGCGGTCCGTGGTTGCCAATCACGGACCTTGATCCAGTCCTAGGTGAAATGCAATATGCTATGCAATCCAATTACATTAGCTTTCGGTTTTACAGATCTTCGGTCTTCAATATCTTTGATCGTCATCGCCACCATCTTCAAATGTCCTCCCACTAAATCTAATATTTACATTTAAATGTCCATGACATATTGGAATACAATTTTAAGGGGTGGGAACGGGCCATAAACCAGGCGCACTTTATAAATGATATATCAACAATATTTACAACCAAAATCGTAAAACCTAGAGCATACACCTAACACATTGGGCACGGCTCTCGATCATCCCAATCATGCAATCAATCCAATTAATTGACATAAATTAAATAATCAAATCAAATTTGATAATTTCCAACAAAAGTATATTTTAATTATAAAATCATAGTTTATAAATAAAATCATACAAAACCTAGAGCATACACCTAACACATTGGGCACGGCTCTCGATCATCCCAATCATGCAATCAATCCAATTAATTGACATAAATTAAATAATCAAATCAAATTTGATAATTTCCAACAAAAGTATATTTTAATTATAAAATCATAGTTTATAAATAAAATCATATTTTGTCAACAAAATCATATTTTAATTATAAATCATATTTCATAAATAAAATCACATTTTGTCACTTTAATTGCATCAATTTGGGCTTAAAACAATTTTAGGCCCAAAATCTCAAAAATTCCAAAAATCAATTTTGGTCCGACCAAAATGGCCCAATATCAAATATTGGCCCAAAAACCCCTCGAGCCATCCGGGACAGGCCGAAAAATCCAAGGAGTCGAAAAACAGCATCGCAACGCCGCCTCGGGTACGCCGCGCGAGCAGCGCGCGGCGGCTACAGTGCCTGCGTGCGGCGGCTACAGTGCCTGCGTGCGGCGGCTACAGTGCCTCCGTGCGGATGCTACAGTGCCGCCATGTTTTTTTTTTCGAAAATTTGTGATTTGATGCAATAAGGCACAAATTATGTATTGATAGATCCGAGCCTTGGATCTGATACCACTGTTGGCGAAAGTGGCGGATCCGGATCCCGTTTCCCGGGGGCGAAGCAGAAGTTTGAAAATTGCCCCGAAAAACATTCAATACATCAAATATAACCAATAAAACATAGATAGGATGTTTTATAGAGTGTTACCTTGCTGGCGTCTAGGCGCCTGGCCCCAACCAAATTCGCAGGGAATCTGGCTCTTCAAGGTAGGCAGTTTGAAAATTGCCCCGAAAAACATTCAATACATCAAATATAACCAATAAAACATAGATAGGATGTTTTATAGAGTGTTACCTTGCTGGCGTCTAGGCGCCTGGCCCCAACCAAATTCGCAGGGAATCTGGCTCTTCAAGGTAGGCGGTGGTAGATCCTCCTTAATCAGGTCCACGACCAGAAACACGACTCCTTCGTCAGCCTGCACTAGAAGGCCTGACGAATTTGGCACGAACGGAATCTCCTCAGCACGATGATCGGAACAAGTCCGATGACGGCGGCGCGGCGGTGGAGGCGGCGGCCGTGAGGTTTTGGGAGAGGAGGGGGCGGCCACAATCTAGGTTTATGGTTATGAGTTGTAAGTTATGTTATGTTGTTTCTAGCCCTAGACCAAGTCTAGTAATAAATAAGTGATGGGCTTGAACCGGCCCAATGGACTTGGGTCAGGCTCAGGTCCATATGAACATTCGGTTCAATCCTATCATTGCGGCTTCATCATAATCCCGATCGACGATCAGATCAGACCGATCGACTCAGTTTCCAAAACTGAATATTATGATGCGAAAACAATTTTTCAGACCACCTAGTCCAAAATTACAGTTTAGCCCCTCAACTTTGGGAAATCGCAATTTGACCCCTGTTGACTTTTAGGAAGTCGTACTCCCTAAAATCCTCCTCCTATGCTCAACACATTGAGCCCAGTTTCCATGCGGGAATCATGAATCCAGTACTTGTGTGACCCTCAATGGTTCAGGGATACAGCTAGCCGTGGGCTCACAACCATTGTGACTCCGAAATCACAATTTCGGACTTGCCCATCGGATCATGGTAAAGCGCCTAGCAACTTCGCCCCATGATCCCCTAGGTATCACTGATAGTTCCTGCAAGAACCAGTTGGTCGTGGTTAGCGTACAGTACGGTCCTTTCGACACATATATCCCGATCAGATCAACGACCATTGGTAAATAGAGAGTCGCTAGAGATCCGATAACTATGCATACATCTTGGAGAACAAATAGTGACATCACGAGTGTTACTAGGCAAACCCATTTACCTAAAACACATCCAGTACTCTGGCCAGAGATTTATCACACTATTGTCTCCTCAGATAGCATAGGATATCCACGCATGAAAGCGAACGGTGAATCCTCGACAACGAAGCATCGACTCCTACATGCATCGGGACCTCACCCAATCACGCCACCTAATGACCCCAAGTGAGTCGGTAAACGGGTCAAAGTGAGGCGCATATCATGTAGAGTCTCAATGACGTTTTGAGTAGTGAGGACTAATCAGTACAACCAAGACCTCGGACTTATCCACTCGACAAATGGTAACCACTTGGAAAGTCCGAACGAGGGTAGTTCGATAGATCAGCAGGTCACTATCCATCTGCATGCTCAGAACATCACAATGTTCCCTACCAATGAAACATGATACTTCACATCGCAGATGCTAGTCTCAAGCTCGGGCGGCCTTATCCTCATTTTGACGGCCCAATCGACTAGGAACGAGTTCAGAATACACAGTGACAATTAGATGTGTTTCATGATAGCCATCATATCCACTATCACATCTAACATACACTATGGTTCATTCTAGGTCTTTATCCAACACAATTTTTAACATTATAACATAATAAAAATAAAGAATGCCATAAAGAAATGCGTATATCATATATAAAGATCGTTATACAAAAGAGTCAATAAAACCCACACGCCACAAGTTGGCGAGTTGGGCATCTACTCTAACATGTTGAGCAGCAGAGTGTGCCTGTGCGTCGTCGCGTTGGAAAAGTAGAAGTTGAGGTGGATAATATTACTAGACAGGTTGGTGAGAGGGAGCTAGTCCTGGCTAAGTTCCAGAGGATGATTCCCCAGACGTTCACTGCGCTGAGGGTGGTCATATGGGTGAAGGCTGGTTGGAGCATATGGAGGAGTTGTGTGATGTAGTGGAGTACTCTCAGGAGCGGAGACTGAATTTGGTTGTTCTGAAGTTGAGGGATCATGCTCACCGCTGGTGGAGAGGTACTTCCCGAGTTATGAGAGAGAGTCGAGCTTTGCACCTTTTGGTCAGGATTATACCCCTGAGTCGTACTACAACAACCGTGAGAGGGAGTTTGATAATCTGAAGCAAGGGAACATGAGGGTGGCCGAGTATGCTAGACAGTTTTCCTCACTTCTATCGTATGTTGCCCACGTTGCTAACCAAGAGAGGACGAAGAGGAACAAGTTTCTGAGAGGGTTGAGGCCTGATTTTTTCCGCATGGTACTCGCTTGTTCTCCTGTGACTTAATCCGAGGCAGTGGATAGGGCGGTGTACATTGAGGAGAGTCTGTTGGAAGCACAGAATCAGGTTCAGCCGACATCTGGGCATAGTTTCCAACCTGTGCCAGAAGGGACGAATTAATTTCAGCCTCCTCAAACATCACAGCAGTCAAATATCCAGAGGTTCAAGCCTCGAGGAAAGCAGTTTAAGAGACGATCGAATTCGAGTTCTTCGGGTTTCGTTAGCTCTGGTGGTAGTTGCTCTGAATGGGTGTCGTGTGGTCAGTGCAGAGGTAAGCATGCGACTCTTGAGTGCCGTGGATTTCAGACTGTTACAAGTGTGGACAAATCGGGAACCTGGCTAGAGCGTGTCCATCGACGAGGGGATAACCCTCTAATCAGTCACATAAATGTTCAGCTGGTGGTTCTTCATAGAGACCGCAACCTTTTGCCCAGTCCCAGCGATCAAGATTCCAACCACGAGAACCGTCTATGTTTGGAGGATCTTCTAGGCCTCAGTTTTCGGGACCGCATCAAGCTCAAGTGAATGCCTTGTTGAGAGAGCAAGCAGATGATATTCCTGGGGGAGTTATTACAGGTATTTGTACTATCTTTTACTTTCCTGCACGAGTTTTGTTTGATACTGGATCATCCCACTCCTTTATATCTGATTTATTTGTGTACGAGTGTGGGTTGAGTTCTAACCCACTGTGTGATGTCGTATCTATTTCTACCCCTGCTGGCCTGAGTTTATTTCCCGTGAGGTGGTTTTGGATTGTGTTATTAGATTTGATGCGAATGTGTTGGTGACAAATCTGATTTCTTTGGAGATTATAGATTTTGACTGCATCTTGGGTATGGATGTGTTGTCCGTTTATAGAGCGACTGTTGATTGTTTTCATGGTGTGGTGAGGTTTAGACCTTAATTTGGAGAAAAATGGGATTTCTACGGTGATGATTCGCGGTCTACGATTCCATTAGTGTCTGCCATGGATATGTTTAGTCTGTTGTCGCTAGATAATTGATTGTTTTCATGGTGTGGTGAGGTTTAGACCTTAATTTGGAGAAAAATGGGATTTCTACGGTGATGATTCGCGGTCTACGATTCCATTAGTGTCTGCCATGGATATGTTTAGTCTGTTGTCGCTAGATAATTCAGGGTTCATGATTTATGCCCTGGACGTTTCCCAAGAGTCACCACTGGAATTACTGATATTCCTATTGTCCGAGAGTTCCCAGATGTTTTTCCAAATGAGATTTCTGTATTCCCTCCGAAACAATAGATTGACTTTAGCATTGATTTGGTGCCGGGGACAGCCCCGATTTCAAGAGCTCCATACCAATTGGCACCAGCTGAGTTGAAGTAACTTAAGGAGAAATTGCATGATATTCTAGGGAAGGATTTATGAGGCCGAGTATGTCACCTTGGGGAGCCCCGATTCTCTTAATGAAGAAGAAAGATGGATCTATGAGGATGTGTGTTGATTTCTGGCCGCTGAATAAGGCAACGATCAAGAACAAGTATCCATTGCCGAGAATCGATGATCTTTTCGATCAGTTGCAGGGATCGGCAATATACTCCAAGATTGATCTGCGATCTGGTTATCATCAACTGCGGACTAGAGATGCTGATGTGGCAAAGACGGCTTCCAGGACTAGATACGGGTATTATGAGTTCCTTGTGATGCCGTTTGTATTGATGAATGCTCCTGATTTCTTTATGGATTTGATGAATCGCGTCTTTAGTGAGTATATCGATCATTTTATGATTGTTTTCATAGATGACATCCTGGTGTATTCGAGGAGCTATAGAGAGCATAAGGAGTACTTGAAACTGGTGTTGCAGAAACTGAGATACTCATGGCTTTAAGCGAAGTTCAATAAGTTTGAATTCTAGTTTGATAAGGTAATCTTCTTGGGTCATGTCATTTCTGCGCAAGGTATTTCGGTGGATCCGAGTAAGGTCAAAGCAGCTATTAACTGGGAGCAACCTAGGAATGTTTTGGAGATCCGTAGTTTCTTGGGTTTGGCTGGATATTACAGACGTTTCGTTGAGGGTTTTTATTCGAGAGCCAGGCCTATGACGCAGTTGACCCAGAAGGATAGAATATTTCTATGGATAGATGAATGTGAGTCGAGTTTCCAGTTGCTCAAGGAGATGTTGACTACTGCTCATGTGTTAGCTTTATCTTCGGGTTCTTGTGGTTTTGTGGTTTGTTCCGATGCTTTTCTGAATGGTTTGGGCTTTGTACTGATGCAGAATGGGCGTTATAGCCTATGTGTCTCGACAGTTGAAGCTCCATGAGACGAGATACCCCGTTCACGATTTGGAGTTGGCTGCCATCGTCTTTGCCTTGAAGATTTGGCGTCATTACCTGTATGGCGAGCAGTTTGTGGTGTACACAAAACACAAGAGTTT
Source organism: Dorcoceras hygrometricum (assembly GCA_001598015.1). Taxonomy (NCBI): domain Eukaryota; kingdom Viridiplantae; phylum Streptophyta; class Magnoliopsida; order Lamiales; family Gesneriaceae; genus Dorcoceras; species Dorcoceras hygrometricum. The sequence goes on along the minus strand of KV017472.1, from coordinate 373,976 downwards.
GAAGTACATCTTCACTCAGCCAGATATGAACATGAGGCAGCGTCATTGGATGGAGTTGCTAAAGGATTTGACTGTGAGATTCAATATCAGCCTGGGCGAATGAACTTAGTAGCAGATTTTGGGGACTTCTGGATGGCATTTTCAGCCAGAGGATTAGTACTTTGTAGTTTCTTCCTTTCAGGTTGAACATCAGATAGTCGCAGACATTAGAGCAGCACAGAGGACTGACCCGTGCATCCATGTGTTGAAGATAAAAGGCCAGAATGGCCAGTCGGAAGAATTTTCTGTTGCTTTTGATGGATGCCTGAGATTTTATGGTAGATTGGTTGTTCCAAACATGATCGATCTGAAAAAATCCATCTTGAAAGAGGCCCATTGCAGTAGTTTTAGTGTGCATCCGGGCGAGAAAATGATGTATCATGCCTTTAAGTGGCACTACTGGTGGGAAGGCATGAGGAATGATATCTCCGAAGTTGTAGCTTGATGCTTAAATTGCCAACAGGTCAAGGCCGAGAGAATGAGACTTGGTGGATTGCTACAGAGTTTAGAAGTGCCTCAATGTAATTGGGAGCACGTAGCCATGGATTTTGTGTCTCACCTACCTCGTCAACAGGGGATGTGATGCGATTTGGGTTGTTATTGACAGGATTTCGAAGTCAGCCCATTTCATTCCCTATGATGTGAGGTGCTCCATGAAGAAGATTGCGAGACTGTACGTTGACCACACGGTTAGATTGCATGGAGTGCCGGTTTTGATAGTGTCAGATAGAGATCCACGATTTTTTCCAGATTTTGGGAGAGCATGCAAGCAGCGATGTGGTCGAGATTGGCTATGAGTACAGCTTATCACCCGAAGACGGATGGCCAATCCGAGAGGACCATACAGGCTTTAGAGGACATGTTGTGAGCAATTGTGATGGATTTCAGTGGTGGCTGCAGATTTCTTTATCCCTGGTAGAATTTTTTCATAATAATAGCTACCAAGTGACTATCAGGATGGCCCCATTCGAACCTTTGTACGGTCGAGTGTAGATCTCCGATTTGCTGGGAAGAAGTTGGTGAGAGGCAGCTATCTACCCCTAAGTTTGCGCAGCATATGAAGGATCAGGTTGAGCTGATTCGGAGCAAAATGAAGGCTGCACAAGATCGTCAAGCTAGTTATGCAAATAAGAGGCGCACCTTTGGAATTTTAGGTTGGCGATCGAGTGTTTCTCAGAGTTTCTCCTTCAAGAGCGTGATGAGATTCAGGCTTAAGGGTAAATTAGATCCTAGATTCGTTGTCCCATTCGAGATTTTTGAGAGGATTGGATCCTTGGCGTATCGATTACAACTGTCTGCTGAGTTAGCAGAGATGCTGATGTGTTTCATGTGTCCATGTTGAGAAAATATGAGCCAGATCCGTACCATGTGCTAAGGACTGATGAATTTGAGCTGGATCCGACCCTAAGTTACGTGGAATATCCAGTGTAGATTCTGGATAGTAAGGAGAAACAATTGAGAAATAAGACTATCCCGTTGGTGATGGTCCAATGGAGCAAGCATGGCCGTGAGGAAGTGATCTGGGAAGTTGAAGAAAAGATGAGACAGGAGTGGCCTCATCTGTTTGAGCATACACAGTATTAACTTAGGTAATCTTTTAACTACTTGTATTGTGTTGTTATGTGTTTTAGTTTTTGTTGAAGCTCTGGTTTTATTCTGTTAGGATCTATGGTTCTGGTTTGACTTCGAGGACGAAAACCTTTTCTAGTTGGGGAGAATTTAAGGACTAGAAATTGTTATATAGTGCTTAACGAATTTATTAGATCGGAATGAGGATTAAATCAGAGGGGCGTGCCTTATGAACTATCGGGTATCCAGCCTAGACGAACTGGTCAAAGCTGTTCGTTGAAATCATCTTGGGATGTGGGTAGATTTGAGTACTTGAGCCTCGAGCTGGAGAGAAATGCCCGTGCGAGTGAGCTGGTAGCGCTACGTGGACCGGATTGGTTCGTGATTTGGTGTAGACCGGTTCAGGGTTGTCCATATCTCGAGGTTGTGCGACGTCGTTTTGGGTTACCAGTTCAGACGCTGGTTGATTGTGATATGTGATGATGGTGTGATCTGGAGGTGCAGCTGTTTGGGCATATCTGTTCGACGAGTGTGAGCAGCTGTGTGTACCAGCTTTGGGGAAGCAGCACGTTGGTATGTGCTCGAGCTGGTTTAGCTTTGATATGAGCTGATAGATGCACGGGAACTGACGCAAAACATGATCTTCTTGAGTAGCATGATTTGTTAGTCAGTGAGATGGTCGTTCTGAGCGGGACTCCTGTGCGACGTAGTTTGGTGGTAGGGAGTTGGTATAGCGTAGATGAGTCAAATCTGGTGTAGTGATCAGATCTGAGTTTGTTGACTTTCACTGTAGCGTTGACTGGGAGAATAAATATAAGTGTCGAACAACACTTAGCCAATTTCAGATCCGATATTCCCTATCTTCTTTCCCGAGAGCCCTCGACATATATCGTTCCCCAAACCCTTACTGTTTATCTGAACACAAATCCTTCGATTGTCTTCGATTTACACCGCCGTTTGGAGCAAGGTCGGTGGTGCTGAGCTCGTCTCCTCTAGATCTTTCGATTGGTACCATTTTGGAGCCTTGGTTCGGCTTTTCGAGGAAGTGCGAAGTAGTTGCAGTGTTCGTTTTCTTTCGCAATTTCGGGCCGATAGTTCTTCTGTTCCGCTTGAGCTATTGGGGTATAGCTACGTGATTGTTCAAGCCGTTCTATTGAGTTCACTGGGAGCAGGTAGGACAGTAGACTTGCACGGGCTGTTGGTGCTGTGTTCTTGTCTTCACGCGATCTGCTGAGGTAGTAGCCATGTGAGGTTAAGGTACGAGTGAGCTCGTATTAGCAGCTTTAATGTCGGCATGAGAATATTTCCATTCGTGTGTGAGCTGATGTGCTTTGTGCGATCTGTCTTGCCTAGCTATGTGTGTACTGCCGTGTATAGGGCTGGCCGAAGTTGTCTATCCATGCACTTGATTGTTGGTTCTCCGTTTTAATTGCTTATGTGTTATTTATATGCGTTTTTTGTGAGCTGGATCTGTCTAGCATACACGCATATCATATTGAGCCTGAATTCTTTGAGAACCGATCGATTGATAGTACCAGCATGATGATTCCTTTTTATTTTGAAAATAAAATGTTTGAGGTGTCGATGGATTCCGTATTCTCGATTCTCCACCGCGAGGTTTTCTCGGTTGCCCTAAGGTTCTCTTGGGTAGCTCCCACCCCTCAACAAGCATGAATGACACCGTGGATTGAGAGATTGGATTGCAAGCTGCTGGTGCTGCATGTGAAGGGCATGGGTATCACCCATGATTCTGTGAGGAATTAAATTAACAGGTTTGTTAGTGAAGTGTTAAGAACAGATTTGAGGAAATAGTCCGATTTAATATCGTAAGATGTTTTAGTAGATTTGATCAGAATGAGGATTTAATCGAAGTAATATGCCCTAGTAGTTATCGGGTTTTCAGTCTAGGAATATTGGTCAAAGCTGTTTGTGAGATCAGCTTTGGACCGGGCAGATTTGAGTATATGAACTTTTGATTTGACTTAGACTGTATCGGGTGAGTATCGTTGCGCGAGAGTTAGCATTAGCGTTGGTCAGATTTGGTTTATTGTTTATCGTTGGAGTTCAAATTTGGTTAATACTCCGTGAAGGTGAATTAGAAGTGCTATGAGAATCGGTTTGAGTAGACCGGTTCGTTATTTTCCGATTTGAGTAAGATCCGGGTGTTCAGATTTGTGCCTCACGTGTTTGAGCGGGTTTGCTTTTTAATGGAAGTGAAACGATGTCGTTTTGGATTACCCGAGTATGCGTGGGTTGAGTTTAAGTGATACGGTGTCGTTTAGAGTATATCAGATTTGGCGTTGGCAAAGTATTATTGATACGATTTCGTTTAGTGAGCATCAGATTTGGTGAGAACTGAACTCTGGTGCGACGTCGTTTGATGAAAGCCAGATCTGGATGTTTGTGAGCGAGTCTATGTGTACGCGTGATCTGTTGGTTGGAGTGGGACTCCTATGCGAAGTCATTTTGTAATCGTTTGGTGGTCGCTCGCTAGTATAGCGTAGAGAAGTCAGATCTGATGTAGCGCTGAGATCGGAATGTTGGTATCAGCTTTGACTTAAGTGATTGACTTTCACTATAGCGTTGACTGGAAGATTTATACCAGTATCTATCAACACTTAGCGATATGAGATCCGACATTTCTTATCTTCTTCCCGAGAGCTTCGAAACCCTTACTGTTCATTCGAACCCTTTTCTCCATCGATTGCCATCGATTTTTGCTGTCGTTTGGAGCAAGATTGGTGGCGCTGAGCTCGTCTTCTTTAGGGATTTTGATTGATACAAGTTTGGAGACTTGAATCGACGTGTTGAAGGAGCACGAAGTAGTTGCAGAGTTCGATATCTTCGTGATTGTTGACCATTAGTTCTTCCCTTCCTTTAGAGCTTTGAGTAAGTGGTTTCTTACTAATTTAAGCTTCGATTTAGAGCTGGATAGTGCTCTGTAGAGTTGAGGTAGCTGTTTTAGGCTACGCGGCTTTAGGCTGTAATATGAATGAGCTTTGATGTGAGCTGATTATTAGATATTTTGGCAGATTTGAACTCATAGGCATTTTCTGTTGAGTTATGGAAGAGCTAGTAGAGCAGCTGAGTTGAGCAGGTTGTTGGAGCTGTGTTCTGCGTGATCTGTCAAGGTATTACCAGCTTAGAGGAGGTACAAATTTGAGCTTATTTAAACATATTTGGCATAGGAATGAGAATATTTCCAGTGTTGAGAATGCTGTGGTTGAGTATTTACGTGAACAGACTTGCTTGACTGTGATTTGATTATCTGTTCTGTTTACGTATGATTTATGTATGTTAGTGAATTTACATTGTTTGGCATTCACGCATACATATTGAGCCTGAATTTGATTGATGCCCTAATTGAGCTAACGTTGTGATCGACCGGCTGAGTTGTCGCGCCTGAAAGGTCCAATGCTATCATCGAGGTGGTGGCCGACTGAGTCGTCGCGCCTGAAGACCACTGAACTGTGATGGTCGGATGATTGTCGCACCTGAAGATCACGGATCGATGATTTTCACCGGCTGATTGGCTGTGCGTGATGTTGAGGCTCCATTGATTGCCAGCTGAGTTGTTGGCCTTGATTATCGATTGTTCTTTGGCACCCTCATGCATATCATGACTTGAAATATTGTGAGCTAACGTTGTGATCGACCGGCTCGAGTTGTCGCGCCTGAAAGGTCCAATGCTATCGTCCGAGGTGGTGGCCGACTGAGTCGTCGCGCCTGAAGACCACTGAACTGTGATGGTCGGATGATTGTCGCACCTGAAGATCACGGATCGATGATTTTCACCGGCTGATTGGCTGTGCGTGATGTTGAGGCTCCATTGATTGCCAGCTGAGTTGTTGGCCTTGATTATCGATTGTTCTTTGGCACCCTCATGCATATCATGACTTGAAATATTGCATGTTTTATGAATTGTTGTTTTATGAGTGCTCTTCGTACTGAGGTTTGACCTCGTTTCTTTTCCCTGGTTTTGGGCTGCTTTGGTCTATGTTGGCCATTGCAGGTTCTTCAGGTAACCCAGCTGGACAGAGTGGAAAGTCTGCTGGAAGATCCCTATTTTTTGAGTCCCAGTTATGTATTTATGTATGATATATACTGAGTCATAGGATGTCCTATGCCTTCAGTATTGAGGGGATCTGTATTTATTATTTGTTGCCTGTTGTTGTTGGATTGTGAGTTAAATCCTTATTTTCATTATGAACTTATTCTGAATGATAATTTGGATCAGGCCAAATTCGAAAAATTTTTAAGCCCTATTTTAATGCTTCCGTATTTGTGATTAATTGAATAATTAATCTGTAATTAGCGCACCGGGCCTCACATTTTTGGTATCAGAGCTTAAACTGGAATAAGCTCGATTTCTATTCCATCACACTCGAGTCTAGGCACATAGTTTGAGCTTTTGATTTTGATTGACTCTATGATTTTGATTATCTACCTCTGTGATTATCTGTTTCTTGTTCTTACCTCTGAGTTTTCGTAGATGCCACCGAGGAGGTTGGAGTAAAATCGCTAGATAGGTAGTGGGTAGTCTAGAGCCCCGGGCAGTGATGAGGATGTTGAGCAGCAGAGTATACCTTTGCGTCGTCGTGCTAGACAGACAGAGGTAGAGGACGTGACCAGCCAGATTTGCGAGATGGAGCAAGTTCTGGCTAGGTTCCAGAGGATGAATCCCCTGACGGTTGTTGGCACCGAGGGTGGTCTGATGGATGAAGGCTGGTTAGAGAGTATGGAAGAGTTGTTCGATGCGGTGGAGTACTCTCAGGAGAGGAGATTGAAGTTGGCCATTTTGCAGTTGAGGGATAATGCTCAAAGATGGTGGAAGGGTACTTCCCGAGTTATGAGAGAGAGTGGGGCTTTGATTTCTTGGGAGAGATTCTGTTCAGCTTTTCAACAGGAGTATAACCCTGAGTCCTACTACAATAACCGAGAGAGGGAGTTCGATATTCTGAAGCAAGGAAACTTGAGGGTAGCTGAGTATGCTAGACAGTTTCTTCGCTTTTGTCGTATGTTCCCCATGTTTTTAACCTGGAGAGGACGAAGAGGAACAAGTTTCTGAGAGGTTTGAGGCCTGAGTTGTTCCGAATGGTGTTGGTTGGTTCTCCTGTGACGTATGCTAAGGTAGTGGATAGGGCGGTGGATATTGAGGAGAGTTTGTTGGAAGCACAGAATCAGGTTCAGCCGACAGCTGGACGTACTTTTCAACCTGTGCCTGAAGCAATGCCATCGTTTCAACCTCCTCAGACTTCGCAGCCGTCGAATCGCCAGAGGTTTAAGCCTCGTGGGAAGCAGTTTAAGATACGATCGAATTCGAGTTCTTCTTGTTTTGTTAGATCTGGTAGTAGTGGCTTCGGAGGATGTTGTGTGGACAGTGCGGAGGTCGCCATATGACTTCGCAGTGCCGTGGAGTTCGGTGTCTTTGCCATCAGTGTGGCCAACCTGGACATTTTGCTAGAGTTTGTCCTATGCCGGGTGGACAGCCCGTGAGTCAGTCACAACAAGGTTCTGCTGGTGGTTCTTCGCAGAGACCGCAACCTTTTGCTCAGTCCCAGCGATCAGGATTCCAACCATGAGAACACTCTTGGTTCGGAGGATCTTCTAGACCTCAGTTTTCGGGACCGCAGCAAGCTCATGTGAATGCCTTGACTAGAGGGCAAGCTGATGATATTCTTGGAGGAGTTATTGCAGGTACTTGCGCTATCTTTGATTTTACTACACGAGTTTTGTTTGATACAAGAGTATCACACTCCTTCATATCTGATTTTTTTGTTCATGAGTGTGGGTTGAGTTCTACCCCACTGTGTGATGTTGTGTCTGTATCTACTCCTCCTGGTGTGTGGTTGATTTCCCGTGAAGTGGTGTTGGGTTGTGTGATTTAGATTTGATGAGAATGAGTTGGTGACTAACCTGATTGCCTTGGAGATTAGAGATTTTGATTGCATCTTGGGTATGGAAGTATTTTCTGCTTATAGAGTGACTGTAGATTGTTTCCATGGAGTAGTGAGGTTTAGACCTTCATTTGGAGAGAAGTGGGATTTCTACGGTGCTGATTCGCGATCGAAGATTCCACTAGTGTCTGCCATGGAGATGTTCAGTCTGTTGTCTCTAGAGAATTCTGGGTTTATGATTTATGCCTTTGATATTTCCTGAGAATTGCAGATAGAGTTCAGTGATGATCCGATTGCTCGAGAGTTCCCTGATATATTTCCGGATGACATTCCTGGGTTTCCGCCAAGACGAGAGATTGATTTCAGTATAAAGTTGGTGCCAGGAACATCCCCAATTTCGAGAGCCCCTTATCGGTTGTCGCCAGCTGAGTTGAAGGAGCTCAAGGATCAGTTGCGTGATCTTTTGGACAAGGGATTTATTAGGCCGAGTATGTCTCCTTGGGGAGCTCCGATTCTCTTTGTGAAGAAGAATGATGGATCTATGAGGATGTGTGTAGACTTTCGACAGTTGAATAAAGCTTCTGTCAAGAACAAGTATCCTTTGCCGAGGATTGATGACTTGTTTGATCAGCTGCAGGGATCGGCAGTGTACTCTAAGATCGATCTGCGATATGATTATCATCAGTTGCGGATTAGAGACACTTATGTGGAGAAGACAGCTTTCAGGACTAGTTATGGGCATTATGAGTTTCTGGTGATGCCTTTTAGATTGATGAATGCTCCTGCTGTCTTCATGGATCTGATGAATCGCGTCTTTAGTGAGTACATTGATCATTTTGTGATTGTTTTCATAAGATGACATCTTGGTGTATTCACGGAGTTTCATAGAGCATAATGAACATCTGAGATTGGTGTTGCAGAAACTGAGAGACTCACAGCTTTATGCGAAGTTCAGCAAGTGTGAATTCTGGCTGGATAAGGTAATATTTTTGGGTCATGTCATATCTGCAGAAGGTATTCCATTGGATCCGAGTAAGGTCAAAGCAGTTCTTAACTGGGAGCGACCTAGGAATGTTTATGAGATCCGCAGTTTTCAGGTTTGGCTGGCTATTATAGGCGTTTCATTTAGGTTTTTTCTTCGATAGCCAAGTCGATGACGCAGTTGACCCAGAAGGATAAAAGATTTCTGTGGACAGGAGAATGTGAGTCGAGTTTCCAGTTGCTTAAGGAGAAGTTGACTACTGCTCCTGTGTTGGCTTTGCCTTCAGGTTCTGGAGGTTTCGTTGTTTGTTCCGATGTTTCTCTGAATGGTTTGGGCTGTGTATTGATTTAGAACGGGAGAGTGATAGCTTATGCATCTCGACGGTTGAAGCCCCATGAGACGAGATACCCCGTTCATGATCTAGAGTTGGCCACCATTGTTTTTGCGTTGAAGATCTGGCGTCACTATCTGTATGGTGAGCAGTTCATGGTGTACACAGACCACAAGAGTTTAAGTATATCATCACTCAGTCGGATCTGAATATGAGGTAACGTCGTTGGATGGAGTTGCTCAAAGATTTTGACTGTGAGATTCAGTATCAGCCTGGGCGTATGAACTTGGTAGTCGATGCGTTGAGTAGGAAAGCCGAGCCTGCGATGTTGACGTCGATGAGTATATCCCAAGTCCATGAGGATTTGGGGACTTCTGGATGGCGTTTTCAGTCAGAGGATCGGTACTTTGTGGTTTCTTCTTGTCAGGTTGAACCACAAGTTATTGCAGACATTAGAGCAGCGCATAGAACTGACCCGCATATTCATGAGTTGAAGATTAATGCCCAGAATGGTCAGTCGGAAGATTTTTCGGTTGCTTCTGATGGATGCTTGAGATACCGTGGAATATTGGTTGTTCCGAATTGATTGATCTAAAGGAAACCATCTTGAATGAGGCCCATTGTAGTCGTTACAGTGTGCATTCGGGCGAGAAGAAGATGTATCTTGCCTTGAAGTCTCACTTCTGGTGGGAAGGTATGAGGAATGACATTTCTGCATTTGTAGCACGACGTCTAAATTTTCAGCAGGTCAAGGCCGAGAGAATAAGACCTGGTGGATTTCTACAGAGTTTAGAATTGCGTCAATGGAATTGGGAGCACATCGCCATGGATTATGTGACTCATTTGCCTCGATCAAATAGGAGATGTGATGCGGTTTGGGTTGTGATTGACAGACTTTCGAAGTCAGCCCATCTCATTCCCTATGATGTGAGATGTTCCATGAAGAAGATGGTTAGACTGTACATTGACCATGTGGTTAGATTGCATGTAGTTCCAGTTTCGATAGTGTTCAACAGAGATCCAAGATTTACTTCCCGATTTTAGAAGAGTTTGCAAGCAGCTATGGGTTCGAGATTGGCTATGAGTACAGCTTATCACCCGCAGATAGATGGCCAATCTGAGAGGACAATTCAGACTTTGGAGGATATTCTGTGAGCTATAGTGATGGATTTCAGTGGTAGCTGGCAAGATTCTTTGTCCTTGGTTGAATTTCTTATAATAATAGCTACAAGTGACTATCGTGATGGCCGTATTTGAAGCTTTGTATGGTCATAAGTGTAGATCACCAATTTGTTGGGAAGAAGTTGGTGGGAAAGAGTTGTCTACTCCTGAGTTTGTGCAGCATATCAAAGATCAGATTGAGTTGATTCGGAGTAGAATGAAAGCTGCACAGGATCGTCAAGCTAGTTATGCTAACAAGAGACGCAGACCTTTGGAATTTCAGGTTGGCGATCGAGTATTTCTTAAGGTTTCTCCTTTCAAGAGCATGATGAGATTCAAATTTAAGGGTAAATTGGCTCCTAGATTCGTTGGTGTCAGGCCTCGTGCTCAATCAGAGTAAAACCACGCAATAAACGATAGCGGAAGCATAAAAATAGTGGCTAAATTTTCGCTTTTGGCTTGACTTAGGAAACATAATTTAAAATACACTGATATTCAAAATACAGGTTTTATAACGATGAAAACCAATATAACACAGCTAACATGCAACACAGAGTGACTCCCAATACAATTACATACTAAATATAACTGGGACTCTATCCACCTCATAGGGCACTACCAGCTGGATCAACTCCACGACCAGCGGTAAAATCATGGTAACCTGAAAACACACACAGGCAAACAAACACCAGCCCCAGAGGGACACGGGTTCAAACCCCAGTACGGAGAGCAACTGAAAAACAGCAATAAGATAGCAACAGATAAAATGTGAATGCTATGCATGAGATAAGGCTAAAACCGAAGGGCGGGGAGCCAAAGGAGCTCAAGAAACAACTGAACAACTGATAACAGATCACTGCAAGGATAGTGGCCATGGGTTTGTAAGTATATGGGAGCTACCCACTCGTCTCAACACACGGTACCAGATGCACGACAATCCACTCAACCTGTTGTTGCCAAGCTCATGAGATGTGGGAGCTATCCACTCCGCTCATAGTGGCTAACAGGTCCCAGCAGGGAGATGAGGTATACGGGAGTTACACGCTCGTCCTCCAATACAAGCATCCTGGTACACACAGATCAAGATAACAAGGCACAGCTAAACAAGATCTGAGCTCAAGAACATGAATAATGCATGTATGCACATGCAACAGAATGCAATAGAATACAACGGCCAACGAATAGCATACACGGTACAACAGATCAGAAAGCAAACACATATATCCATGCCACATCCAACGCTGTAAAACAAGCTCACATCCGTACCTCAGTTCTGAGCTAGAATTACCACAAAATAAGTCCCGAGCAACCAAACCTGAAACCTGTTAACCGAACAACAACGCCAACTCAGGGACGCAAAGCACAGAACCTACCACTGGGAGCTACGAGCTCAACCAGCTCTGTCCTACCCTACGAGCTCAAAAACCAGCTCTAAACAAAGTGCAAGGGTAGAACTAACACTTACCAAACAAGCTACCTAAACGTCAGAACTAATCCGATGCTTATGCTAACAGACTGCAGAAGGAAGATGTTTTCGCGATCCACATCCAGCTCCTCCAAAGTCTCCAAAAGAGGTATAGGAAGAAATGTCTCGGCAAGAGGAGTCCAGCGCTACCACTCTCGCTTCAGTCGGAGCTGTCTACCGCCAGCAATCGAAGAAGATAATGTTCGGTGAACAGTAGATAGGATATCACGATAGAGTTATCTTTCGAGAAATATTTCTAAGTGTCGGAAAAATATAATGGCGAGACCGAAGTCAAAGTCCTCAATATATACTTAAGTTTCCCAGATCTGATAGACCACAGCCACCGACAACTTAATATCCAAAGCTGATCCCAACTCAGATCCGAGTATCACTCCAGATCTGAACTCTACGCTAAACAGATTTGGAACTTATCCAAACAACGTCACACAGAAGACCCAACAGATCTCGCTACGTAGACTGAAGTCCGCTTACCAAACAGACACACATCATCCGCTAGCCAAGTTTGAATCACTAAACGACGTCGCATCACTCCTAACTACGACAACCAGATCTGACTCCCAAAACTTGATCAAATCTGAAATCCACTGGACCGCACCGGTCCACCCCACAACACGAATCGGGACTAAGAACCGGATCAATCCACGCACCAATAACAACATGCACATACTCAAATCTGGATCCTTGCCAAACGACAACATTTCGCTACCCGAGCGATATATCCACCTGTGCGTCCAGAATAGCACGTGACTACCAGATCTGATTACAGTATCTGAAAACAGTTGACCCGTGTTGACCAACGCTCAAGTCTGATTCCTACTTCGTAGTATCTCTAAATTTCCAGAGCTGCTCTAAACACCAATCCGGACCCGATAGCTTCACCAAGCATACCAGCTCAAATCTGGCTCATCCCAGATCTGTTCAAGCCAAATCTGGTCTGTACTAACTTGATTAATTAACTCAATTAATCCATTAAACTTTTGGGTCTCACAGTTGGTCCTTTTGAGATTGTTGAGAGGATTGGATTGTTGGCTTACAGATTGCATTTACCTGCTGAGTTAGCAGCGATACATGATGTGTTTCATGTGTCAATATTGAGGAAATATGAGCCAGATCCGTCCCATTTACTGAGAACTGATGAAGTGGAGCTGGATCAGACCCTGAGCTATGTTGAATATCCAGTGCAGATTCTGGATAGGAAGGAGAAGCAGCTGCGAAATAAGGTTATACCTTTGGTGATGGTCCAATGAAGCAAGCATGGAAGATCTGTTTGAGTATTCATAGATTTGATCCAGGTAAATTTTCTAGCTTGCTAATTGAAGTTGTGAATTGTTCTTGTGCTTCTGGAAATGATTGTTGTTAGCATTGAGATATGATAGATTGTTATGTTTCAGTTTTGGTAATCCTTCGATGTTGAATTGTATGTAGTGCCTTGGGATTTCGAGGAAGAAATCTCTCAAGGTGGTGAGGATGTGAGGACTGAAATTAACAAGTTGGTTAGTGGAGTGTTAAGAACATATTTGAGGAAATAGTCCGATTTAATCTCGTAAGATTTTTTAGTAGATTTGATCGGAATGAGGATTTAATTGGAGTAAGATGCCTCGTGAGTTATCGGGTTTTCAGCCTAGGAATATTGGTCAAAGCTGTTTGTGAAATCAGCTTTGGACGCGGGCAGATTTGAGTATATGAGCTTTAGATTTGACTTCGAACTGTATCAGGTGAGTATCGTTGCACGAGAGTTAGCGTTAGCGTTGGTCAGATTTGGTTTATTATTTATCACTGAGGTTCAGATTTGGTTAATACTCCGTGCAGGTGAATTAGAAGCGCTATGAGAATCGGTTTGAGTAGACTGGTTCGTTATTTTCAGATTTGAGTAAGATCTGGGTATCAGATCTATGCCTCACGTGTCAGGCCTCGTGCTCACAACGAATAAACACATGCGGAAGCTATCAAAAAGTGGGTAAAATTTTCGCTTTTAGGCCCGACGGTTTAAAACGATATAAGTTAAAATAATGCGATACTCAAAATAAGATCCCAGTTTAAAACCAATAAGGCAACCTGCCAACAACTAATAGCATACAGTACCAAGAAAACATGTATCGGACTCCAAACACTGGTCACAAGGACAAAGCACAGGTCATTCCCTGGCATAACTGATACATATATATACGTATGCTATAGGCGACTGGGACACACTAGCCACCTCCCGGGGCACCACCAGCTGGGCTAAAACCACGACCAGCTGTACTACCTGGGTTTCCTGCAAATACACAAACACGGAAACAAACCAAGCCCCGGAGGGACATGGGGTCAAACCTCAGTACGGAGAGCAACTATAAAAACAGCAAATAAGCAGCAAGAATGAAAGGTAGATGCTATGCATGATATGCTGGACAACAACGGATGACTCCAACCGAGAATGGACGTCAAAGAATCAATGCATAGCTCAACTGAATCTGCAACAGATGGTGGCCACTGGGTGTGTTCCAAGTGTGGTAGCTAACCACTCGCCCGGACACACACCCGAATACCAGATGTAACAACAACTTCCCTGCTGTTGTCCTACCTATGCACTGTGGTAGTTAGCCACTCGGTGCATAGAGACTAACAAAACCCAGCAGGGAAAATGAGAGTGCGGTATTGCCGCTCGCCCTCGAACCTGGTAAGAAAACAGAACAACAACGAAGCAACGATGGCTAAAGAAAGATGAAAATGCGTGTATGCACATGCTGGACAACAACAAGCATATCAACATATGCGCAACAATAACAAAACCAGCAACATACACCATATAACACACGGCAAACCCAAACCACAGCCTCAACAGGCAACAAAACAGGGCAGCAAACAGATAGCCATCTCACAATTCATCCAAGCTGTCACCTTGCTGAAATTACAAGCTCAACCCGTACCTTAATTTCCTCAAAGAACGAAGCAACTCACTGCCTGCACAAATCTGCCAAGATACACAACACACAGATTTCAGGGCAATTAACCAAACTCACGGCCAACCTAACAATTCTCACGGCCAACTTCTCAAGGGCTCACGGCTGGAATTTAAACACTAAAACCAGCGCTCAACCTAACCCAAAACAACTCACAGGAAGCTTAAAACAAGACCCAGAACAAGATCTCAAAGCTAGATCGAAAAGCTACCTGCAACGATGAAATCACACGCAAGAACAGCAACTTCGCGCTTTCAATCCAACCCACGAAGCTTCCAAAAATGGTGTAGGATGATAGAGCTTCTCGAGAGGAGTCCAACGCTACCTCACACGAGCAAAACAACCACCGGAAACGCCGGGAATTCACCGGAATAGCTCACGGTGAACAGTGTTCTAGGGTTCAAAAGATAAGGGACGAAAGGCTGGAAATATCGCTAAGTATGGGAAAAGAATTCACAAAACGAAGACCAAGTCTTCCTATAAATAGTACTAGCAACGACTGGGAAACAACACTAATAATTGTCCTCCGACAAAACCAGTCGACACAACAATTCCCATAACAACAGTCGCAAGAACCAACAGCTGAACAAATCTCAAGTCACGCTAAACAAATCCAGTCGCTAGCTACAGTAACGAACAATCTCTCAAAGCTGGACAACCAGTCGCTGCTTCGAAAATACAAGAGCTGGACAACCAGTCGACCGGACGCTAAAATCACAAAAAGGCAAACCATCGACTGGTCCTCTAAACGGCGTCGCACTACCAGCAGCTGGGTATCCAGTCGCAAGACGAAACAACGCACAACGCTTCCCTCGTCTGGTACCAGTCGCAACATCAAAACGCAGCGTCGCAACTAATCAAAACGGCGTCGCACAACTGACGTCATCCAGTCGATAGCTTTCGTGAAATACCAGTTGCAGGCTACAGCGTACCACCAGTCGCAAGATACGAAACACCATCAGTCGCAAGCTACAAAACTTTGACCCGCGTTGACCATTGCTCTCGACTGATCATCCAGACGCAACAACTCCTCGCAGCTGGTACCAGTCGCAATACCCCAAACGACGACGTATAGCGCTCAACACAAAACACGCTACTAAACTCTCGACTGGTTCCTCGACTGGTCTCTTCACCAGCGACCACAACACAATTCACTAACGCATCTGCAGCATTTACAAAACGTGCTTCGACTGGTTTTTTGCCACCGACCAGCTTTTGCCTCAAAGCTCAAACACACGAAAACATCCAGAATTGCTCAACACACGAAATGGAACCCGAAAATGCAACTCAAAACAGATATCTAAGCACGAAATCTCATGATCAACCGATTAATTCCGATAATTAATCCTTAATACAAAATCAGGTCTCACATCACGTGTTTGAGCGGGTTTCTTTTTAAGGGAAGTGAAACGATGTCGTTTGGATTACCCGAGTATGTGCGGGTTGAGTTTAAGTGATACGTGTCGTTTAGAGTATATCAGATTTGGCGTTGGCAGAGTATGATTGATACGATGTCGTTTAGTGAGCATCAGATTTGGTGAGAACTGGACTCTGGTGCGACGTCGTTTGATGAAAGCCAGATCTGGATGTTTGCGAGCGGGTCTATGTGTAGCACCCCAAAATCCATAGGACCGCAAATTCTAATCCTTATAATTCGAAGACCCATTTCTAATTTCAGATTTCAGCATTATTTATTTATTCAAAAAGTTGATTTCTATTTTCAGATTTCACGTGGTGCATGAGGTCTGTTGGACGTCTCCTCGAGTGCAAGATGAGCAGTTTTCAGATCTCTCAAAAAATATAATGGCCACGATGGGAGAATGGTTAATTTTCAGATTTGTGTAGTGCATTTACAAATCAAAATAGTGACAGGGAATTTTAAGTAAAATTTTGAGATGTACGCATGGTTCACCATGCCTACTCAAGTGTTTCTCCCTGTTACAAATCAGACTCCCATACCGATGGTCCTTGTGAACTATAAGTTCATTTCCTTGCAAGAAAATACTCATTTTTGCATAAAACAAAATAGGAAGCTCATCGAAGTGCTCGAGAAGACTCTCTGTGAGACCTGCTGCATTTCGTGATTTCTTCTTATTGAGGCAAGTAAATCTGATTCTTGCTACGCCATGAAATCATATGTATTGTTCTCTTTCGTTTCGTGATTCCTTGCCTAAGTTATGTTTAACATCAGCCTTTGTTCATGTTCTGCTGATATTGAAGTGTATGTTTGATATTCGGGTTCACAGATGGTTTCTGTTTGAAACTAAAAAGTGCGTTTTATGAAGTTGATGTGGTAGATGTTGATTTTAACCCACTGATCATTTCAGATTCCAGTCCATCGTAAAAGTTCGAAATTCTTCTTCTAGTGATTTGTAACATTTGAATTTGACGCTATGTAATCAGATGTTGTTAGTCGAATCAGTATAAAGTCTGGTTTGATAGGCAACAACTGGTAGTGTAGCTGTCGTTTTGATGTTTACAACACTAAGATATAGTCAAATTTTGGTTTCCTATATCCACGGCTGAATTTCATCTTTAAGCCAGTAGTATCCATTTCAGCTGTTGTCAGCTAGGTACTGTTCATTTGTGTTCAGCTGTTGTCAGCTAGGTACTGTTCATTTGTGTTCAGCTGTTTTCAGCTAGGTACTGTTCATTTGTGTTCATCAGCTGTTGGTTTTCAGCTGTTGCATTGTTTAGTCCTCAGCTGTTGCGTTGTAAGCATCAGCTGTTGGTTTTCAGCTGTTGCATTGTTTCGTCCTCAGTTGTTGCGTTGTTTTCATCAGCTGTTGGTTTTCAGCTTTTGCATTGTTTCGTCGTCAGCTGTTGTGTTGTCTTCATCAGCTGTTGTTTTTCAGCTGTTGCATTGTTTCGTCGTCAGCTGTTGCGTTGTTTTCATCAGCTGCTGGTTTTCAGTTGTTGCATTGTTTCGTCGTCAGCTGTTGCGTTGTTTTCATCAGCTGTTGGTTTTCAGCTGTTGCATTCTTTCGTCGTCATCTGTTGCACTAGTTGTATTCAGCCGTTGTTTTGTTCAACGTCTGAAAGTCCTTGTTTAAGTTGCGTTGACATCTGAGTTGACCAACCAAAGTCTGAATTGTTTCTTCCCAACGTCTGTTTTTTTTCATTCAGCTGTATGCTCAGTGCTCAGCTGTTGCGTTGTTTTCATCAGCTGTTGGTTTTCAGCTGTTGCATTCTTTCGTCGTCATCTGTTGCACTAGTTGTATTCAGCCGTTGTTTTGTTCAACGTCTGAAAGTCCTTGTTTAAGTTGCGTTGACATCTGAGTTGACCAACCAAAGTCTGAATTGTTTCTTCCCAACGTCTGTTTTTCTATTCAGCTGTATGCTCAGTGCAAATATTTTTTTATGGAAAAATGAGTTTAAAATAAAGTGAACCCCGATGTTAAGATCTGAGTTTAACCAGAAGTTGTTTGAAGGAAGAAATTGTTCAGATTTTACGATTTATGGCAAAGATAACAGACGGTCCATATTGGAAGGGTGAGCAGCAGACGAGCGTGTCGGTTGCCCCTTCATATTGGGTGAGATTTCACCATATATTATCTGATACCAGTAGCCATTCGATCGAGTGCAACGGGACCTAATTAGAGCTTCTGAGCCATAAGTCTAATGAAAAGGATAACGCTGGGATCTGATTTTATTCCCGGAACAGATGTTTACTGTTGGATCTGTTTTGACAGATCCTAATTATGTTTTGAATTACACAAAACCTATTATTGTGTTTCTAACAATTCTACATAAGTGTAAAGATTTTAGGAACGAAGAAGACGATCAGCAGCAGCTATATTTGTCCAGTCGATGGTTCGAAATATTATCAATCAACAATTGGTTTGGTATTCATAGAATCGGCAGTTGAATTAGCAATGGAGACGTCCAAAGTTGAATCAGTTGTTCGTAATCAGGCGGAGGCCAAGTTGAATCAGCTGGAGCATGATGAACCAGCTGAAACGATGACAACCAGCTGATAGCGCTAAAGAGTAAAGATGAACCAGCTGGTACATGTGATTGAGGAGCTTGCTGGAGAATTGTATCGAAGAAGAAGATGCGCAAGTTACTGTTGACGAATCTTTTAGCAGTAGCGATTATAAGTACTGTGATGAATCTATCAACAGTCGCTATCCAAGAAGAATCGTAAGCTGGAGCTGAAGCAATGAAGAAATCAGCTGGAGCGTAAAGTGTAGATGACATCATCAGTGACGTCATCATTCAGCAGGTAGCTACAGTGATCAGATGAAGATTCAGCAGATGAGAAGAGATGCGCTAGACATGGAATGAGCTGTGATGACATCAGCCTTGATGTCATCACAATCAGCAGTTGGCTATCAGCAGATGGAGCGAAGCGCAAAAAGATGATGCGACGTCGTGTTGAGATATTCAGCAGATGATTTGTGTAAGCAGTCGCAAGAAGTAGCTTGCATCCAGACGCAAGAGGAAGCGACGTCGTAGATGAGTTATCCAGTCGCAAGCTACTGTTCATCAGCAGATGCTATTTGAAGATAGCGATAGCAAAACGATGTCGTTTACATAAGTTGATACGACAGCGTTTTGCTCTTGCGCTAAAAATTCAGCAGATGCTCTTTGCGATGAGGAAATTCAGCAGGGACTTCTCTCAAGAGAAACCAGCAGGTAGCAACAGCATCCAGTCGTGAACAGATTTGGAAGCTATCCAACGGGAAGAAATTCTACAGAGGCTTTATATACAAAGGAAGTGCCATTGAAGAAGTTCGAGTGTTCGTCCAGTTGAGAGACGAAGTTGGTGCAACTACATACTGTGGTAGAATTACATTGTTTATATACAGTGCACCAACAGAGGGAAAAATGAAGAGATAGACGAAGCAATCGACCGCCATTAGAGAAGAGCTTTTTACGAGAGTCGATAGCTGAGTCTAGATTAGCTTGTTATGAGCTTGTCCTCGTGAGTGAGAAAAACAGAGAGTTTGAGAGCTACATTGTATCAATCTCACACACCCAGATTCATTCACATCTGTTTGTGAATGAATCTCGAAATCTGTTCACAGTTCCCGTCCAAGCATGAAGACGTAAAACTCTTGTGTATGTAGTCAGTCACACAGCTGCAGCTGTTGTGCATTTGTGGAGTCTAGGAGTTCTCACAGCTGCTGGCTGTGGGATTGGGTCTGTACACGCAGTTGTAAAATCAAATCTTCTAGTGGAGCCTTCCGAGGTGGAAGAAGGGGAGATGTAGGATATTGATATCCGAACTTCCATAAACAAATCTGCTGAGTATCGTGTTCTTTAAGCTTTCAATATTGCATATTTTACTTAGCATTCTAGCACGCATTTCACGCATAACAGTTCAGCAGATTCTTTCAGCTTAGCATTGCATACACAGTGAACACACTAGCACTTTCAAGTCTCGAACAGATTTATGTTGCACATAAATCTGTTTGAGTTGTTTTAAAATATAGGATTCAGTTCTGGTATTTTCCGCATGTTTTTTTAAATCATACCAGATCTGTCTCCGGTGCTCTGTTTATCTTTAAGTGTTCAAGAACAACGAGCTATTGCAGCTCCAGAGTCGTATCAGCAGCGAGCAAAAATTTTGAAAGCCTTTTAAACGCGCTCTTGCTGCTGATCTCTTAGTGATCCTTATTTTAAACGGACCAACAAGTGGTATCAGAGCAGGTTTGTTCTTGAACGAGCACTGTTTTTAAAACACATGTGCTATGATTTTAAATGTTTTAAACGTTTTGAGAAACTTATTTTATGAAGGCCAGATCTGTTTTTATGTAGAACCGGTTTTTCGCTTGATGAACTGTCGGGATGCGCGAGTCTCGGGCAGATGCCAAGCTTCTATTTTCATTGTGCTGTAAGATCACTTGGAGCGAGGCTCAGTGACAAGCACATGGGGCGAGATAGAAGAAAGAAAAATCTGAGCTGTTCTCTGTACTGGTTCTTCATGATTTTGAGTAACTCAGTAGCACGTGTTATTTGAAATATTTTTATGCTCTGATGTGGTTTTAAATGTTCTGTTTTGCGGATTTCAGCTGATGCAAAATTTTGATTTTAAAAATGATTTGAGCTCATGTTATAAAAGACAGGTAGAGTGGCGTCACTGTCATTTATAATTTTGAGTTATGCATCAGTTTCGCTTTTGAAAATCATATATTGTTGCATAAGGTGCTTCCCAAATGCTTTTTTCGTTTTTCAAAATTAAAACTCCTGCTGTTTCGTTGTTTTGTTGAAACAGTCTAGGGAGAGTTTTATTTTAAAATAGAGGGAAGACCAGCAGTTCACTCTCTTTTTGATTCCCACAAAAAGGGAGAGAATTGTTAGTTGAATCAGTTGTTCGTAATCAGGCGGAGGCCAAGTTGAATCAGCTGGAGCATGATGAACCAGCTGAAACGATGACAACCAGCTGATAGCGCTAAAGAGTAAAGATGAACCAGCTGGTACATGTGATTGAGGAGCTTGCTGGAGAATTGTATCGAAGAAGAAGATGCGCAAAGTACTGTTGACGAATCTGTTAGCAGTAGCGTTTATAAGTACTGTTGATGAATCTATCAACAGTCGCTATCCAAGAAGAATCGTAAGCTGGAGCTGAAGCAATGAAGAAATCAGCTGGAGCGTAAAGTGTAGATGACATCATCAGTGACGTCATCATTCAGCAGGAAGCTAAAGATTCAGCAGGAAGTTTCAGCAGATGAGAAGAGATGCGCTAGACATGGAATGAGCTGTGATGACATCAGCCTTGATGTCATCACAATCAGCAGTTGGCTATCAGCAGATGAAGCGAAGCGCAAAAGATGATGCGACGTCGTGTTGAGAATCAGCAGATGGATTAGTGTTGATGACGTCATCGGTGACGTCATCATATTCAGCAGATGGTTTGAGTGAGCAGTCGTAAGAATCAGCAGGTAGCTTGCAACCAGACGAGGAAGCGACGTCGTAGAGGAGATATTCAGTCGCAAGCTACTGTTCATCAGCAGATAGCACTTGGAGATAGCGATAGCAAAACGATGTCGTTTACATAAGTTGATACGACAGCGTTTTGCTCTTGCGCTAAAGATTCAGCAGGAAGACTTTGCGTTGATATTTCAGCAGTCGAAGCTACAGTGTCCAGTCGCAGGAAATCCAGGCGCAAAGAATCGAAGAAGTAGCAAAGCGCACCAGTCGTAGAATGATTCAGCAGCGAAGCAGTTGACAACTTACGAAGAATTATAAAAGCTGGATGTCAACTGCTGAGCTTAATTCAAATGGCGAAAATGACAAGAAGCCTGAAAAAGAAAAGGACACAAGTACTGTTCTCCTGTCGGTACTTTACAGAGGAGCGTTGCACTAAAATGGAAAGAAGACAAGATAGCCATATGAAGCACTGAACAGATTTGGAAGCTATCTAACGGCCATATTTCTACAGAGGCTATATATTCGAGGCGACGCCATTGAAGAAGAGTTAGTTCGATAGAGTGTTCAGTTAGTGCAACTACATACTGTGGCAAAAATATATTGAATATACAGTGCACCAACAGAGGGAAAAAGAAGAGATAGACGAAGCAATCAACCGCCATTAGAGAAGAGCTTTTCACGAGAGTCGATTGCTGAGTCTAGATTAGCTTGTTAGAGCTTGTCCCTCGTGTGTGAGAAAAACAGAGAGTTTGAGAGCTACATTGTATCAATTCACACACCCGGATTCATTCACATCTGTTTGTGAATGAATCTCGAAATATGTTCACAGTTCCCGTCCAAGCATGAAGACGTAAAACTCTTGTGTATGTAGTCAGTCACACAGCTGCGGCTGTTGTGCATTTGTGGAGTCTAGGAGTTCTCACAGCTGCTGGCTGTGGGATTGGGTCTGTACACGCAGTTGTAAAATCAAATCTCTAGTGGAGCCTTCCGAGGTGGAAGAAGGGGAGATGTAGGATATTGATATCCGAACTTCCATAAACAAATCTGCTGAGTATCGTGTTCTTTAAGCTTTCAGTATTGCATATTTTACTTAGCATTCTAGCACGCATTTCACGCATAACAGCTCAGCAGATTCTTTCAGCTTAGCATTGCATACACAGTGAACACACTAGCACTTGCAAGTCTCGAACAGATTTATGTTGCACATAAATCTGTTTGAGTTGTTTTAAAATATAGGATTCAGTTCTGATATTTTCCGCATGTTTTTTTAAATAATACCAGATCTGTCTCCGGTGCTCTGTTTATCTTTAAGTGTTCAAGAAAAACGAGCTATTGCAGCTCCAGAGTCGTATCAGCAGCGAGCAAAAATTTTGAAAGCCTTTTAAACGCGCTCTTGCCGCTGATCTCTTAGTGATCCTTATTTTAAACGGACCAACATTTACGACGAACGATATTTTAAGCCTTCCTTTAAACTATGATGTCTTGTGTATTGCGCCTGCATATATGGTGTTTTGTTACTCCCAGTTTTGCCTGCTGAGCCCCTAGGCTCACTAGCTTTTTTTGTGCAGGTGAGTTCGCACCGGAGCAGATGGGTGGTGGAGTGTGAACCAGTAGCGGCGTGTGAGTGTTTATCGAAGGCCTGCGTTTCCGCGACGTTTATTTTTTATTTGCTGTTTTTGTTGTCTTTGATCTTAGTCAAATCTGTATTGAGATCTGTTACAACAAAGATGAATTCAAATAGAGTTCAGTAGTTGTAATATCGCGACTTCGCATTTTGTACTTCGAAATTGTAATGAAATCTGATTTTATTTTCTTGGCTCCAACGGTTATTATTTCGATTTTTTTATTTTAGCAAGGCAATACAGCTTGTTCCATTTATCATTTCAGCCCTCTATTTTCTCTTTTATTTTGTTTTCTTCGATTCCGTGACTTCCATGGGTATGGGCGTCACAACATGGTATCAGATAATGGTCCAGAGATAAACACACGCACTCCTCATTGGAACAGATTTCATCGACCGTCTCTTCGGGGCGGTGAGTTTTCTTTTATGTTTTAGAGCATGTGTCTTTTGATTCTTACATGTTCTGATGTTCATATGTGGTGGATTACGGGCTATAGATTAAGATATCTGGCCGAGGAAGAGGGAGGAGAAATGCCCCAGAAGATGAACCCAGTCCCGATAGCAACGCTAGTATTACCCAACTTCTAAGGTTGCTGGTAGAACAACAGGGTAGAGGCAATGGTCAATCCTACGGTAGTAGAGGACCCAGGAATGATGACCCTCAAGAACGATTTCGAAGACAGAAGCCGAGAGAGTTTAGCGGCACAACAGATCCGTTTATCGAATAAAGCTGGATTAAATCAATGGAGGTGATATTTGAGTATCTCCAGACGCCCGACTTAGAAAGATCCAGATGTGCGATTTATATGTTGAGAGATGATGCGATGCTATGGTGGGAAGGAGCAAAGCTTACAGTAGATGTGACGAATCTCCCTGGAGGTGATATTTGAGTATCTCCAGACGCCCGACTTAGAAAGATCCAGATGTGCGATTTATATGTTGAGAGATGATGCGATGCTATGGTGGGAAGGAGCAAAGCTTACAGTAGATGTGACGAATCTCCCCTGGAAAGAATTCAAGTGGGTGTATTTCGAACAATACTTCACAGAGGATAAGAGATTCGAACTGAAGAGAGAGTTTTTAATGATCAAGCAAGGGGACATATCTGTCCAGGAGTATGTTCGAAAGTTCAAACGAGGATGTTATTTTGTACCTTTGATTGGAGCTGATCTTAGGGAGAAATTGCGACATTTTGTAGATGGTTTGAAACCAGCGCTCAGGCATGATGTGAGGCTGGTAGAGCCAAAGGATTATCGAAGTGCGGTGGACAAGGCTCTGAGAGCTGATCAAGATTGGAAAGCAGTTGTGGAGGAGCGACAGCTGAAGAGGCAGGCCTTTCAACAGAAAGACCAACGACCACGCAAGAAGCCGTATAAGAATCAGCAGCGGTCGCAGGAACAGAAGCCTCAGGAGCAGAAACCTTTGGTTGTGCAACCCATTAGCGCAGTTTCAGCAGTTGGAAACAGACCTCAGTGTCCCAAGTGTCAGAAGAACCACCCTGGTCCTTGTAGAAAGGGACAGAATGTTTGTTACAGATGTGGATTGCCAGGGCATGTTATTAAGGACTGCCCAAAGTCAAAGCATATGGTGACCAGCAGAGCTTACGTCATGACGACTGAACAAGCCAATCCAGATTCCACAGTGGTTACGGGTAAGATCTTGATTGTTGGTTTGCCCTCATCAACCTTAATAGATTCAGGTGCGACACATTCATTTATAGAAGCAGATTTTGCTAAGAAGTTACCTGTTATACCCGACCAGGTGACTATGGGATTTTGTGCAACGGTGCCCTCTGGGGAAGAGCTGGTATCTCATGACTTGTTTCGTGACTTAGAACTTAGGCTTCAAGGGAATTTGGTCACTGCTGATTTAATGTTTTACCTATGCCTGAGTTCGATCTAATTCTAGGGATGGATTGGTTAACCAGATATGGTGTAGTAATAGATTTCAAACTTAGAACTATGGTAGTGAAACCCCCAGGAGGAGACTGGTTCACGTTTGAGGCCAATCAGAATTGTAAGATTCCTCGTATTATTTCATCTCTTAAAGCTCAGATTTGTTTGAGAAAGGGGAGTAGGATTTTTGATAAGCCTATCATCCTTAGCAGCTTTTAGCAAGCCTCTCAGATGTAGAGATAGTAAGCGAATTCCCCGAGGTTTTTTCAGAAGCATATGCGGAATGCCACCTGATGGAGCTGGAATTTGCAATTGATTTAGTGCCAGGAGCAGCACCAGTTTCCCGACCGCCTTATCGTCTTGCTCCATCAGAAATGAAAGAACTAAAGGAGCAAATACAAGAGCTGTTGGACAAGGGCTATATACGACCAAGTACATCACCGTGGGGAGCCCCTGTTTTGTTCGTTAAAAACAGCCTTTAGAACACGTTACGGCCATTACGAATTTTTGGTAATGCCTTTTGGACTTGCCTCTTCAGCCTTTATGGATTTGATGAACAGAGTTTTCCAACCCTTTTTGGATCAATTTGTAGTGGTGTTCATCGACGATATTTTAGTATACTCAAAGAACAGATTTGAGCATGCGAACCATCTGAGAATAGTGCTTCATATTTTGAAAGACAAGAAGCTGTTCGCCAAGTTCAAAAAGTGTGATTTTTGGTTGGAGAAGGTATCTTTTCTAGGGCATATTATATCCAAAGATGGATTGGAAGTAGACCCAGCGAAGGTGGAAGCCGTTCGCGATTGGTCGGTACCAACATCTGTTACAGAGGTAAGGAGTTTTCTGGGGTTAGATGTTATTACTGGAGCTTTATTAAGGGATTTTCAAAGATATCCATTCCCTTAACTTCACTAACTAGAAAGCTGAGCAAGTTTGAATGGACCCCAGAATGTAAAGTCAGCTTTGAGCAATTGAAACAGGCGTTGATTGAAGCTCCTGTGCTAACTATGCCATCTGATCAAGGAAAATTTGTTATTTACACAGATGCGTCCAAGTTGGGATTAGACGCTGTGTTGATGTAGGATCGTAAAGTGATTTTCTACGCTTCTCGACAGCTAAAGAATCATGAAAAGAATTATCCCACTCATGACTTGGAGCTGGCAGCAGTTGTGTTCGCCTTAAAGATCTGGAGGCATTATTTGTATGGGGAGAAATGTGAGATATTCACCGATCACAAAAGTTTGAAATACTTTTTCACCCAAAAAGAATTAAACATGAGGCAGAGGAGATGGCTAGAGCTGGTGAAAGATTACGACTGTACAATCATCTACCACCCAGGGAAAGCCAACGTTGTAGCTGATGCTCTAAGTAGAAGCTGTATGTCCAAAGGTCTTTGGCGTATGAATTGGAGAATTCTGATATAGAAATAGTGCCCTGCGGTAACGCAATAGTTTTGGCAGATATCTCTATGAGGTCAAATCGGTTATACCAGATCCGTGAAGGACAATTAATAGATGAGCAACTCCAGAAATGGGTGAAACAGGATAAATAAAGAGGCAGCAACCTCTATTTCTCATAAGGAGGAATAATCATATTTCAGGGAAGAATTTGGGTGCCTCAAGCAGGAACCTTGCGATCAGATGTGATGACGGAGGCCCATACAGCTCCATATTCTGTGCATCCCGGAACCACTACGATGTACAAAGATCTTCAGAAGTTATATTGGTGGACGGAAATGAAGACAGACGTCGCTAAATTTGTCTCTGAATGCTTAACGTGTCAACTGGTGAAAGCTGAACACCAGCGACCAGCAGGAATGTTGAAACCGTTGCCCATTCCAGAGTGGAAGTGGGAATGTATAGCCATGGATTTTGTGACTGGATTGCATAGGCCTACCCAAGGTTATAATTCTGTTTGGGTTTATTATAGATAGACTTACGAAATCTGCTCACTTTTTGCCAGCGAAGACGACTTACGACGTGAGTAGATACGCAGAATTGTATATAAAAGAGATCATCAGACTTCACGAAATGTGAGACCTGATTATGTAATGAGAGATTATTTGTTGGAATTAATCGGTGTTTATAGATTCTGGAGGTTTTCGTATTTTTGAATTTTGGGGAGATATCTGTCAGCAGACATCGTGACGACATGTTTTCTGTTTTTGTGCATTGGCGTAGTATTTGCTAACGTAAGCTTAGATGGTGGAAAAATTCGCTAAGTGTTTTGTGAAGTCTGCCAGAAGATAACGTAAGGAACCAGTCGTTGGGTAGTTAGCGTGTTTTTGTGTTGAGCGCTATACGACACCGTTTTGAGGAGCTAGTGACGTAAGCATACCTGTTTGATTTTGATCAGCAGGCGTCAACGTTAGTCAACGTCACTGTAGCTTGCGACTGGTGGTGAGCTACAGTAGCTTGCGTCTTGATAACCAGCTGTTGGCAGAAAGTATTACGTAAGCTATGCGACGCCATTTTAACTAGTTGCAACGCTGCGTTTTTTAATGTCGCGACTGGTACTAGACCAGCTGATGGTTTTAGGCGACCAGCTGATGGCAGATATGATGACGTAAGCGGTGCGATGTCGTTTTGTTAAGTCGTTGCGACACCGTTTTGATTAGCGTTGTTTGAGAATTTAGCTGTTGGTATTTCTTTGTCAGTTTTGGCACTGTTCCCGTTTCTACCAGCAGCTTGCGATATTCGTTATGTCGGTGGATTTTATAATAGTTTCTCGCATGTATTTAAGGAAGACTTGGTCTTCGATTTCAAGCACCAGATCCCATATTTAGCGAAATATTATCGTGTTTGTCGACCTCTGTTCTTCGAACCCTAGTACTGTTCACCGTGAGCTTTTCCGGTGAATTCCCGTCGTTTCCGGCCATTGTTTGATACGTTTGAGGTAGAGTTGGACTCCTCTCGTGAAGCTCTTCCTTTCTATACCATTCTTGGAGGCTGTAGTTGGCTAGAGCGAGATCGCGAATTGCTGTCTTCGACCGTGTGTTGCGTCGTTGAGGTAGAACTTCGAATTTTTGTTGAGATCTTAGTATTAGCCTTTGTTTAAGCTTCCTGTTAGTGGTATTGTTGGATTTGATCGCTGGTGGAGTGAATGACTCCCAGCCGTGAGTTTCTATAATTGGTCGTGACCTTCTGTGTTGAGCCTGAGATCTGTTGTGTGTATTTAGCAGGTTACAATCCAGATCTCTCGGGCCTGTTTTGTGGTAATTGTTGCACAGAAGTATAAGGTACGGATTGGAGCTTGTAATACAGCGATGTTATGGCTTGGACAATTTGTGAGATGGCTATTGTTGGCTGCTGTTTTGTGAGATGACTGTTGGTTATGTGGTGTATGCTTGCTGATGTTATTATTGTTTCGCATATGTTTATATGCTTGTTATTCCAGTATGTTTCATACACGCATTTGCATCTCCGTTCAGCTTTTGCAGCCATTTCTTCATTGTTATTGTTCTGTTTACTTACCAGGATGCGAGGGCGAGCAGTGATTCCGCACTCTCATTTCCCCTATGCACCGAGTGGCTAGCTACCACAGTTCATAGGTTGGGTTGTTGATGCATCTGGTAAGGGTGGGCGAGTAGGGGTGAGTGGGTAGCACCCACATGTCCTACACTCACCGTGGCCACATATTCTGTTGCAGATCCCCTTGGGCTGTTGTTTCCTTTCTCATGCATAGCATCTGCATTTTATTCTTGTTGTTTACTGCTGTTTTATATTTGCTCTTCGTACTGGGGTTTGACCCCATGTCCCTCTGGGGCTTGGTTGTTTTCCCTGTTTGTGTTGTTTCAGGAAACCCAGGTTTACAGGTGGTCGTGGTTTTAACCCAGCTGGTGGTGCCCCAGGAGGTGGTTAGAGTATCCCACTGGCGTATAGCATATTTATATGTATCAGTATTCTTAGCCAGGGGATGCCCTGTGCTTTGTTGTTGTTTTTCGTTGTTGGAGTCTGATACATGTTGATGTTATGCTATATTGTTTGTTGTTGGCTGGTAGCCCGCATGTGGTTGATTTCTTAAACTGGGATATCTATTTTGAGTATCGAATTATTTTAAATTATATTGTTTTAAACAGTCAGGCCAAAAGCGAAAATTTTACTCGCTTTTTAATAGCTTTCGCATGTGTTTGTGTGTTTTTACTCTGATATGAGCACGAGGCCTGACAATGTTCCCGTATCGATTGTATCTGATAGGGATTCCAAATTCACGTCTGCATTTTGGAGAAGTCTGCATCGAGCTTTGGGAACGAAGTTAATATTTAGCACAACCTTTCATCCCCAAACCGATGGACAGTCAGAAAGAGTGATCCAGATTTTAGAGGACTTACTCAGAGCATGCATTATAGATTTCTCAGAAAGTTGGGATTTGAAATTGCCATTGGTGGAATTTGCGTATAACAATAGTTTTCAAGCCTCCATACAGATGGCTCCATATGAAGCTCTATATCGACGTAAATGTAGAACGCCTCTTCACTGGGATGAGGTAGGAGAGCGAGATGGTCTAGGGCCAGACCCGGTAGAGCAAACAGTGAACGTTGTTAGAAAAATAAAGTAAAGGATGAAAGATTCTCAAAGCAGACAAAAGAGCTATGCAGACAATAGACGAAGGGAGCTAAGTTTTGACGTTGGTGATCACGTCTTCTTGAAAGTAGCTCCAATGAAGGGTGTGACGCGTTTTGGAAAGAAGGGAAAACTGAGTCCCAGATATATAGGTCCATATGAGATTCTGGACAAAGTAGGAACATTGGCTTATCGATTAGCACTGCCGCCGCATCTATCTTCAGTGCATAGTGTATTCCATGTATCAGCTTTGAGGAAGTACGTTCCCACCCATCGCACATATTGAATGCTGAACCAATTCACTTAGCGCCAGATTTGAGTTATGAAGAGAGACCTGAGAATATCCTTCTTAGGAAATTAGAAAGCTGAGGAACTGTAGCATCCCAATGGTTAAAGTTCAGTGGTTGAATCAAACCGAACGAGAAGCTACGTGGGAAACGGAAGCTGATATGCATAATCGTTACCCAGATTTGTTCGGTAAGTAAATTTCGAGGACGAATTTTTTATAAGGTGAGTAGAGTTGTAGCGCCCCAAAATCCATAGGACCGCAAATTCTAATCCTTATAATTAGAGGACCCATTTATAATTTCAGATTTCAGAATTATTTATTTATTCAAAAAGCTGATTTCTATTTTCAGGTTTCACGCGTGCATGAGGTCTGTTGGACGTCTAATCAAGTGCAAGATGAGCAGTTTTCAGATCTCTCAAAAAATATAATGGCTGGGATGGGAGAATGGTTAATTTTCAGATTTGTGTAGTGCATTTACAAATCTAAATAGTGACAGGGAATTTTAAGTAATATTTTGAGATGTACGCATGGTTCACCATGCCTACTCAAGTGTTTCTCCCTGTTACAAATCAGACTCCCATACCGATGGTCCTTGTGAACTATAAGTTCATTTCTTTGCAAGAAAATACTCATTTTTGCATAAAACAAAATAGGAAGCTCATCGAAGTGCTCGAGAAGACTCTCTGTGAGACCTGCTGCATTTCGTGATTTCTTCTTATTGAGGCAAGTAAATCTGATTCTTGCTACGCCATGAAATCATATGTATTGTTCTCTTTCATTTCGTGATTCCTTGCCTAAGTTATGTTTAACATCAGCCTTTGTTCATGTTCTGCTGATATTGAAGTGTATGTTTGATATTCGGGTTCACAGATGGTTTCAGTTTGAAACTAAAAAGTGCGTTTATGAAGTTGATGTGGTAGATGTTGATTTTAACCCACTGAGCATTTTAGATTCCAGTCCATCGTAAAAGTTCGAAATTCTTCTTCTAGTGATTGGTAACATTTGAATTTGACGCTATGTAATCGGATATTGTTAGTCGAATCAGTATAAAGTCTGGTTTGATAGGCAATAACTGGTAGTGTAGCTGTCGTTTTGATGTTTACAACACTAAGATATAGTCAGATTTTGGTTTCCTATATCCACCGCTGAATTTCATCTTTAAGCCAATAGTTTCCATTTCAGTTGTTGTCAGCTAGGCACTGTTCATTTGTGTTCAGCTGTTGTCAGCTAGGTACTGTTCATTTGTGTTCAGCTGTTGTCAGCTAGGTACTGTTCATTTGTGTTCATCAGCTGTTGGTTTTCAGCTGTTGCATTGTTTTGTCGTCAGCTGTTGCGTTGTTTTCATCAGCTGTTGGTTTTCAGCTATTGCATTGTTTCGTCGTCAGCTGTTGCGTTGTTTTCATCAGCTGTTGCATTGTTTCGTCGTCAGCTATTGTGTTGTTTTCATCAGCTGTTGGTTTTCAGCTGTTGCATTGTTTCGTCGTCAGCTGTTGCACTAGTTGTATTCAGCCGTTGTTTTGTTCAACGTCTGAAAGTCCTTGTTAAAGTTGCGTTGACATCTGAGTTGACCAACCAAATTCTGAATTGTTTCTTCCCTAACGTCTGTTTTTTTTCTATTCAGTTGTATGCTCAGTGAAGAAAATGTTTTATGGAAAAATGTGTTTAAAATAAAGTGAACCCGGATGTTAAGATCTGAGTTTAACGAGAAGTTGTTTGAAGGAAGAAATTGTTCAGATTTTACGATTTATGGCAAAGATAACAGACGGTCCATATTGGAAGGGTGAGCAGCAGACGAGCGTGTCGGTTGCCCCTTCATATTGGGTGAGATTTCACCATATAGTAACTGATATCAGTAGTCATTCGATCGAGTGCAACGGGACCTAAGTAGAGCTTCTGAGCCATAAGTCTAATGTAAAGGATAACGCTGGGATCTGATTTTATTCTCGGAACAGATGTTTACGACGAACGATATTTTAATGCCTTCCTTTAAACTATGATGTCTTATGTATTGCGCATGCATATATGGTGTTCTGTTACTCCCAGTTTTGTCTGCTGAGCCCCTATACTCACTAGCTTTCTTGGTGCAGGTGAGTCCGCGCCGGAGCAGATGGGTGGTGGAGTGTGAACCAGTAGCGGCGTGTGAGTGTTTATCGAAGGCCTGCGTTTCCACGACGTTTATTATGTATTTGCTATTTTTGTTGTCTTTGATCTTAGTAAAATATGTATTGAGATCTGTTACAACAAGATGAATTCAAATAAAGTTTAGTAGTTGTAATATCGCGACTTCGCATTTTGTACTTCGAAATTGTAATGAAATCTGATTTTATTTTCTTGGCGCCAACTGTTAATATTTCGATTTTTTTTATTTGAGCAAGGCAATACAGCTTGTTCCATTTATCATTTCAGCCCTCTATTTTCTCTTTTATTTCGTTTTCTTCGATTCCGTGACTTCCATGGGTATGGGCGTCACACTATGTGTACGCGTGATCTGTTGGTTAGAGAGGGACTCCTATTGTCACGCCCCGAGACCGAGACTCATGACATCGGTAATATTAAACAATTTAAAAATTGTAAAACATTAAGCCATCATAGCATAGCTCAAACCAGTCTATTACATATCCAAAATAATATCGTTTTTACATCGGAAAATCAAAGAAATTTGCGGAAGCGAAAATAATGAAATTACATTAACAAACGGACTCTTCACCAGCCCCAGAACTGATCTTGTTCTTCTTCTTCTACCTGCTCTTCATTCTTATCTGGGTGGAGAAGTAAGGGGTGAGTTTTTGGGGAAACACTCAGCAAGTGGGGGATACCATTCGAGCATAACAAATATACATATATATATGACTGAATTCAGAGCAGAACATAACCAGAACAGAGCAGGGCATAACAGAGCAGAGCATAGCATAACAGATCATAGCATAACATAACAGACTGATGATTACTTCATGTCTATGGTTTACTGATCAGTCCCTAAGTTTTGCTCCTCTAAGGGGTCGAGGCCATTAGTTACACCAAGTAACCCAGAAA
>KV017472.1:313518-324815 GCA_001598015.1 Dorcoceras hygrometricum | reverse complement strand
ATGAAACAAATTGCCCTCGATAACCAAGACCGCACAATTAGGCGCCTTAGAGCCCAGTTAGCCACTGAGAGACGAGGATTGGCCGCCACGAAGAAGGAACTTGAAGAAACGCAAGTAGCCTTAGAAGCCTCACATAAGGTCATTGCCGGACTGACCGAGATAGGCCTTAGCATGTCCAAGAAAGTTGAAAGAATGAAGGTTAAGAAACAACAAGTTAGAGCAAACCATGTGGAGTGCCATCAGAATTTCCAGGCTCGCATCCACGAAGCCGAAGACTCAATGCAAGCTCAACACTTGATCATCGAGGCCCTAGTGGATGAGAAGGACAGCCTACTTCAAACCATCCACGGTCTCCAAGAAGCCAACAATGCTCCTGCCCCATTCGATGGTGATTGGGAGGAAGAACCGGAAGAAGAACCGGAAGAGGAAGAGATTGAGGGTATTCCTCTGGGCGAGGGAGAGATAGATGATGAATAAGATATATTTTAGCTTTCTATTCAATTCATCTTTCTATTCGAATAAATTGCTTAGCCTTCAAGATACCTTATTCTCAACCTTTCACAGTTATATACCGCCGTTCTTAATAAAGACTCCCTATGACAGAATATGGCAGGCGATCGTAGAAGCGACGGGAACAATGGAGGCGAAGGGCCCTCAGACAACGGAACTGGTCTTAGCAGAGAAGACCTAATGGCAATAGCTACAATGATTGCCAAAAGTGGTCTTCTCTGCTAAGACCAGTTCCGTTGTTTGAGGGCCCTTCGCCTCCATTGTTCCTGTCGCTTCTACGATCGCCTGCCATATTCTGTCATAGGGAGTCTTTATTAAGAATGGCGGTATATAACTGTGAAAGGTCGAGAATAAGATATCTTGAAGGCTAAGCAATTTATTCGAATAGAAAGATGAATTGAATACAAAGCTACAATATATCCTATTCATCATCTATCTCTCCCTCGCCTAGAGGAATATCCCCAATCTCTTCCTCTTCCGGTTCTTCTTCCGGTTCTTCCTCCAATTCACCATCGAATGGAGCAGGGGCATTGTTAGCTTCTTGGAGACCATGGATGGTTTGTAGTAGGCTATCCTTCTCATCCACCAGGGCCTCGATGAGCAAGTGTTGTGCCTGCATCGAGTCTTCGGCTTCGTGGATACGAGCCTGGAACTTCTGATGGCACTCCGCATGGTTTGCTTTAGTTAGTTGTTGCTTAACTTTCATCTTCTCAATCTTCTTGGACATGCTAAGGCCTATTTCGGTGAGTCCAGCAATGGCCTTGTGTGAGGCTTCTAAGGCTACTCGGGTTTCTTCAAGTTCCTTCTTCGTGGCGGCTAATCCTCGTCTCTCAGTGGCTAACTGGGCTCTAAGGCGCCTAATTGTGCGGTCTTGGTTATAGAGGGCAATTTGTTTCATACGGAGGGCAGCAGCAGCACGAGTACGGGGAGCAGAGGGGGCCATTTCCTAAAATCAAGGATACATCCAAAAATATAAAGTCGTGAGGTTAATCCATAAACAGAAGATACTAACCATAGGGATTTCAGAACAGCTGACGGGACTGAAATCGGGATCAGTCCCTAATTTTTACTCCTCTAAGGGGTCGAGGCCTTGTGGTTACACCAAGTAACCCAGAGTACGAAATATTCCGTAGACCCATATTACGATAGCAAAAATCAGTGCAAGCGGAGTTTGAATGAGACGAAAATCTGAACAAAAGGTGCTCGAACAGTAGACTTAAAACTGAACTTTCGAAATGAATATATATAATATAACAAACGGAATTAATAGCAAAAGCCCACTTACAATTCGAAGTCTGAATTTACGTGAAAAGTGCGAAGCCTGAAGTCTGGTTTTCCAAAAGCGCGGAGATGCTTGGCTCTTGTGAGAAATCTGGTGTGAAAAGCGTGAAGTCTGGATGTTTTGGGCGGTTCCAACAAAATCGCAAGGACTCAAAAATGGCGTGAAGTCTGGTAGCAGAACTTCTGCAGCACGGCGCTAGCTTTCAATTTGTGCAGAAATTCGACTATGGAAGTTGGCAACAATTTCTACAGGTTTTCAGCGTGAGCTTGCTGCTTTTCTAACTGAGGGATTTCAAATGGTGTGGAAAACTCTGAGGTTCTGTCTGTATTTATAGCCGTCGAGGGATGAATCAATCGTCTGCCATTTAAGCGCACTTAAACCTCTGTCTTTATGACCATTACACCGACGGTTACATGCGTAGGATTAAACCATGGAATTACGAGCTTTAATTGGCCCTTAATCACCTCAATTTGTCCGTTACAGCGTGAAATCCGGCTTGTACGCGTGGGAGATCTCTTCGAATTTTCACGGGTGAAGTTTCCTGTACAAAGAATCCTGTTTCTCGTCGGGAAATCTGAATTTTCGTGGAGAAGATGAAGTCTGCGTCGCAGATGAATTTGCGTCGCTGCTGAATTTGTATCGCTGCTGAATTTGCGTCGCTGCTGAATCGTCACTGCTGGTTTCTTTTCAAGCTCAACGACTGATCTTTAGTGTTAAGTCAAAACGTTGTCGTGTCAACTTATTCAAGCGACACCGTTTTGATATCGTTGTAGAGCACCTACTGGTTATCTTTAAGTAATGCACCTGCTGGAATCTTGCAACAGCTGATTCAAGATAACTGTAGCTATCTCCTGGTTTTTAATCATCGCACAAGCCATCTGCTGAATCTTTAGCGCGAAGGCAAAACGTTGTCGTATCGACTTATTCAAACGACATCGTTTTGCTATCGCTAACTTCCAGTACCAACTGCTGAATTAGCGACCAGCAGGCCCCGTGCTAATTTCTCACAAAAATCCCTCGCTGCTGGTTCCATACGAAACACTCAAAACGCAGCGTTTCAACTTAATGAAACGACGTCGCTCCATTTCAACGACTGGTTTCCCAAACCACCAGCTGGTCACTCTAAACTCACGCATCTGTTGATCCAGCAGTCAATCACTCAAAAATGTTGACCGACATGTGTAGCTCTCTCGAACTCTCTCGCGCTAAAAGCCACGCCTACCAGCAGCAACCTCTAAGGTTGAAACGACAACGTATCATCCCTTCCGCTTCAGTAACCAATTCAACGCGCAACTGCTGGTTCCATGAAACGACGGCGTTTCACTCTCGCGCCATCAACTGCTGATCAGCTTTCACCAATAGACGCTACTATTGAATTTCGACCAGCAGCTGATTTTTTTTTTTTTTTGGAGCTGAATTTTCTGGTTTTCACACCTATGCGACGTCTTTTTGTAATCGTTTGGTGGTCGCTCGCTAGTATAGCGTAGAGAAGTCAGATCTGATGTAGCGTTGAGATCTGAATGCTGGTATCAGCTTTGACATAAGTGATTGACTTTCACTGTAGCGTTGACTCGAATATATTATACCAGTATCGATCAACACTTACTGATTTGAGACCCGACATTTCTTATCTTCTTCCCGAGAGCTTCGAAACCCTTACTATTCATTCGAACCCTTTTCTCCGTCGATTGCCATCGATTTAAGCTGCCATTTGGAGCAATATTGGTGGCGCTGAGCTCATCTTATTTAGGGCTTTCGATTGATACCAGTTTGGAGACTTGAATCGACGTGTTGAAGGAACACGAAGTAGTTTCAGAGTTCAATTTCTTCACTATTTTTGTCCATTAGTTCTTCCATTCCTTTATAGCTTTGAGTAAGTGGTTTCTTACTGATTTAAGCTTCGATTTAGAGCTGGATAGTGCTCTGTAGAGTTGAGGTAGCTGTTTTAGGCTACGCGGCTTTAGGCTGTAAGATGAATGAGCTTTGATGTGAGCTGATTATTAGATATTTTGGCATATTTGAACTCGTAGGCATTTTTTGTTGAGTTCTGGAAGAGCTAGTTGAGCAGCTGAGTTGAGTAGGATGTTGGAGCTGTGTTCTGCGTGATCTATCGAGGTATTAGCATCTTAGAGGAGGTACGTATTTGAGCTTATTTAAACAGCTTTGGCATAAGCATGAGAATATTTACAGTGAGTTGAGAATGTTGTGGCTGAGTATTTACGTGAACAGATTTGCTTGACTGTGATTTGATTATTTGTTCTGTTTACGTATGATTTATAATTGATATTGCTTGGCATTTACGCATACATATTGAGCCTGAATTTGATTGGTGCTCGAATTGAGCTAGCGTTGTGATCGGCCGGCTGAGTTGTCGCGCCTGAAAGGTCCAATGCTATTGTCGAGGTGGTGCTCGGCTGAGTCATCGCGCCTGAAGACCACTGAATTGTGATGGTCGGCTGATTATCGCACCAGAAGATCATGGATCGATGATTTCCACTGGCTGATTGGCTGTGCTTGGTGTTGAGGCTCCATTGATTTCTAGCTGAGTTGTTGGCCTTTATTACTGATTGTTCTTTGGCACCCTCATGCATATCATGACTTGAAATATTGCATGTTTTATGAATTGCTGTTTTATGAGTGCTTTTCATACTGCGGTTTGACCTCGTTTCTTTTCCCTGTTTTTGGGCTTCTTGGCCTTTGCAGGTTCGTCAGGTAACCCAGCTGGACAGAGTGGAAATTCTGCTGGAAGATCTCCGTTTTGAGTCCCATTTATGTCTTTATGTATGATATATATTGAGTCAGAGGATGTCATGTGCCTTCAGTATTGAGGGGATCTGTATTTATTACTTGTTACTTATTGTTGTTGGATTTTGCGTTTAAATCCAAATTTTGATTATGAACTTATTTTGAATGATAATTTGGATCAGGCCCAATTAGAAAAAATTTAAGCCATATTTTAATGCTTCCGCATATTGTTGATTAATTGAGTAGAAAGAACAAGGATCGGAAAACATATGGAAATAGAACACCTCTTCCTAAACCTCAATCAGAACACTCTTCGCCTCAAAATTATTCTCCTCCTATGTCTCCTTCAATTTCCAATATGATCAATATGATCAATTCTGGAGAAGAATTCAAACCAGATTACGAATATCTTAATAAAGAAGCTGAAGATTCATATCATGATTCAAAACGTAAATGGTATAAACAATTAGATAGAGAAATCACAATCAAAATTGTTAATGCATGGATAATCAAAATGAAAACGATAAGATCAAATATTCCTTTTTACTCTTTCTTATCAATTTTCCTTTCGGCAGAAGGGATTAATGATTATCAAAACCATTCTGCTATTCATGTTAATACAACTCTTCATAAAAAATGGACACTCAGTAATAATGAAATTGTTACTGCGGTTCATCCTCATCCTTCTCCTCAAAATTTACAACTTAAAGATACTAAAACAGACAATATTATTTCAAATAATTTACCAGAAATAGATTATCCTGAAATTAATACTCAAATTCATTCTGTTGAGGATGACAATCCAAAACAGCAAATTTTCTCTGATTCCAGTACATCTTCAGATGATGAAACTGAGTCAGATAATAATTCTCCTTCAACAGTACAAGTAATTACAAAAGATAAAAAAGAAGCAATTCTTGAATTAGTCCATCAAATTCCAGATCAAGAAACTCAAAAACAATATCTTAATAAACTCAAAGATTTAATTCTTGATGAATCTAGTTCAAAACGTGATCCAGTCAAAGAACATTTCAGTTTAAGTACTTTATTCAATAAATATCCTCAACAAAGTATCCTTCAACAAGTTACTACAAAAGATCTTCAAACAGAAGTTAATCTCCTCGAAAAACAAGTTAATCAACTTCAAAAGGAATTATTTTCTTTAAAAGAAAAAGACGTAGAATTAGAAACCAAATTAATACTCCTTACTTCTCAAACCCCAATACCTGTCAAATACCTACTGACGGGATCAATGGTATCAATATCCATAGCTTAGATCAATCTTCAACAAATAATTTTATTAATTCAATTCAAAAAATTAATTTTCAAAAGTGGTATGTTCATATTCAATTAGTAATTGAAGATTTCAAAATTACTCTCATTGCCTTATTAGACTCTGGAGCAGATCACAATGTTCTCAGAGAAGGCATAGTGCCCTCAAAATATTATGAAAAAACAACTCAACAATTATATACTGCTAACTCAAAACCTTTAGATGTGCGGTATAAATTATCAAATGCTCATATCTGTAATAATAATTATTGTTTCAAAAATGTCTTCACATTAGTCCTTGACATATCTTTGGATATGATTCTCGGTACTCCATTTCTTACTCAAATATACCCATTCCAAGTCAATGATAGAGGGATATCTACTAAGATTGATGGTCAAGATATTCTCTTCCCTTTCATCACTCCTGTTAAACAGAAAGAAGTTTTTCTGTTACAAAATTCCTCAATCTTCAAACAAATTAATATTAATCACAATAAAAAGCAACATATTAATACTTTACAAGAAGAAATTTCTTATCTCAAAATCGATGAACAATTAATATTACCGCAAATCCAACAGAATATCAAAATTCTAGAACAACGGATTACAAAAAATCTGTCATGAGTTACCTCATGCCTTCTGGGATAGGAAACAACATATCGTTTCTCTTCCCTATGAAAAAGATTTTTCTGACTCATCAGATCTTCCAAATCACCATGGAGTTGTTCAGCTTTTTATATCGTCAAACAGGCTGAATTAGAACGTGGTGTTCCCCGTCTAGTAATTAATTACAAACCTTTAAACAAAGTAATTCAATGGATTCGTTATCCTATTCCAAATAAAAGAGACCTTATCAATCGTTTACATTCTGCAAAAATATTTTCAAAATTTGATCTTAAATCTGGATTTTGGCAAATTCAAATTGCTGAATCTGATAGATATAAGACAGCTTTCACTGTCCCATTTGGACATTACGAATGGAATGTAATGCCATTTGGTCTCAAAAATGCCCCTTCAGAATTTCAATGTATTATGAACGACATTTTCAATCCTTATTCAGCTTTCAGTATTGTCTACATAGATGATATACTCATCTATTCTGATAATATAGATCAACATTTCAAACATTTAAGACATTTTATCCAAATTATTAAGCAAAATGGTCTTGTCTTA
Source organism: Dorcoceras hygrometricum (assembly GCA_001598015.1). Taxonomy (NCBI): domain Eukaryota; kingdom Viridiplantae; phylum Streptophyta; class Magnoliopsida; order Lamiales; family Gesneriaceae; genus Dorcoceras; species Dorcoceras hygrometricum. The sequence goes on along the minus strand of KV017472.1, from coordinate 317,833 downwards.
TCTCAAAAGAAAATGAAGCTATTTCAAACTTCAATCCGCTTTTTAGGTCATGATATATCCAAAGGTTTAATCAAACAAATTCATAGAGTTATCCAATTTGCTGAGAAATTTTCAGACCAAATAAAAGACAAAAATCAACTTCAAAGATTTTTAGGTTTTTTAAATTATATTGCTGATTTTTTCCCCAATATACGTCAAATCTGTCAACCCCTTTATGAAAGATTACAAAAAACTCCTCCTCCTTGGACAGATGTCCATACTCGTATTGTCAAAAGTATCAAAGAAAGAGTCCAAACCTTGCCCTGTTTAGGAATACCTAACCCAGTGGCCTTCATGATAATGGAAACCGATGCCTCCAACATAGGATATGGTGGCATTCTCAAACAACGTATAGACTCCAAAGAACAATTAGTTAGATTTCATTCTGGTTTATGTCTCGGTTCTCAAAAGAATTATTCAACCATCAAAAAAGAAATTCTATCCATCGTTCTTTGTATTTCAAAATTCCAAGATGATCTTTTCAATAAAACCTTTCTCTTGCGAGTTGATTGCAAATCTGCCAAAGAAGTTATTTTCAAAGATGTGCAAAATCTTGTTTCCAGACAAATCTTTGCCAGATGGCAAGCCATTCTTTCTGTTTTCGATTTTGAAATTGAATTTATCAAAGGGGAAAATAATTCCCTTCCTGATTTTTTGACCCGCGAATTCTTACAAGGAAATAATCATCCAGAAACTTCAAATTCTAACCCCTCACCTCTAGATACAAAACCTCCTTGAGCCTTACTCAATATTCTCCAAAACCCGGTTCAAAAGATTTTATTTACGTTCCTCAAAGACTGCACAATTAGAAGAATCGGTCTCTTTCGACCCTTTCGGTGGACCGAATACTCAAGATCCTTTTGATTTTTAAATCATTAGGATATTTATCAAAAAAAAAAAACATTATATATATATATATATCTTTATATTTCTCTTTTTGTTTTTAAAACTTTGGCCAGAAATTTCTCGGTGAAACGTGTGCCATCATCTCAAAGGCCAGATGTTTCTCGGTTTTCTCTTTATGTTTTTCAAACTTTGGCCAGAAGTTTCTCGGTGAAACGTGCGCCATCATCTCAAAGGCCAGAAGTTTCTCGGTGAAACGCGTGCCCCATTTTCATATTGGCCGCCATCATTATTCAAAACAGGTAGAAGATTCCTTTTCAAAGAAGCGTGCAAGTTATGATCAAATAATGACAAAGACAGCTCAAAAGAAAACGTCTCAACAACCGCACTCAATGATATCATGGCGGACAAAGAAGACGTGCACCATTTTCAAACAGTGTTCCCCATTATCAAAAGAAGACAAAGATGATGACTCAAAAGAAATTCCCACTATCAAAAGGCGTTCCCACCTTCAAAAGAAGACAACTTTCTCAAAAGACGCATTTTCAAAGTTGATGAAGACTTAAAGCAAAATCAAAAGACGATCAAGACATAAAGCAAAAGTAGACGGTGACATTCCATCTACCAAGCTTGTCGAAGTCTTTAAGTCTTCATCAACTTTGATAATGCGTCTTTTGAGAAAGTTTTCTTCTTTTGAAGGTGGGAACGCCTTTTGATAGTGGGAATTTCTTTTGAGTCATCATCTTTGTCTTCTTTTGATAATGGGGAACACTGTTTGAAAATGGTGCACGTCTTCTTTGTCCGTCATGATAGCTTTGAGTGCGGTTGTTGAGACGTCTTCTTTGAGATGTCTTTGTCGTTTTTTGATCATAACTTGCACGCGCGTCGAAAGGAATCTTATATCTTTTGAATAATGATGTCGGCCAATTTGAAAAGGGGGGCACGCGTTTTACCGAGAAACATCTGGCCTTTGAGATGATGGCACACGTTTCACCGAGAAATTTCTGGCCAAAGTTTTAAAAACAAAAAGAGAAATATAAAGATATATATATATATATAATTGTTTTTTTTTTTTGATAAATATCCTAATGATTTAAAAATCAAAAGGATCTTGAGTATTCGGTCCACCGAAAGGGTCGAAAGAGACCGATTCTTCTAATTGTGCAGTCTTTGAGGAACGTAAATAAAATCTTTTGAACCGGGTTTTGGAGAATATTGAGTAAGGCTCAAGGAGGTTTTGTATCTAGAGGTGAGGGGTTAGAATTTGAAGTTTCTGGATGATTATTTCCTTGTAAGAATTCTCGGGTCAAAAAATAAGGAAGGAAATTATTTTCCCCTTTGATAAATTCAATTTCAAAATCGAAAACAGAAAGAATGGCTTGCCATCTGGCAAAGATTTGTGTGGAAACAAGATTTTGCACATCTTTGAAAATAACTTCTTTGGCAGATTTGCAATCAACTCGCAAGAGAAAGGTTTTATTGAAAAGATCATCTTGGAATTTTGAAATACAAAGAACGATGGATAGAATTTCTTTTTTGATGGTTGAATAAATCTTTTGAGAACCGAGCCATAAACCAGAATGAAATCTAACTAATTGTTCTTTGGAGTCTATACGTTGTTTGAGAATGCCACCATATCCTATGTTGGAGGCATCGGTTTCCACTATCATGAAGGCCACTGGGTTAGGTATTCCTAAACAGGACAAGGTTTGGACTCTTTCTTTGATATTTTTGACAATACGAGTATGGACATCTGTCCAAGGAGGAGGAGTTTTTTGTAATCTTTCATAAAGGGGTTGACAGATTTGACGTATATTGGGGAAAAAAATCAGAAATATAATTTAAACAACCTAAAAATCTTTGAAGTTGATTTTTGTCTTTTATTTGGTCTGGAAATTTCTCAGCAAATTGGATAACTCTATGAATTGGTTTGATTAAACCTTTGGATATATCATGACCTAAAAAGCGGATTGAAGTTTGAAATAGCTTCATTTTCTTTTGAGATAAGACAAGACCATTTTGCTTAATAATTTGGATAAAATGTCTTAAATGTTTGAAATGTTGATCTATATTGTCAGAATAGATGAGTATATCATCTATGTAGACAATACTGAAAGCTGAATAAGGATTGAAAATGTCGTTCATAATACATTGAAATTCTGAAGGGGCATTTTTTAGACCAAATGGCATTACATTCCATTCGTAATGTCCAAATGGTACAGTGAAAGCTGTCTTATATCTATCAGATTCAGCAATTTGAATTTGCCAAAATCCATATTTAAGATCAAATTTTGAAAATATTTTTGCAGAATGTAAACGATTGATAAGGTCTCTTTTATTTGGAATAGGATAACGAATCCATTGAAGTACTTTGTTTAAAGGTTTGTAATTAATTACTAGACGGGGAACACCACGTTCTAATTCAGCCTGTTTGACGACATAAAAAGCTGAACAACTCCATGGTGATTTGGAATGTCTGATGAGTTTTTTGGATAGAAGATCTTTGATTTCATTTTGACAGTGTTTTAAGAATTCCTGATTCATTTGAATAGGTCTAGCTTTTGTAGGAATATTCTTTTCTGAAAAATCTTTTTCATAGGGAAGGGAAACGATATGTTGTTTCTATCCCAGAAAGCATGAGGTAACTCATGAAAGATTTCATTTGTAATCTGTTGTTCCAGAATTTTGATATTCTGTTGGATTTGAGGTAATATTAATTGTTCATCGATTTTGAGATAAGAAATTTCTTCCTGTAATGAATTAATATGTTGTTTTTTATTGTGAATAATATTAATGTGTTTGAAAATTGACGAATTTTGTAACAGAAAGACTTCTTTCTGTTTGACAGGTGTAATGAAAGGGAAGAGAATATCTTGACTATGAATCTTAGTAGATATCCCTTTATCATTGACTTGGAATGGATATATTTGAGTAAGAAAAGGAGTTCCGAGAATCATATCCAGAATAGGTCTAGCTTTTGTAGGAATATTTTTTTCAGAAAAATCTTTTTCATAGGGAAGAGAAACAATATGTTGTTTCCTATCCCAGAAGGCATGAGGTACCTCATGACAGATTTCATTTGTAATCTGTTGTTCTAGAATTTTGATATTCTGTTGGATTTGAGGTAATATTAATTGTTCATCTATTTTGAGATAAGAAATTTCTTCTTGTAATGAATTAATATGTTGCTTTTTATTGTGAATAATATTAATTTGTTTGAAGATTGACGAATCTTGTAACAGAAAGACTTCTTTCTGTTTGACAGGTGTAATGAAAGGGTAGAGAATATCTTGACTATGAATCCTAGTAGATATCCCTTTATCATTGATGTGAGGATTCAGATTTCTAAGTAGTGATTAATCGGGTTTTGAGTTAGATTAATCACGAGAATTAAGAATTTAAGATTTCGGGATTCGAATTTTGATGAAATCTG
>KV017472.1:221391-300653 GCA_001598015.1 Dorcoceras hygrometricum | reverse complement strand
TTAATCATCGCACAAGCCATCTGCTGAATCTTTAGCGCGAAGGCAAAACGTTGTCGTATCGACTTATTCAAACGACATCGTTTTGCTATCGCTAACTTCCAGTACCAACTGCTGAATTAGCGACCAGCAGGCCCCGTGCTAATTTCTCACAAAAATCCCTCGCTGCTGGTTCCATACGAAACACTCAAAACGCAGCGTTTCAACTTAATGAAACGACGTCGCTCCATTTCAACGACTGGTTTCCCAAACCACCAGCTGGTCACTCTAAACTCACGCATCTGTTGATCCAGCAGTCAATCACTCAAAAATGTTGACCGACATGTGTAGCTCTCTCGAACTCTCTCGCGCTAAAAGCCACGCCTACCAGCAGCAACCTCTAAGGTTGAAACGACAACGTATCATCCCTTCCGCTTCAGTAACCAATTCAACGCGCAACTGCTGGTTCCATGAAACGACGGCGTTTCACTCTCGCGCCATCAACTGCTGATCAGCTTTCACCAATAGACGCTACTATTGAATTTCGACCAGCAGCTGATTTTTTTTTTTTTTGGAGCTGCATTTTCTGGTTTTCACACCTATGCGACGTCGTTTTGTAATCGTTTGGTGGTCGCTCGCTAGTATAGCGTAGAGAAGTCAGATCTGATGTAGCGTTGAGATCTGAATGCTGGTATCAGCTTTGACATAAGTGATTGACTTTCACTGTAGCGTTGACTCGAATATATTTATACCAGTATCGATCAACACTTACTGATTTGAGACCCGACATTTCTTATCTTCTTCCCGAGAGCTTCGAAACCCTTACTATTCATTCGAACCCTTTTCTCCGTCGATTGCCATCGATTTAAGCTGCCATTTGGAGCAATATTGGTGGCGCTGAGCTCATCTTATTTAGGGCTTTCGATTGATACCAGTTTGGAGACTTGAATCGACGTGTTGAAGGAACACGAAGTAGTTTCAGAGTTCAATTTCTTCACTATTTTTGTCCATTAGTTCTTCCATTCCTTTATAGCTTTGAGTAAGTGGTTTCTTACTGATTTAAGCTTCGATTTAGAGCTGGATAGTGCTCTGTAGAGTTGAGGTAGCTGTTTTAGGCTACGCGGCTTTAGGCTGTAAGATGAATGAGCTTTGATGTGAGCTGATTATTAGATATTTTGGCATATTTGAACTCGTAGGCATTTTTTGTTGAGTTCAGGAAGAGCTAGTTGAGCAGCTGAGTTGAGTAGGCTGTTGGAGCTGTGTTCTGCGTGATCTATCGAGGTATTAGCATCTTAGAGGAGGTACGTATTTGAGCTTATTTAAACAGCTTTGGCATAAGCATGAGAATATTTACAGTGAGTTGAGAATGTTGTGGCTGAGTATTTACGTGAATAGATTTGCTTGACTGTTATTTGATTATTTTTTCTGTTTACGTATGATTTATAATTGATATTTCTTGGCATTCACGCATACATATTGAGCTTGAATTTGATTGGTGCTCGAATTGAGCTAGCGTTGTGATCGGCCGGCTGAGTTGTCGCGCCTGAAAGGTCCAATGCTATTGTCGAGGTGGTGCTCGGCTGAGTCATCGCGCCTGAAGACAACTGAATTGTGATGGTCGGCTGATTATCGCACCAGAAGATCATGGATCGATGATTTCCACTGGCTGATTGGCTGTGCTTGGTGTTGAGGCTCCATTGATTTCTAGCTGAGTTTTTGGCCTTTATTACTGATTGTTCTTTGGCACCCTCATGCATATCATGACTTGAAATATTGCATGTTTTATGAATTGCTGTTTTATGAGTGCTTTTCATACTGCGGTTTGACCTCGTTTCTTTTCCCTGTTTTTGGGCTGCTTGGCCTTTGCTGGTTCGTCAGGTAACCCAGCTGGACAGAGTGGAACTTCTGCTGGAAGATCCCCGTTTTGAGTCCCATTTATGTCTTTATGCATGATATATATTGAGTCAGAGGATTTCATGTGCCTTCAGTATTGAGGGGATCTGTATTTATTACTTGTTACTTGTTGTTGTTGGATTTTGCGTTTAAATCCAAATTTTGATTATGAACTTATTTTGAATGATAATTTGGATCAGGCCCAATTAGAAAAATTTTAAGCCATATTTTAATGCTTCCGCATATTGTTGATTAATTGAGTAACTAATCTGTAACTAGCGCATCAGGCCTGACAGATTCCATATGCGATGTGGCACTTTATCGATTCACTGTCGAGTTTTGGGCATGGGTTGCTTCTGATGACTGATGGGTTTTGATAGTATCCCGATCATGCATTCATGGTTTGAGATATTTCATGTCTGATATGATTAATGCTTTAATGATGCTCTTCGTACTGAGTTTTGACCTCGTTTTATTTTTTCCGTTTTTGGGCTTCTTTGGTCTGTGTTGGCCTTTGCAAGATCTTCAGGTAATCAAGTTGGATCGAGTGGAGCATCGGCTGGTAGATCCCCATTTTGAGTCCCAGTTATATATTATGTATTGACTATTGTACCAGGGGATGCCCTGTGTGTATACTTTATTCGGGGATCTGTATTTTTTATATTTCCTGTTGTTGTTGATGTTGTTTGGGATCTTTGAGTTAAAAATCCGTATTTTGATTATGTTTGTATTTTAAAATATATTTTTGATCCAGGCCCAAACGAAAATTTTAACCCATATTTTATTGTTTCCGTGTAATTGTGATTGATTGAGTAATTAATCCCTGATTTACTGTATCGGGCCTGATAGTGTGCGTTGTGATCTGAGAGTATCACGAATGTTGTGGTTGTCGCAAGTCGGATAGAGAATCCATAAATGAATTTTAAGGGTGCGATATGACCTAAGGTTGCACAAGATGTCTCGTAGTGTTGTTAGGTATAGCTCGTGCTGAGATCTTGTGATCTGATCTGCCTTATTGTGGCTGGAAGTTAAGCAGCTCTATGCTAATGCCAGGTTGGGTAGTTAAGCATAAGCTGTATACAGCTTCGGGGAGTTACACAACGTTTGAGCTGAGTAGTAATATCTGGGAAGTTGTTCTGTCTGGTTCGGTTAAATTAGCTTACGCGTAAGCTGATGGTGAAGAACAGCTTTAGTGAAAGCTGTTGACAGCTTTCGAGTCAGTTGTGAGCTGAATGGATGAACAACTTTGGTGAGATCTGTTGATGAATTTGGGCCGGTCGTGAGCTGAGTGGATGATCTGAGTAGGCGAAATCGGTTTGAAGAGCACGAGCTGACCATGCGTGTCTAATTCGTCATTGTGATCTGATACTACTGTGTTCGGCATGTATTGTTTCGTACGGACAGTTTTTGTGTGTGCTGATCTGAGGACTATGATCTGTTATGGATTTGTGCGATCTGAGCTGGTCGACGTGTGCCGAGCTGAGCAGTGTAAGCAGAGCTGTTGAGGTGCATGCTAGTCCAAGTAGCGTGTTATTGTTCATAAGACCGTAAGCTGGGCTGAATTCCCTAAGATGGTTTGAGCGCGTAACCTGATCTGGATATTGAGAGTTGCTTGTGATCCGTTGTGAGAGTTGAACTACGTGCGAGAGCTGTTTAGTGTGCGAGAGCTAATTAGCGAGCAAGAGCTTATCTGTTTTATGCGAGCGTGATCTGTTCTGACGCAAACTGTTGGGAACAAGAGCTGAATGTTGTACGTGTGCTGAACTGCATGCCTGAGCTGAATATAGTATGGACGCCTAAGCTGATCTGCTAAAGAACTTAGGTATATATACCGCTCGTTGACCAACACTTAGTCAATTTTAGACCTCACAAACCTTATCACCTCCTGAGTGTCCGATAGATATTTTTAGAAACCCTCGTCGATATTCTGTTCACCGACCTGGTATTTTCCCGATCGCCAGAGATTGGCCTATTAGTTTTGAGCGAGGGTACAACAGTTGGAAACCTCTATTCGAGCTCGACATTTGTGTGCCAGTTTGGAGTCGTGAGGAGTCCGGACTGAGGAAATTGAAGAGAAGCCTTCATGAGCTGTATTTCGTGGTTTTTGGCCAAGTTGAGCTTTGTTTCAGGTAACCGAGGTTTTAAGTGTTGTTTTCGACCCTTGGTCCTTATGTTTTGAGCTGGGTTTTGATTTACGATGTGAGTATAGGCTGTACGAATTGTGAAACTTCGACTTTGATTTGTTTGAGCTTGAACTCGAGCTGATGTCTTAGATGTTGTATAGATTTGTAACTCTCTTGTGGTTTTTGCCATGATTTGCTGTCCTTGAGCTGCTTGCCGAGAGCTGGCGGGACAGTGCGTGTATCCGTTTCAGCCGTGAGCTTTGAGTTGAGGTATTGGGTAAGATCTGAATAGGTACGAATTGATCTTGTGATTACAGCTTTGAGATACGCATGTGAATATACCCGTGTGTGCTGATGTTGAACCGCAGCTGTATGCTAAGTTTCCGTAGTTGTTTGTGCTTGTGATGAGTTTCTGAGCTGATATTCTTGTGTATATTGTCGTGCCTGTGGCTGTGTGCTGAGTTTCCAAGATTGTGTCGCATGATGATTCCTTGACTGTTCTATTTTCGTATTGCCGGTCTGTTCTCATGTATTTATTGTATGCTGTTATATGAGTATTGTTGGCACTACATACATACATATCATCCTTTGAGAACCGATTGTTGATGTTGATTAATGGTACCAGTATGTAGTTTTTTTTGAAAAATAAAATGAGGTGTCGATTAGCTCCCGTATCCTCGACTCCCCGCTGCGAGATTGTGCCGCCATGATGATAGTGAGCAGCACCCACCCCTTAGAGAGCTGAAAGGCACCAGTTGGGTTGAGCTTGATCATTTTGCTACTGGTACGGTGTGTGTAGGATGAGTGGGTCGCACCCACGCTCTCACATGCGTTGTGGCCACGATTATTGATTGCCAGCTGAGTTGATGTGCTTTGGATTTCGATGATTCGTTGTACCTCTCATACATTGCACGACATGTTATATTGCATGATGTATTTGACTGCTGTATTATGATTGCTCTTCGTACTGAGGTTTGACCTCGTTTCCCTTGGGGCTACTTTGGTCGCGTGTTTGGGCCATTGCAAGTTTTTCAGGTAGATCAACAAGTCCGAGTAATGCATCAGCTGGTGAAGCCCCATAGGTGTTGAGTGTCCCAGTTATGTATATAGTATCTGTAACGCCCAGAAACATTTAAAACCACAATTAGAAAGTTTAAAGAGTTGAGAGATCTATTTGAAATAATATCGTAAATCAGCTTTCATATAGTTGATTTTTCAGATTTGAGGCACGATTGCACGAGCTATCCTGTCGGTCCAGATAATCCGATTTATTTCTTCTTTCAAATAAAAATGGTTCAGATTTCATCTTTAGTTGCTTTTAAAATTTGAGTAGCACTTTTTAAGTATTCATAGCACTTTTTAAAGAAAATGTATTTAATTATTATACTTAAGGTTTCATATAAAAGCTGTCGAAACGCTTCATACTCATTTCATTCTCAAATATTTCACTTTTCACAGGCGATGCACTCTGCAAGAAAACCGAACAAAAGCTTTCAAAACTTTTTACAGGAAGTGATCGGATTGTGTTGAATCAGGCCAGATAAACTCCCTGTAATTGTTGTCGCGGATTAAGGCAAGTAAACTCTGTTTCTTGCTACACTCTTGAAAGCATATATTGTTTCTGTTGCATGTTTGTATGAGCTTTAAAGGTTTGAGAACTGAGTTTTGATGTTCTTCGAAACGTAGAAACAAGTAAGATGTTTTGAATAGAAAGTATGTGTTTGCTGAGGATTTTGATTCAGAAAAGTTGTAGAAAAATTTTAAAGATGTTCGTTCTTGTTTCTTTCTGATTTTTCTGGGATATTCTTTTAAGCAGCTCACAAGCAGCTTACGTGATTTTTCTTCAGTATTTCATCAGTAGCTTACAAGTAGATTAGTCATTCATGTTTCTGGAGTTTTCCTTAGATATTTTTGTTGGATCTGTTTTTACAGATCCTAATTAAGTTTTGAATTACACAAAACCTATTATTGTGTTTCTAACAATTCTACTTGAGTGTACAGATTTTAGGCACGAAGAAGACGATCAGCAGCAGCTATATCTGTCCAGCAGATGGTTCGCAATATATCGATCAGCAGTTGGTTTGATGCGTTCAAGGAATCAGCAGTTGAATTAGCAATGGAGACGTCCAGAGTTACATCAGCTGTTCGTAATCAGCTGGAGCATGATAATCCAGCTGAAACAATAACAACCAGCTGCAAGAGCTAAAGTGCGAAGTGAACCAGCTGGTACATGAGTTGAGGAGCTTGCTGGAGAAGAAGAAGAAGATTCGATTTATAAGTACTGCTGACGAATCTGTTAGCAGTCGCAAAGATATAAGTACTGTTGATGAATCTATCAACAGTCACTATTCAAGAAGAAGAAAAGGAAGCAATTATAAGTACTGCTGATGAATCTATCAGCAGTCGTGTTTATAAGTACTGCTGACGAATCTGTTAGCAGTCGCAAGAAGAAGAAGAAGAAGATTTCGTTTATAAGTACTGTTGATGAATCTATCAACAGTCACTATTCAAGAAGAAGAAAGGGAAGCAATTATAAGTACTGCTGATGAATCTATCAGCAGTCGTGTTTATAAGTACTGCTGACGAATCTGTTAGCAGTCGCAAGAAGAAGAAGAAGAAGAAGATTTCGTTTATAAGTACTGTTGATGAATCTATCAACAGTCACTATTCAAGAAGAAGAAAGGGAAGCAATTATAAGTACTGCTGATGAATCTATCAGCAGTCGTGTTTATAAGTACTGCTGACGAATCTGTTAGCAGTCGCAAGAAGAAGAAGAAGAAGAAGATTTCGTTTATAAGTACTGTTGATGAATCTATCAACAGTCACTATTCAAGAAGAAGAAAAGGAAGCAATTATAAGTACTGCTGATGAATCTATCAGCAGTCGTGTTTATAAGTACTGCTGACGAATCTGTTAGCAGTCGCAAGAAGAAGAAGAAGAAGAAGATTTCGTTTATAAGTACTGTTGATGAATCTATCAACAGTCACTATTCAAGAAGAAGAAAAGGAAGCAATTATAAGTACTGCTGATGAATCTATCAGCAGTCGTGTTTATAAGTACTGCTGACGAATCTGTTAGCAGTCGCAAGAAGAAGAAGAAGAAGAAGATTTCGTTTATAAGTACTGTTGATGAATCTATCAACAGTCACTATTCAAGAAGAAGAAAAGGAAGCAATTATAAGTACTGCTGATGAATCTATCAGCAGTCGTGTTTATAAGTACTGCTGACGAATCTGTTAGCAGTCGCAAGAAGAAGAAGAAGAAGAAGATTTCGTTTATAAGTACTGTTGATGAATCTATCAACAGTCACTATTCAAGAAGAAGAAAGGGAAGCAATTATAAGTACTGCTGATGAATCTATCAGCAGTCGTGTTTATAAGTACTGCTGACGAATCTGTTAGCAGTCGCAAGAAGAAGAAGAAGAAGAAGATTTCGTTTATAAGTACTGTTGATGAATCTATCAACAGTCACTATTCAAGAAGAAGAAAAGGAAGCAATTATAAGTACTGCTGATGAATCTATCAGCAGTCGTGTTTATAAGTACTGCTGACGAATCTGTTAGCAGTCGCAAGAAGAAGAAGAAGAAGAAGATTTCGTTTATAAGTACTGTTGATGAATCTATCAACAGTCACTATTCAAGAAGAAGAAAAGGAAGCAATTATAAGTACTGCTGATGAATCTATCAGCAGTCGTGTTTATAAGTACTGCTGACGAATCTGTTAGCAGTCGCAAGAAGAAGAAGAAGAAGAAGATTTCGTTTATAAGTACTGTTGATGAATCTATCAACAGTCACTATTCAAGAAGAAGAAAAGGAAGCAATTATAAGTACTGCTGATGAATCTATCAGCAGTCGTGTTTATAAGTACTGCTGACGAATCTGTTAGCAGTCGCAAGAAGAAGAAGAAGAAGAAGATTTCGTTTATAAGTACTGTTGATGAATCTATCAACAGTCACTATTCAAGAAGAAGAAAGGGAAGCAATTATAAGTACTGCTGATGAATCTATCAGCAGTCGTGTTTATAAGTACTGCTGACGAATCTGTTAGCAGTCGCAAGAAGAAGAAGAAGAAGAAGATTTCGTTTATAAGTACTGTTGATGAATCTATCAACAGTCACTATTCAAGAAGAAGAAAAGGAAGCAATTATAAGTACTGCTGATGAATCTATCAGCAGTCGTGTTTATAAGTACTGCTGACGAATCTGTTAGCAGTCGCAAGAAGAAGAAGAAGAAGAAGATTTCGTTTATAAGTACTGTTGATGAATCTATCAACAGTCACTATTCAAGAAGAAGAAAAGGAAGCAATTATAAGTACTGCTGATGAATCTATCAGCAGTCGTGTTTATAAGTACTGCTGACGAATCTGTTAGCAGTCGCAAGAAGAAGAAGAAGAAGAAGATTTCGTTTATAAGTACTGTTGATGAATCTATCAACAGTCACTATTCAAGAAGAAGAAAAGGAAGCAATTATAAGTACTGCTGATGAATCTATCAGCAGTCGTGTTTATAAGTACTGCTGACGAATCTGTTAGCAGTCGCAAGAAGAAGAAGAAGAAGAAGATTTCGTTTATAAGTACTGTTGATGAATCTATCAACAGTCACTATTCAAGAAGAAGAAAGGGAAGCAATTATAAGTACTGCTGATGAATCTATCAGCAGTCGTGTTTATAAGTACTGCTGACGAATCTGTTAGCAGTCGCAAGAAGAAGAAGAAGAAGAAGATTTCGTTTATAAGTACTGTTGATGAATCTATCAACAGTCACTATTCAAGAAGAAGAAAAGGAAGCAATTATAAGTACTGCTGATGAATCTATCAGCAGTCGTGTTTATAAGTACTGCTGACGAATCTGTTAGCAGTCGCAAGAAGAAGAAGAAGAAGAAGATTTCGTTTATAAGTACTGTTGATGAATCTATCAACAGTCACTATTCAAGAAGAAGAAAAGGAAGCAATTATAAGTACTGCTGATGAATCTATCAGCAGTCGTGTTTATAAGTACTGCTGACGAATCTGTTAGCAGTCGCAAGAAGAAGAAGAAGAAGAAGATTTCGTTTATAAGTACTGTTGATGAATCTATCAACAGTCACTATTCAAGAAGAAGAAAAGGAAGCAATTATAAGTACTGCTGATGAATCTATCAGCAGTCGTGTTTATAAGTACTGCTGACGAATCTGTTAGCAGTCGCAAGAAGAAGAAGAAGAAGAAGATTTCGTTTATAAGTACTGTTGATGAATCTATCAACAGTCACTATTCAAGAAGAAGAAAGGGAAGCAATTATAAGTACTGCTGATGAATCTATCAGCAGTCGTGTTTATAAGTACTGCTGACGAATCTGTTAGCAGTCGCAAGAAGAAGAAGAAGAAGAAGATTTCGTTTATAAGTACTGTTGATGAATCTATCAACAGTCACTATTCAAGAAGAAGAAAAGGAAGCAATTATAAGTACTGCTGATGAATCTATCAGCAGTCGTGTTTATAAGTACTGCTGACGAATCTGTTAGCAGTCGCAAGAAGAAGAAGAAGAAGAAGATTTCGTTTATAAGTACTGTTGATGAATCTATCAACAGTCACTATTCAAGAAGAAGAAAAGGAAGCAATTATAAGTACTGCTGATGAATCTATCAGCAGTCGTGTTTATAAGTACTGCTGACGAATCTGTTAGCAGTCGCAAGAAGAAGAAGAAGAAGAAGATTTCGTTTATAAGTACTGTTGATGAATCTATCAACAGTCACTATTCAAGAAGAAGAAAAGGAAGCAATTATAAGTACTGCTGATGAATCTATCAGCAGTCGTGTTTATAAGTACTGCTGACGAATCTGTTAGCAGTCGCAAGAAGAAGAAGAAGAAGAAGATTTCGTTTATAAGTACTGTTGATGAATCTATCAACAGTCACTATTCAAGAAGAAGAAAGGGAAGCAATTATAAGTACTGCTGATGAATCTATCAGCAGTCGTGTTTATAAGTACTGCTGACGAATCTGTTAGCAGTCGCAAGAAGAAGAAGAAGAAGAAGATTTCGTTTATAAGTACTGTTGATGAATCTATCAACAGTCACTATTCAAGAAGAAGAAAAGGAAGCAATTATAAGTACTGCTGATGAATCTATCAGCAGTCGTGTTTATAAGTACTGCTGACGAATCTGTTAGCAGTCGCAAGAAGAAGAAGAAGAAGAAGATTTCGTTTATAAGTACTGTTGATGAATCTATCAACAGTCACTATTCAAGAAGAAGAAAAGGAAGCAATTATAAGTACTGCTGATGAATCTATCAGCAGTCGTGTTTATAAGTACTGCTGACGAATCTGTTAGCAGTCGCAAGAAGAAGAAGAAGAAGAAGATTTCGTTTATAAGTACTGTTGATGAATCTATCAACAGTCACTATTCAAGAAGAAGAAAAGGAAGCAATTATAAGTACTGCTGATGAATCTATCAGCAGTCGTGTTTATAAGTACTGCTGACGAATCTGTTAGCAGTCGCAAGAAGAAGAAGAAGAAGAAGATTTCGTTTATAAGTACTGTTGATGAATCTATCAACAGTCACTATTCAAGAAGAAGAAAGGGAAGCAATTATAAGTACTGCTGATGAATCTATCAGCAGTCGTGTTTATAAGTACTGCTGACGAATCTGTTAGCAGTCGCAAGAAGAAGAAGAAGAAGAAGATTTCGTTTATAAGTACTGTTGATGAATCTATCAACAGTCACTATTCAAGAAGAAGAAAAGGAAGCAATTATAAGTACTGCTGATGAATCTATCAGCAGTCGTGTTTATAAGTACTGCTGACGAATCTGTTAGCAGTCGCAAGAAGAAGAAGAAGAAGAAGATTTCGTTTATAAGTACTGTTGATGAATCTATCAACAGTCACTATTCAAGAAGAAGAAAAGGAAGCAATTATAAGTACTGCTGATGAATCTATCAGCAGTCGTGTTTATAAGTACTGCTGACGAATCTGTTAGCAGTCGCAAGAAGAAGAAGAAGAAGAAGATTTCGTTTATAAGTACTGTTGATGAATCTATCAACAGTCACTATTCAAGAAGAAGAAAAGGAAGCAATTATAAGTACTGCTGATGAATCTATCAGCAGTCGTGTTTATAAGTACTGCTGACGAATCTGTTAGCAGTCGCAAGAAGAAGAAGAAGAAGAAGATTTCGTTTATAAGTACTGTTGATGAATCTATCAACAGTCACTATTCAAGAAGAAGAAAGGGAAGCAATTATAAGTACTGCTGATGAATCTATCAGCAGTCGTGTTTATAAGTACTGCTGACGAATCTGTTAGCAGTCGCAAGAAGAAGAAGAAGAAGAAGATTTCGTTTATAAGTACTGTTGATGAATCTATCAACAGTCACTATTCAAGAAGAAGAAAAGGAAGCAATTATAAGTACTGCTGATGAATCTATCAGCAGTCGTGTTTATAAGTACTGCTGACGAATCTGTTAGCAGTCGCAAGAAGAAGAAGAAGAAGAAGATTTCGTTTATAAGTACTGTTGATGAATCTATCAACAGTCACTATTCAAGAAGAAGAAAAGGAAGCAATTATAAGTACTGCTGATGAATCTATCAGCAGTCGTGTTTATAAGTACTGCTGACGAATCTGTTAGCAGTCGCAAGAAGAAGAAGAAGAAGAAGATTTCGTTTATAAGTACTGTTGATGAATCTATCAACAGTCACTATTCAAGAAGAAGAAAAGGAAGCAATTATAAGTACTGCTGATGAATCTATCAGCAGTCGTGTTTATAAGTACTGCTGACGAATCTGTTAGCAGTCGCAAGAAGAAGAAGAAGAAGAAGATTTCGTTTATAAGTACTGTTGATGAATCTATCAACAGTCACTATTCAAGAAGAAGAAAGGGAAGCAATTATAAGTACTGCTGATGAATCTATCAGCAGTCGTGTTTATAAGTACTGCTGACGAATCTGTTAGCAGTCGCAAGAAGAAGAAGAAGAAGAAGATTTCGTTTATAAGTACTGTTGATGAATCTATCAACAGTCACTATTCAAGAAGAAGAAAAGGAAGCAATTATAAGTACTGCTGATGAATCTATCAGCAGTCGTGTTTATAAGTACTGCTGACGAATCTGTTAGCAGTCGCAAGAAGAAGAAGAAGAAGAAGATTTCGTTTATAAGTACTGTTGATGAATCTATCAACAGTCACTATTCAAGAAGAAGAAAAGGAAGCAATTATAAGTACTGCTGATGAATCTATCAGCAGTCGTGTTTATAAGTACTGCTGACGAATCTGTTAGCAGTCGCAAGAAGAAGAAGAAGAAGAAGATTTCGTTTATAAGTACTGTTGATGAATCTATCAACAGTCACTATTCAAGAAGAAGAAAAGGAAGCAATTATAAGTACTGCTGATGAATCTATCAGCAGTCGTGTTTATAAGTACTGCTGACGAATCTGTTAGCAGTCGCAAGAAGAAGAAGAAGAAGAAGATTTCGTTTATAAGTACTGTTGATGAATCTATCAACAGTCACTATTCAAGAAGAAGAAAGGGAAGCAATTATAAGTACTGCTGATGAATCTATCAGCAGTCGTGTTTATAAGTACTGCTGACGAATCTGTTAGCAGTCGCAAGAAGAAGAAGAAGAAGAAGATTTCGTTTATAAGTACTGTTGATGAATCTATCAACAGTCACTATTCAAGAAGAAGAAAAGGAAGCAATTATAAGTACTGCTGATGAATCTATCAGCAGTCGTGTTTATAAGTACTGCTGACGAATCTGTTAGCAGTCGCAAGAAGAAGAAGAAGAAGAAGATTTCGTTTATAAGTACTGTTGATGAATCTATCAACAGTCACTATTCAAGAAGAAGAAAAGGAAGCAATTATAAGTACTGCTGATGAATCTATCAGCAGTCGTGTTTATAAGTACTGCTGACGAATCTGTTAGCAGTCGCAAGAAGAAGAAGAAGAAGAAGATTTCGTTTATAAGTACTGTTGATGAATCTATCAACAGTCACTATTCAAGAAGAAGAAAAGGAAGCAATTATAAGTACTGCTGATGAATCTATCAGCAGTCGTGTTTATAAGTACTGCTGACGAATCTGTTAGCAGTCGCAAGAAGAAGAAGAAGAAGAAGATTTCGTTTATAAGTACTGTTGATGAATCTATCAACAGTCACTATTCAAGAAGAAGAAAGGGAAGCAATTATAAGTACTGCTGATGAATCTATCAGCAGTCGTGTTTATAAGTACTGCTGACGAATCTGTTAGCAGTCGCAAGAAGAAGAAGAAGAAGAAGATTTCGTTTATAAGTACTGTTGATGAATCTATCAACAGTCACTATTCAAGAAGAAGAAAAGGAAGCAATTATAAGTACTGCTGATGAATCTATCAGCAGTCGTGTTTATAAGTACTGCTGACGAATCTGTTAGCAGTCGCAAGAAGAAGAAGAAGAAGAAGATTTCGTTTATAAGTACTGTTGATGAATCTATCAACAGTCACTATTCAAGAAGAAGAAAAGGAAGCAATTATAAGTACTGCTGATGAATCTATCAGCAGTCGTGTTTATAAGTACTGCTGACGAATCTGTTAGCAGTCGCAAGAAGAAGAAGAAGAAGAAGATTTCGTTTATAAGTACTGTTGATGAATCTATCAACAGTCACTATTCAAGAAGAAGAAAAGGAAGCAATTATAAGTACTGCTGATGAATCTATCAGCAGTCGTGTTTATAAGTACTGCTGACGAATCTGTTAGCAGTCGCAAGAAGAAGAAGAAGAAGAAGATTTCGTTTATAAGTACTGTTGATGAATCTATCAACAGTCACTATTCAAGAAGAAGAAAGGGAAGCAATTATAAGTACTGCTGATGAATCTATCAGCAGTCGTGTTTATAAGTACTGCTGACGAATCTGTTAGCAGTCGCAAGAAGAAGAAGAAGAAGAAGATTTCGTTTATAAGTACTGTTGATGAATCTATCAACAGTCACTATTCAAGAAGAAGAAAAGGAAGCAATTATAAGTACTGCTGATGAATCTATCAGCAGTCGTGTTTATAAGTACTGCTGACGAATCTGTTAGCAGTCGCAAGAAGAAGAAGAAGAAGAAGATTTCGTTTATAAGTACTGTTGATGAATCTATCAACAGTCACTATTCAAGAAGAAGAAAAGGAAGCAATTATAAGTACTGCTGATGAATCTATCAGCAGTCGTGTTTATAAGTACTGCTGACGAATCTGTTAGCAGTCGCAAGAAGAAGAAGAAGAAGAAGATTTCGTTTATAAGTACTGTTGATGAATCTATCAACAGTCACTATTCAAGAAGAAGAAAAGGAAGCAATTATAAGTACTGCTGATGAATCTATCAGCAGTCGTGTTTATAAGTACTGCTGACGAATCTGTTAGCAGTCGCAAGAAGAAGAAGAAGAAGAAGATTTCGTTTATAAGTACTGTTGATGAATCTATCAACAGTCACTATTCAAGAAGAAGAAAGGGAAGCAATTATAAGTACTGCTGATGAATCTATCAGCAGTCGTGTTTATAAGTACTGCTGACGAATCTGTTAGCAGTCGCAAGAAGAAGAAGAAGAAGAAGATTTCGTTTATAAGTACTGTTGATGAATCTATCAACAGTCACTATTCAAGAAGAAGAAAAGGAAGCAATTATAAGTACTGCTGATGAATCTATCAGCAGTCGTGTTTATAAGTACTGCTGACGAATCTGTTAGCAGTCGCAAGAAGAAGAAGAAGAAGAAGATTTCGTTTATAAGTACTGTTGATGAATCTATCAACAGTCACTATTCAAGAAGAAGAAAAGGAAGCAATTATAAGTACTGCTGATGAATCTATCAGCAGTCGTGTTTATAAGTACTGCTGACGAATCTGTTAGCAGTCGCAAGAAGAAGAAGAAGAAGAAGATTTCGTTTATAAGTACTGTTGATGAATCTATCAACAGTCACTATTCAAGAAGAAGAAAAGGAAGCAATTATAAGTACTGCTGATGAATCTATCAGCAGTCGTGTTTATAAGTACTGCTGACGAATCTGTTAGCAGTCGCAAGAAGAAGAAGAAGAAGAAGATTTCGTTTATAAGTACTGTTGATGAATCTATCAACAGTCACTATTCAAGAAGAAGAAAGGGAAGCAATTATAAGTACTGCTGATGAATCTATCAGCAGTCGTGTTTATAAGTACTGCTGACGAATCTGTTAGCAGTCGCAAGAAGAAGAAGAAGAAGAAGATTTCGTTTATAAGTACTGTTGATGAATCTATCAACAGTCACTATTCAAGAAGAAGAAAAGGAAGCAATTATAAGTACTGCTGATGAATCTATCAGCAGTCGTGTTTATAAGTACTGCTGACGAATCTGTTAGCAGTCGCAAGAAGAAGAAGAAGAAGAAGATTTCGTTTATAAGTACTGTTGATGAATCTATCAACAGTCACTATTCAAGAAGAAGAAAAGGAAGCAATTATAAGTACTGCTGATGAATCTATCAGCAGTCGTGTTTATAAGTACTGCTGACGAATCTGTTAGCAGTCGCAAGAAGAAGAAGAAGAAGAAGATTTCGTTTATAAGTACTGTTGATGAATCTATCAACAGTCACTATTCAAGAAGAAGAAAAGGAAGCAATTATAAGTACTGCTGATGAATCTATCAGCAGTCGTGTTTATAAGTACTGCTGACGAATCTGTTAGCAGTCGCAAGAAGAAGAAGAAGAAGAAGATTTCGTTTATAAGTACTGTTGATGAATCTATCAACAGTCACTATTCAAGAAGAAGAAAGGGAAGCAATTATAAGTACTGCTGATGAATCTATCAGCAGTCGTGTTTATAAGTACTGCTGACGAATCTGTTAGCAGTCGCAAGAAGAAGAAGAAGAAGAAGATTTCGTTTATAAGTACTGTTGATGAATCTATCAACAGTCACTATTCAAGAAGAAGAAAAGGAAGCAATTATAAGTACTGCTGATGAATCTATCAGCAGTCGTGTTTATAAGTACTGCTGACGAATCTGTTAGCAGTCGCAAGAAGAAGAAGAAGAAGAAGATTTCGTTTATAAGTACTGTTGATGAATCTATCAACAGTCACTATTCAAGAAGAAGAAAAGGAAGCAATTATAAGTACTGCTGATGAATCTATCAGCAGTCGTGTTTATAAGTACTGCTGACGAATCTGTTAGCAGTCGCAAGAAGAAGAAGAAGAAGAAGATTTCGTTTATAAGTACTGTTGATGAATCTATCAACAGTCACTATTCAAGAAGAAGAAAAGGAAGCAATTATAAGTACTGCTGATGAATCTATCAGCAGTCGTGTTTATAAGTACTGCTGACGAATCTGTTAGCAGTCGCAAGAAGAAGAAGAAGAAGAAGATTTCGTTTATAAGTACTGTTGATGAATCTATCAACAGTCACTATTCAAGAAGAAGAAAGGGAAGCAATTATAAGTACTGCTGATGAATCTATCAGCAGTCGTGTTTATAAGTACTGCTGACGAATCTGTTAGCAGTCGCAAGAAGAAGAAGAAGAAGAAGATTTCGTTTATAAGTACTGTTGATGAATCTATCAACAGTCACTATTCAAGAAGAAGAAAAGGAAGCAATTATAAGTACTGCTGATGAATCTATCAGCAGTCGTGTTTATAAGTACTGCTGACGAATCTGTTAGCAGTCGCAAGAAGAAGAAGAAGAAGAAGATTTCGTTTATAAGTACTGTTGATGAATCTATCAACAGTCACTATTCAAGAAGAAGAAAAGGAAGCAATTATAAGTACTGCTGATGAATCTATCAGCAGTCGTGTTTATAAGTACTGCTGACGAATCTGTTAGCAGTCGCAAGAAGAAGAAGAAGAAGAAGATTTCGTTTATAAGTACTGTTGATGAATCTATCAACAGTCACTATTCAAGAAGAAGAAAAGGAAGCAATTATAAGTACTGCTGATGAATCTATCAGCAGTCGTGTTTATAAGTACTGCTGACGAATCTGTTAGCAGTCGCAAGAAGAAGAAGAAGAAGAAGATTTCGTTTATAAGTACTGTTGATGAATCTATCAACAGTCACTATTCAAGAAGAAGAAAGGGAAGCAATTATAAGTACTGCTGATGAATCTATCAGCAGTCGTGTTTATAAGTACTGCTGACGAATCTGTTAGCAGTCGCAAGAAGAAGAAGAAGAAGAAGATTTCGTTTATAAGTACTGTTGATGAATCTATCAACAGTCACTATTCAAGAAGAAGAAAAGGAAGCAATTATAAGTACTGCTGATGAATCTATCAGCAGTCGTGTTTATAAGTACTGCTGACGAATCTGTTAGCAGTCGCAAGAAGAAGAAGAAGAAGAAGATTTCGTTTATAAGTACTGTTGATGAATCTATCAACAGTCACTATTCAAGAAGAAGAAAAGGAAGCAATTATAAGTACTGCTGATGAATCTATCAGCAGTCGTGTTTATAAGTACTGCTGACGAATCTGTTAGCAGTCGCAAGAAGAAGAAGAAGAAGAAGATTTCGTTTATAAGTACTGTTGATGAATCTATCAACAGTCACTATTCAAGAAGAAGAAAAGGAAGCAATTATAAGTACTGCTGATGAATCTATCAGCAGTCGTGTTTATAAGTACTGCTGACGAATCTGTTAGCAGTCGCAAGAAGAAGAAGAAGAAGAAGATTTCGTTTATAAGTACTGTTGATGAATCTATCAACAGTCACTATTCAAGAAGAAGAAAGGGAAGCAATTATAAGTACTGCTGATGAATCTATCAGCAGTCGTGTTTATAAGTACTGCTGACGAATCTGTTAGCAGTCGCAAGAAGAAGAAGAAGAAGAAGATTTCGTTTATAAGTACTGTTGATGAATCTATCAACAGTCACTATTCAAGAAGAAGAAAAGGAAGCAATTATAAGTACTGCTGATGAATCTATCAGCAGTCGTGTTTATAAGTACTGCTGACGAATCTGTTAGCAGTCGCAAGAAGAAGAAGAAGAAGAAGATTTCGTTTATAAGTACTGTTGATGAATCTATCAACAGTCACTATTCAAGAAGAAGAAAAGGAAGCAATTATAAGTACTGCTGATGAATCTATCAGCAGTCGTGTTTATAAGTACTGCTGACGAATCTGTTAGCAGTCGCAAGAAGAAGAAGAAGAAGAAGATTTCGTTTATAAGTACTGTTGATGAATCTATCAACAGTCACTATTCAAGAAGAAGAAAAGGAAGCAATTATAAGTACTGCTGATGAATCTATCAGCAGTCGTGTTTATAAGTACTGCTGACGAATCTGTTAGCAGTCGCAAGAAGAAGAAGAAGAAGAAGATTTCGTTTATAAGTACTGTTGATGAATCTATCAACAGTCACTATTCAAGAAGAAGAAAGGGAAGCAATTATAAGTACTGCTGATGAATCTATCAGCAGTCGTGTTTATAAGTACTGCTGACGAATCTGTTAGCAGTCGCAAGAAGAAGAAGAAGAAGAAGATTTCGTTTATAAGTACTGTTGATGAATCTATCAACAGTCACTATTCAAGAAGAAGAAAAGGAAGCAATTATAAGTACTGCTGATGAATCTATCAGCAGTCGTGTTTATAAGTACTGCTGACGAATCTGTTAGCAGTCGCAAGAAGAAGAAGAAGAAGAAGATTTCGTTTATAAGTACTGTTGATGAATCTATCAACAGTCACTATTCAAGAAGAAGAAAAGGAAGCAATTATAAGTACTGCTGATGAATCTATCAGCAGTCGTGTTTATAAGTACTGCTGACGAATCTGTTAGCAGTCGCAAGAAGAAGAAGAAGAAGAAGATTTCGTTTATAAGTACTGTTGATGAATCTATCAACAGTCACTATTCAAGAAGAAGAAAAGGAAGCAATTATAAGTACTGCTGATGAATCTATCAGCAGTCGTGTTTATAAGTACTGCTGACGAATCTGTTAGCAGTCGCAAGAAGAAGAAGAAGAAGAAGATTTCGTTTATAAGTACTGTTGATGAATCTATCAACAGTCACTATTCAAGAAGAAGAAAGGGAAGCAATTATAAGTACTGCTGATGAATCTATCAGCAGTCGTGTTTATAAGTACTGCTGACGAATCTGTTAGCAGTCGCAAGAAGAAGAAGAAGAAGAAGATTTCGTTTATAAGTACTGTTGATGAATCTATCAACAGTCACTATTCAAGAAGAAGAAAAGGAAGCAATTATAAGTACTGCTGATGAATCTATCAGCAGTCGTGTTTATAAGTACTGCTGACGAATCTGTTAGCAGTCGCAAGAAGAAGAAGAAGAAGAAGATTTCGTTTATAAGTACTGTTGATGAATCTATCAACAGTCACTATTCAAGAAGAAGAAAAGGAAGCAATTATAAGTACTGCTGATGAATCTATCAGCAGTCGTGTTTATAAGTACTGCTGACGAATCTGTTAGCAGTCGCAAGAAGAAGAAGAAGAAGAAGATTTCGTTTATAAGTACTGTTGATGAATCTATCAACAGTCACTATTCAAGAAGAAGAAAAGGAAGCAATTATAAGTACTGCTGATGAATCTATCAGCAGTCGTGTTTATAAGTACTGCTGACGAATCTGTTAGCAGTCGCAAGAAGAAGAAGAAGAAGAAGATTTCGTTTATAAGTACTGTTGATGAATCTATCAACAGTCACTATTCAAGAAGAAGAAAGGGAAGCAATTATAAGTACTGCTGATGAATCTATCAGCAGTCGTGTTTATAAGTACTGCTGACGAATCTGTTAGCAGTCGCAAGAAGAAGAAGAAGAAGAAGATTTCGTTTATAAGTACTGTTGATGAATCTATCAACAGTCACTATTCAAGAAGAAGAAAAGGAAGCAATTATAAGTACTGCTGATGAATCTATCAGCAGTCGTGTTTATAAGTACTGCTGACGAATCTGTTAGCAGTCGCAAGAAGAAGAAGAAGAAGAAGATTTCGTTTATAAGTACTGTTGATGAATCTATCAACAGTCACTATTCAAGAAGAAGAAAAGGAAGCAATTATAAGTACTGCTGATGAATCTATCAGCAGTCGTGTTTATAAGTACTGCTGACGAATCTGTTAGCAGTCGCAAGAAGAAGAAGAAGAAGAAGATTTCGTTTATAAGTACTGTTGATGAATCTATCAACAGTCACTATTCAAGAAGAAGAAAAGGAAGCAATTATAAGTACTGCTGATGAATCTATCAGCAGTCGTGTTTATAAGTACTGCTGACGAATCTGTTAGCAGTCGCAAGAAGAAGAAGAAGAAGAAGATTTCGTTTATAAGTACTGTTGATGAATCTATCAACAGTCACTATTCAAGAAGAAGAAAGGGAAGCAATTATAAGTACTGCTGATGAATCTATCAGCAGTCGTGTTTATAAGTACTGCTGACGAATCTGTTAGCAGTCGCAAGAAGAAGAAGAAGAAGAAGATTTCGTTTATAAGTACTGTTGATGAATCTATCAACAGTCACTATTCAAGAAGAAGAAAAGGAAGCAATTATAAGTACTGCTGATGAATCTATCAGCAGTCGTGTTTATAAGTACTGCTGACGAATCTGTTAGCAGTCGCAAGAAGAAGAAGAAGAAGAAGATTTCGTTTATAAGTACTGTTGATGAATCTATCAACAGTCACTATTCAAGAAGAAGAAAAGGAAGCAATTATAAGTACTGCTGATGAATCTATCAGCAGTCGTGTTTATAAGTACTGCTGACGAATCTGTTAGCAGTCGCAAGAAGAAGAAGAAGAAGAAGATTTCGTTTATAAGTACTGTTGATGAATCTATCAACAGTCACTATTCAAGAAGAAGAAAAGGAAGCAATTATAAGTACTGCTGATGAATCTATCAGCAGTCGTGTTTATAAGTACTGCTGACGAATCTGTTAGCAGTCGCAAGAAGAAGAAGAAGAAGAAGATTTCGTTTATAAGTACTGTTGATGAATCTATCAACAGTCACTATTCAAGAAGAAGAAAGGGAAGCAATTATAAGTACTGCTGATGAATCTATCAGCAGTCGTGTTTATAAGTACTGCTGACGAATCTGTTAGCAGTCGCAAGAAGAAGAAGAAGAAGAAGATTTCGTTTATAAGTACTGTTGATGAATCTATCAACAGTCACTATTCAAGAAGAAGAAAAGGAAGCAATTATAAGTACTGCTGATGAATCTATCAGCAGTCGTGTTTATAAGTACTGCTGACGAATCTGTTAGCAGTCGCAAGAAGAAGAAGAAGAAGAAGATTTCGTTTATAAGTACTGTTGATGAATCTATCAACAGTCACTATTCAAGAAGAAGAAAAGGAAGCAATTATAAGTACTGCTGATGAATCTATCAGCAGTCGTGTTTATAAGTACTGCTGACGAATCTGTTAGCAGTCGCAAGAAGAAGAAGAAGAAGAAGATTTCGTTTATAAGTACTGTTGATGAATCTATCAACAGTCACTATTCAAGAAGAAGAAAAGGAAGCAATTATAAGTACTGCTGATGAATCTATCAGCAGTCGTGTTTATAAGTACTGCTGACGAATCTGTTAGCAGTCGCAAGAAGAAGAAGAAGAAGAAGATTTCGTTTATAAGTACTGTTGATGAATCTATCAACAGTCACTATTCAAGAAGAAGAAAGGGAAGCAATTATAAGTACTGCTGATGAATCTATCAGCAGTCGTGTTTATAAGTACTGCTGACGAATCTGTTAGCAGTCGCAAGAAGAAGAAGAAGAAGAAGATTTCGTTTATAAGTACTGTTGATGAATCTATCAACAGTCACTATTCAAGAAGAAGAAAAGGAAGCAATTATAAGTACTGCTGATGAATCTATCAGCAGTCGTGTTTATAAGTACTGCTGACGAATCTGTTAGCAGTCGCAAGAAGAAGAAGAAGAAGAAGATTTCGTTTATAAGTACTGTTGATGAATCTATCAACAGTCACTATTCAAGAAGAAGAAAAGGAAGCAATTATAAGTACTGCTGATGAATCTATCAGCAGTCGTGTTTATAAGTACTGCTGACGAATCTGTTAGCAGTCGCAAGAAGAAGAAGAAGAAGAAGATTTCGTTTATAAGTACTGTTGATGAATCTATCAACAGTCACTATTCAAGAAGAAGAAAAGGAAGCAATTATAAGTACTGCTGATGAATCTATCAGCAGTCGTGTTTATAAGTACTGCTGACGAATCTGTTAGCAGTCGCAAGAAGAAGAAGAAGAAGAAGATTTCGTTTATAAGTACTGTTGATGAATCTATCAACAGTCACTATTCAAGAAGAAGAAAGGGAAGCAATTATAAGTACTGCTGATGAATCTATCAGCAGTCGTGTTTATAAGTACTGCTGACGAATCTGTTAGCAGTCGCAAGAAGAAGAAGAAGAAGAAGATTTCGTTTATAAGTACTGTTGATGAATCTATCAACAGTCACTATTCAAGAAGAAGAAAAGGAAGCAATTATAAGTACTGCTGATGAATCTATCAGCAGTCGTGTTTATAAGTACTGCTGACGAATCTGTTAGCAGTCGCAAGAAGAAGAAGAAGAAGAAGATTTCGTTTATAAGTACTGTTGATGAATCTATCAACAGTCACTATTCAAGAAGAAGAAAAGGAAGCAATTATAAGTACTGCTGATGAATCTATCAGCAGTCGTGTTTATAAGTACTGCTGACGAATCTGTTAGCAGTCGCAAGAAGAAGAAGAAGAAGAAGATTTCGTTTATAAGTACTGTTGATGAATCTATCAACAGTCACTATTCAAGAAGAAGAAAAGGAAGCAATTATAAGTACTGCTGATGAATCTATCAGCAGTCGTGTTTATAAGTACTGCTGACGAATCTGTTAGCAGTCGCAAGAAGAAGAAGAAGAAGAAGATTTCGTTTATAAGTACTGTTGATGAATCTATCAACAGTCACTATTCAAGAAGAAGAAAGGGAAGCAATTATAAGTACTGCTGATGAATCTATCAGCAGTCGTGTTTATAAGTACTGCTGACGAATCTGTTAGCAGTCGCAAGAAGAAGAAGAAGAAGAAGATTTCGTTTATAAGTACTGTTGATGAATCTATCAACAGTCACTATTCAAGAAGAAGAAAAGGAAGCAATTATAAGTACTGCTGATGAATCTATCAGCAGTCGTGTTTATAAGTACTGCTGACGAATCTGTTAGCAGTCGCAAGAAGAAGAAGAAGAAGAAGATTTCGTTTATAAGTACTGTTGATGAATCTATCAACAGTCACTATTCAAGAAGAAGAAAAGGAAGCAATTATAAGTACTGCTGATGAATCTATCAGCAGTCGTGTTTATAAGTACTGCTGACGAATCTGTTAGCAGTCGCAAGAAGAAGAAGAAGAAGAAGATTTCGTTTATAAGTACTGTTGATGAATCTATCAACAGTCACTATTCAAGAAGAAGAAAAGGAAGCAATTATAAGTACTGCTGATGAATCTATCAGCAGTCGTGTTTATAAGTACTGCTGACGAATCTGTTAGCAGTCGCAAGAAGAAGAAGAAGAAGAAGATTTCGTTTATAAGTACTGTTGATGAATCTATCAACAGTCACTATTCAAGAAGAAGAAAGGGAAGCAATTATAAGTACTGCTGATGAATCTATCAGCAGTCGTGTTTATAAGTACTGCTGACGAATCTGTTAGCAGTCGCAAGAAGAAGAAGAAGAAGAAGATTTCGTTTATAAGTACTGTTGATGAATCTATCAACAGTCACTATTCAAGAAGAAGAAAAGGAAGCAATTATAAGTACTGCTGATGAATCTATCAGCAGTCGTGTTTATAAGTACTGCTGACGAATCTGTTAGCAGTCGCAAGAAGAAGAAGAAGAAGAAGATTTCGTTTATAAGTACTGTTGATGAATCTATCAACAGTCACTATTCAAGAAGAAGAAAAGGAAGCAATTATAAGTACTGCTGATGAATCTATCAGCAGTCGTGTTTATAAGTACTGCTGACGAATCTGTTAGCAGTCGCAAGAAGAAGAAGAAGAAGAAGATTTCGTTTATAAGTACTGTTGATGAATCTATCAACAGTCACTATTCAAGAAGAAGAAAAGGAAGCAATTATAAGTACTGCTGATGAATCTATCAGCAGTCGTGTTTATAAGTACTGCTGACGAATCTGTTAGCAGTCGCAAGAAGAAGAAGAAGAAGAAGATTTCGTTTATAAGTACTGTTGATGAATCTATCAACAGTCACTATTCAAGAAGAAGAAAGGGAAGCAATTATAAGTACTGCTGATGAATCTATCAGCAGTCGTGTTTATAAGTACTGCTGACGAATCTGTTAGCAGTCGCAAGAAGAAGAAGAAGAAGAAGATTTCGTTTATAAGTACTGTTGATGAATCTATCAACAGTCACTATTCAAGAAGAAGAAAAGGAAGCAATTATAAGTACTGCTGATGAATCTATCAGCAGTCGTGTTTATAAGTACTGCTGACGAATCTGTTAGCAGTCGCAAGAAGAAGAAGAAGAAGAAGATTTCGTTTATAAGTACTGTTGATGAATCTATCAACAGTCACTATTCAAGAAGAAGAAAAGGAAGCAATTATAAGTACTGCTGATGAATCTATCAGCAGTCGTGTTTATAAGTACTGCTGACGAATCTGTTAGCAGTCGCAAGAAGAAGAAGAAGAAGAAGATTTCGTTTATAAGTACTGTTGATGAATCTATCAACAGTCACTATTCAAGAAGAAGAAAAGGAAGCAATTATAAGTACTGCTGATGAATCTATCAGCAGTCGTGTTTATAAGTACTGCTGACGAATCTGTTAGCAGTCGCAAGAAGAAGAAGAAGAAGAAGATTTCGTTTATAAGTACTGTTGATGAATCTATCAACAGTCACTATTCAAGAAGAAGAAAGGGAAGCAATTATAAGTACTGCTGATGAATCTATCAGCAGTCGTGTTTATAAGTACTGCTGACGAATCTGTTAGCAGTCGCAAGAAGAAGAAGAAGAAGAAGATTTCGTTTATAAGTACTGTTGATGAATCTATCAACAGTCACTATTCAAGAAGAAGAAAAGGAAGCAATTATAAGTACTGCTGATGAATCTATCAGCAGTCGTGTTTATAAGTACTGCTGACGAATCTGTTAGCAGTCGCAAGAAGAAGAAGAAGAAGAAGATTTCGTTTATAAGTACTGTTGATGAATCTATCAACAGTCACTATTCAAGAAGAAGAAAAGGAAGCAATTATAAGTACTGCTGATGAATCTATCAGCAGTCGTGTTTATAAGTACTGCTGACGAATCTGTTAGCAGTCGCAAGAAGAAGAAGAAGAAGAAGATTTCGTTTATAAGTACTGTTGATGAATCTATCAACAGTCACTATTCAAGAAGAAGAAAAGGAAGCAATTATAAGTACTGCTGATGAATCTATCAGCAGTCGTGTTTATAAGTACTGCTGACGAATCTGTTAGCAGTCGCAAGAAGAAGAAGAAGAAGAAGATTTCGTTTATAAGTACTGTTGATGAATCTATCAACAGTCACTATTCAAGAAGAAGAAAGGGAAGCAATTATAAGTACTGCTGATGAATCTATCAGCAGTCGTGTTTATAAGTACTGCTGACGAATCTGTTAGCAGTCGCAAGAAGAAGAAGAAGAAGAAGATTTCGTTTATAAGTACTGTTGATGAATCTATCAACAGTCACTATTCAAGAAGAAGAAAAGGAAGCAATTATAAGTACTGCTGATGAATCTATCAGCAGTCGTGTTTATAAGTACTGCTGACGAATCTGTTAGCAGTCGCAAGAAGAAGAAGAAGAAGAAGATTTCGTTTATAAGTACTGTTGATGAATCTATCAACAGTCACTATTCAAGAAGAAGAAAAGGAAGCAATTATAAGTACTGCTGATGAATCTATCAGCAGTCGTGTTTATAAGTACTGCTGACGAATCTGTTAGCAGTCGCAAGAAGAAGAAGAAGAAGAAGATTTCGTTTATAAGTACTGTTGATGAATCTATCAACAGTCACTATTCAAGAAGAAGAAAAGGAAGCAATTATAAGTACTGCTGATGAATCTATCAGCAGTCGTGTTTATAAGTACTGCTGACGAATCTGTTAGCAGTCGCAAGAAGAAGAAGAAGAAGAAGATTTCGTTTATAAGTACTGTTGATGAATCTATCAACAGTCACTATTCAAGAAGAAGAAAGGGAAGCAATTATAAGTACTGCTGATGAATCTATCAGCAGTCGTGTTTATAAGTACTGCTGACGAATCTGTTAGCAGTCGCAAGAAGAAGAAGAAGAAGAAGATTTCGTTTATAAGTACTGTTGATGAATCTATCAACAGTCACTATTCAAGAAGAAGAAAAGGAAGCAATTATAAGTACTGCTGATGAATCTATCAGCAGTCGTGTTTATAAGTACTGCTGACGAATCTGTTAGCAGTCGCAAGAAGAAGAAGAAGAAGAAGATTTCGTTTATAAGTACTGTTGATGAATCTATCAACAGTCACTATTCAAGAAGAAGAAAAGGAAGCAATTATAAGTACTGCTGATGAATCTATCAGCAGTCGTGTTTATAAGTACTGCTGACGAATCTGTTAGCAGTCGCAAGAAGAAGAAGAAGAAGAAGATTTCGTTTATAAGTACTGTTGATGAATCTATCAACAGTCACTATTCAAGAAGAAGAAAAGGAAGCAATTATAAGTACTGCTGATGAATCTATCAGCAGTCGTGTTTATAAGTACTGCTGACGAATCTGTTAGCAGTCGCAAGAAGAAGAAGAAGAAGAAGATTTCGTTTATAAGTACTGTTGATGAATCTATCAACAGTCACTATTCAAGAAGAAGAAAGGGAAGCAATTATAAGTACTGCTGATGAATCTATCAGCAGTCGTGTTTATAAGTACTGCTGACGAATCTGTTAGCAGTCGCAAGAAGAAGAAGAAGAAGAAGATTTCGTTTATAAGTACTGTTGATGAATCTATCAACAGTCACTATTCAAGAAGAAGAAAAGGAAGCAATTATAAGTACTGCTGATGAATCTATCAGCAGTCGTGTTTATAAGTACTGCTGACGAATCTGTTAGCAGTCGCAAGAAGAAGAAGAAGAAGAAGATTTCGTTTATAAGTACTGTTGATGAATCTATCAACAGTCACTATTCAAGAAGAAGAAAAGGAAGCAATTATAAGTACTGCTGATGAATCTATCAGCAGTCGTGTTTATAAGTACTGCTGACGAATCTGTTAGCAGTCGCAAGAAGAAGAAGAAGAAGAAGATTTCGTTTATAAGTACTGTTGATGAATCTATCAACAGTCACTATTCAAGAAGAAGAAAAGGAAGCAATTATAAGTACTGCTGATGAATCTATCAGCAGTCGTGTTTATAAGTACTGCTGACGAATCTGTTAGCAGTCGCAAGAAGAAGAAGAAGAAGAAGATTTCGTTTATAAGTACTGTTGATGAATCTATCAACAGTCACTATTCAAGAAGAAGAAAGGGAAGCAATTATAAGTACTGCTGATGAATCTATCAGCAGTCGTGTTTATAAGTACTGCTGACGAATCTGTTAGCAGTCGCAAGAAGAAGAAGAAGAAGAAGATTTCGTTTATAAGTACTGTTGATGAATCTATCAACAGTCACTATTCAAGAAGAAGAAAAGGAAGCAATTATAAGTACTGCTGATGAATCTATCAGCAGTCGTGTTTATAAGTACTGCTGACGAATCTGTTAGCAGTCGCAAGAAGAAGAAGAAGAAGAAGATTTCGTTTATAAGTACTGTTGATGAATCTATCAACAGTCACTATTCAAGAAGAAGAAAAGGAAGCAATTATAAGTACTGCTGATGAATCTATCAGCAGTCGTGTTTATAAGTACTGCTGACGAATCTGTTAGCAGTCGCAAGAAGAAGAAGAAGAAGAAGATTTCGTTTATAAGTACTGTTGATGAATCTATCAACAGTCACTATTCAAGAAGAAGAAAAGGAAGCAATTATAAGTACTGCTGATGAATCTATCAGCAGTCGTGTTTATAAGTAGAATTGGGAAACTTATTTTAAGTATTGTTGTATTTTAAATTATATGTTTAAAACCGTCGGGCCTAAAAGCGAAAATTTTATCCACTTTTGATAGCTTCCGCATGTGTTTATCTGTTGTGAGCACGAGGCCTGACAACCATGTTGTGGTTGACGAACTACATACCCTTCACAGCGATAGATGGGATTTGTTCCCAGCCCCCTGATATCATATGACAGTTTGATCAAACAAAATTGATCTATGTCCAGATGTCTAAGCCATATTTTGATTAAATGATAAGAACAGAGCACAGGGTGATTTTTAATCATGACTCTGAGAAAATATTTATGATCTTTTCTTTAAAAGCAAGTAAATGTTTTCAATCATGTGCATTTATGCTTTCAGATTCTCCAAATTAAAAGTTTACATTGTTCAGCTTTTCAAGCTTCCTCAGTTTACAGATTTCCAGATTATCGTATTCAGTATACGTTTCGTTCATATTTGAACTACAGTACAGATAAAGTTATTGATATGCTTGTGTTGTCTGTAATTGTTATTCCAGATATACTTGCTGAGCCCCTAGGTTCACTAGTTTTCTTGAGTGCAGGTGATGAACAGTAGGCGCTGGATGGTCTGAGCTGGAACAGATCAGATTTCCAGATTATCGTATTCAGTATACGTTTCGTTCATATTTGAACTACAGTACAGATAAAGTTATTGATATGCTTGTGTTGTCTGTAATTGTTATTCCAGATATACTTGCTGAGCCCCTAGGTTCACTAGTTTTCTTGAGTGCAGGTGATGAACAGTAGGCGCTGGATGGTCTGAGCTGGAACAGATCATAGGTGTTTATCATGGACATCAGTTTCAGTTCTATGTTCAGTTCTGTTTATTGTAAACAAGAGCTTCTGTCAGGCCCGGTGCGCTAATCACAGATTAATAAGTAATCATATTTATACGGAAGCATTAAAAATTGGGCTTAAAAATTTTTCGAATTTGTTTTTGATCCACATATCATTTCAAAATACATCATACTCAAAATAAGAGTTTAATTCAAAACTCAACAACACAACAGTTAAACAACAAGTAGTAAATCAACTACAGATCCCCGAATAAAAATAGGCACAGGACATTCCCTAGCTCAAAATCAATACATAAAATATAACTGGGACTCAATCTTAATGGGGATCAACCAGCTGAAGCTCCACTCTGTCCAGTCTGGTTACCTGAAGAACCTGCAAAGGTCAACACAGACCAATGCAGCCCAAAAACAAGGAAAAGAAACGAGGTCAAACCTCAGTACGAAGAGCACCATAAAACAGCAATACATAAAACATGCAATATTCACATCATGATATGCATGAGGCTATCAAGAAAATCGGTCATCAAGGCCAACAACTCAGCTGGCAAATCTCAAGTGAGCCTCTACACCACGCACAACCAATCAGTAGGTGGAAATCATTGGTCTGTGATCTTCATGTCCGTAAAGCATCACAGCTCAGTGGTCTTCAGGTGCGACAACTCAGTCGGCCACCACCCCGATGATAGCATTGGACCTTTCAGGCGCGAAAACTCAACCGGCCGATCACAATGCTAGCTCGAATCGGGTCATCAATCAATCATCAGGCTCAATATGTATGCATGAGTGCCAGGAATATCAATTCACACATACTTAAATCAACGTAACACGAACAAGTAAATCACATAACAACAAAGTAAAGTCTGTTCACGTAATCACTCAATCTCAGCATTCAGATCACGCTGGAATATTCACATGCTTATGTCCAAAGCTGTTTAAATAAGCTTAATTCGTACCTTTCAAATCTCAGTAGCTAATACCTCAACAGATCTTACAAATTCAGGGCACCAGCAACCAGCTCAGGTATGCTGCCTTAAAATCCCACGACAGAGCTTAATAAAAGCTGCCTAGACGCTCAATCTGTACAAAGTATATAGAAATCAGCTCTTATCTAAGCTCAATAAGCCTACTGTCTTCGGTCAAGATACCCAAACCAAACACAACTACTCAACGCAGGCTCAAACAGCTCTAACGAAGCTTAGAAAGATAAAAATCACTTACTCTAAAGCTCAAATAAGAACGAAGGAACTATCGGCCTCAATTCGCGAAAATGTCGAACCCAGCAACAGCTTCGCAACCTCTCTACGCGTCGATCTAAAGCTCCAAACTGGTATCAATCGAAAGATCTTGAAGAGACGAGCTCAATGCTACAATTCTTACT
Source organism: Dorcoceras hygrometricum (assembly GCA_001598015.1). Classification (NCBI taxonomy): domain Eukaryota; kingdom Viridiplantae; phylum Streptophyta; class Magnoliopsida; order Lamiales; family Gesneriaceae; genus Dorcoceras; species Dorcoceras hygrometricum. The sequence continues at coordinate 270,616 of KV017472.1, read as the reverse complement.
TCAATAGACGGCGAAAATCGACGGCAAATTGAAGAAATACAGCTCAGGTGAACAGTACTAATCGAGGGTTCTTAGGGAAGAAGATAGAAAATATTGGGCTTGAAAATTGACTTAGTGTTGATCGACACTTATATTTTTAAATCCTCGGGTCAAAGCTACAGAGCGCTCACTCAAATCTGGTCCCGATATCTCATATTTGTCTTCACTACGCTAAACACGCGCTACTCACCAAAACGGACACGCGCTACTCACCAAAATGAAGTTCCTGTTCACTAACTCTAAACTACGTTGCTCTATCTCCAGATCTGAAACATATCTCACACACTCAAACCCACTAGTACTCCTCCAGATTTGACCAAATCTGATATCATTAAACCGCACCGGTCTACTCTAACTCACGAACCGAACCGGTCCACACAGTACCGTGGACTAACGTTTGACTTTTCTTCGCTAACCAAATCTATTTCCTCTCGCAACATCAGATCTGAGTATCACCCAAAAGACATCTTATCAGTCATACTCGACCCACGCACACCCGGGTGATCCAAAACGGCATCGTTTTGCTTCCCGTTGTGCCAAATTACTCATACACGCGAGGAACATATCTAGACACTCAGATCTCGCCCAAATCTGAAAAATCCAAAATTTATCAACAGAAAAACTAAATCCTTCAAATATGAAAACCCGATGGTTAACATTCCCATTAGCCAATCCTCACCGAAATCTGATTAGCTAATGATTTACCAATCATTAATTTCTAGTCCTCACATTCTCCCCCACTAAAAATGGATTTTGTCCTCGAAATCAACTTACATCAACAGATCAGATTTACAAAAATACCAGAAATCACCAACACTAACACCAACAATCTGCTCAGCACAATTAAATGCCTAACAAAACCACAAATCATGAGAACAAATCAATCAAAACATGAAATCAACAAACCAGAAGTTACCTGGAATGCTACTGTCAACGCTCAAACAGATGAGGTCACTCCTGTCTCATATTTTGTTCAACTTCCCAGGTAGCTTCCTCTCTACCGTGCTTACTCCATTGGACCATCACCAACGGTATAATATTATTCCTCAGCTGCTTCTCCTTCCTATCCAGAATCTGCACTGGATATTCCACATAGCTCAGGGTAGAATCCAGCTCAACTTCATCTGTCCTCATCACATGGGACGTATCTGGCTCATATTTCCTCAACATGTTAATGAAACACATCATGTACCGCTGCTAACTCATCAGGCAATCGCAGTCTATAAGCCAAAGACCCAATCCTCTCTACAATCTCAAAGGGACCAATGAGTCTAGGAGCCAATTTACCTTAGTTCTGAACCTCATCACGCTCTTGAAAGGAGAAACTCGGAGAAACACGCGATCACCAACCTCAAACTCCAATGGTCTGCGTCTCCTGTTAGCATAACTGGCATGTCGATATTGGGCATCTTTCATTCTACTCTGAATCAATTCAATCTGGTCTTTCATATGCTGCACAAACTCGAGAGTACACAGCTGTTCGCACCAATCTCTTCCCAACTGATAGGTTTTGAGGATTGAGAAATTCGAATTTAGAGTTTTCAGATTTTGGAATTTCGAATTTTTGGTGAAATCTGATTCTTTGGCGTTTATAAGTAATACGATGTCGTTTCGTGAAATCAGATGTCGCGCAAATGCAAGGAATCAGACGTAGCGCATTTCAGACATCTACTGTAGCGAGTGTATAATGCGTCGTCATTTTTCTAATCAGTAGTAGCGCTTGAAGAGGTATCTGCTGGCAGCTGAGGCGCGGGTGCAAGAATTGACGAGAACGCGACACGTTTTTTTCAACTTTTTGGTTTTGACTGCTGATATTGTAGCGCTACCAGCTGTTGGTTTGAGGAACCAGTCGTTGATGTGAGACGACGTCGTTTTTGATAAGTTAAAACGCAGCATTTTGGGTGCAACGCTTTTGATCAGCTGTTGGCAGCGAGGGTGACGTGTTCACGATACGTCGTCGTTTGAATTGTTTAGCATGACCAGACATTGGTTTGATCAGCTGTTGGCAGCGAGGATGACGTATCCCTGATGCGACGTCGTTTTAGTTACGCTTTGAGTTAATAAGCGTATTCCAGCTGTTGGTTGTTTTGGAAGGAATCTGTCGTCAGCTGTTGGAATGCTGCGGCATCGTTTTGATTAGTTGATGCGGCGTCGTTTTGATGTTCCTTTGTGAATGCAGAGTCTGATTGTTGCAGCTGGTTTCGTTGAGAGGAAAAACTGGTTTCTGTTGTAAGATTCCTCCTGTTTCGTCGTCTGATGATTTTGTGTACCAGCTGTTGGGTTGAGATATATAGATAAGTGTTGATCGACACTTAGAATTATTTAGAGCCCGAAATTTCTTATCTTCACCTTCGAAACCCTCGATAGCTACTGTAATTCCCGGGATTATAGACTTGATGATTTCGAATTTTCAGATTGTAGCTTTTGGATGAAGTGGTGTTGATCAGTTGTTGCGTTAAACCAGTCGTTGTGTGGATCAGTTGTTGGGTTAAATCAGCTGTTGGTGAGAGGAGCTTGCGAATGGGTAATCAGTAGTTGCATTGTATCTGCTTGCGATTGGTAACCAGCTGTTGGTTGAGGAAAAGTCGCTGGTGATAAGTGACGTTGTTTTATTTAGTTGAAACGCAGCGTTTTTGAGTGTTGCGTCTGGTACCAGTCATGAGGGATTTGTTGCATTGTTTGATCCAGCTGCTGGGTTAGGAGATCAGCTGTCAACAGAGAGTATGACGTATTCATTACGATGTCGTTTAAATTATTTCACGTGACCAGTCGCTGATGGTGAGGTGACATCGTTTTATTAAAACGCAGCGTGTTGATTGTAACGCTTGTGGAAGCTACTCGCAGCGAGGGTGACGTATCTCATATGTCATCGCTGGGTTATTTAGCAAGACCAGCCGTTGGCAGTAAAGCTGACGTGATCCTTACATCATCTGAATTGTTTCGCATTTCATCCGTTGCTGTTGACGCGACGTGGCGTCGTTTTAATTAGTTGACGCGACGTCGTTTTGAGGCGCAAAGAGAAATACAAAGTCTGATGGTTGCTGCTGATTTTATCGAAAGGAAAAGCTGGTATCTGTTGAGAATAAATGTTGGGTTCTGTCGTAAGATACTTACTGTAGCAACGTCTGTTTTTGTTTAGAACAACAACTTATATCTTAGCGATATGTATGAATACCGGAAGATGTTCAAACGGTGTGTTATTATCTGATTTTGGTCGATAAATACTCATCATGACACGTGGAATTTATAGAGATTGCATGGGGAACTCTGCAGATAACAGAGATCTTCTTCTATAAGTTAGATTGAATTCGAATCCTTGTAACTTAGACTACAGACACAAGAATTCGATTCGGTGAATTCTCTGGGATTCTTGTGATAAGAAGTTAGAAGTAGTAATTGAAGCAGTTCCCAAAACAGAGATAAACGGAGGTATAATTTGACATGATAGTCAGGGACTTGAATACTCAAGAATGATAATTCTTGAGTTATCCCGACAAATCACATACTTTATGATTACAATTCTTGATTTAGAACTTGGAATTATGTGTGTCGACCCATCACAGGTAGTGGATCTTTTATTTTGATATGAATATGATGATACGAAGAGAAAATGAATTGATTCTAATGCCAAGGTCTGAGGTGACCTTATTTTCGAAGTCTGAGTGATTTCGTTAGATGGATATCCATGTCAAGATCGTATACGAATCTTGATGGCGTTTATGTGAAATTGGATCAATTCTTAGTTGAAGCGAAGGGATATGTTCAGTTTATTTTGAGTTAATATTTTTGTTATGAACTTCCTTATGATTTTGCATGAACCTGTCGATTATACTGAGATCATTTCTCACCGGAGTGTTCCGGCTGTTGTCTTGTTTTGTATGTTTGCATGATGACAGTAGGAAAGAATTGATTTGCTGGGACAGGGGTAGCAAGAACCTAGAAGACGAGCGACAAACTAAAAGACTAGGAACCTACTGTTAGTTTAGGTTCTGGACAAATAATTGTTAGTCCTCGATGTATCTGTTTTTGTATTTAATGAACATATTTTGTACCAGTGAATATAAGGTGTATTGACCTTTGTACCGTTACGTTTTCTTAATGGTTGAACAGCTTTTGGTGACCCATTAGCTGTTGTCAACTTTCGTGGGTGTTCTGCAGTTGCTAACTGCTGACAGCAACCTTCGTTCCCCATAGCGTAATATCTGTTGACAGATACCTATTGTTTAAAAAAAATGTACGCATAAAACCAGGTTCGACTTAGTAAACTTATTAATTAATCGCCCATAAGATGAGATTAGAGTAATTGTGGGAAGAGAGTCTCACAACAGGTGGTATCAGAGCATCACTAAGTTCTTGAATTGAATTAGATGAGAGGGGTAGATCGAGTCTTTTTGAGTGATTTATGAATGATTACATGCTCGCATGATATATGTCTTACTGTTTGAATTTTGTATCGCATGATTGTGTGATTCAATGGTAAGAGTAAGTCAGACAGACTTTAGAATTACATGCTCTTTGAAGTGAATAGTAGCATGTATTGAATGAAGTATGAATCAGAACTCGATCTCTTGAGAAGCAGCACATTCATGTGTGCTAATCAGGGGAGGGAATGAGATTTGTTATCGATATGATGAGGAATGATGAACAAATCTGTTCGATTCTTAGATATGCCTCCTCGACGAACAACTACCCGGCAGACAGGAATGTTCCGCGAACATAACAGGGTAGTACCTCGACTGATGTATTGAATGCAACAGCAACTCCGATGGAAACACTGTTGAAACGATTTCAATCCTTTAAACCGCCAACATTGACAGGAACATAAAATGCAATAGATTGTGAAAACTGGTTAGAAGACATAGAACAGTTATTTGAAGCGTTAGATTATACCGATGATCGTCGGGTGAGATTGATAATTCATCAGCTGCATGGCCTTGGTAAAAGCTGGTGGATAGCGACGAAGAAAGCGTTGGAAAACCAAGGTACTGTTGTTACTTGGTCTGTGTTCAAAACTGCTTTCTATCATCGATTCTTTCTTGTTTCTTATCAGAAGGACAAAGGAGCAGAGTTTGCTAATTTGCGACAAGGGCAATTGAACATTGAAAAATATGTTGCCAAGTTCACAAGTTTACTCAAATTTGCTCCGCACGTTGTTGTTAGCGATGAAGCTCAAGGCGATCAGTTCATAAATGGCTTGAATCTCGATGTGTTCACCTTGGTGAATTCAGGGCGACCGAATACCTTTGCTGATGCATTAAATCGTGCAAAGGGAGCTGAAGCAGGGTTAATGAGACAACAAGGAGCACAGTTTGTGCCACTATCAGCGAGATCACCTCTAGAGAAACAACAGATTCCACCACCCACTCGATTTGATACTGGAGGCAGCAGTAGTGGAAAGAAAAATTTCTTTAAAGGAAAAAGAAAACAATTTAAATGTTTAGGTACCAGTAGTTCGTCTAGTTCGAATGAATCTAAACAACAAAGAGCTAGACAGAAATCTGGCAATTATTGTACTAAATGTGGAGGCCGACATATCACTGAACAGTGTAGAGGAGTGTTTGGCCTTTGCAACCTCTGTAATCAACCTGGACACTTTGCGAGGGTATGTCCTCAACGTGGTTCTGGAAGTTCACAGAATACTGGAGCATCGAGATCAATGCTACCGCCAGAAAAGGCAAGCGTCTTCTGTGCATTCATTCCAACCACAGATTCAGCATAAGGGTAGACAAGGAGGGAGCCAGACAGTGAGCCAACCTCCTAAGCAACAATCTAGAGTGTTTGCATTGACAGAGGAGCAAGCACAAGCAGCCCCTGATGATGTTATTGCAGGTAATTGCTATCTTTGTAATTATCCTTCTTATGTCTTAGTTGATACTGGTGCTTCACATACGTTTATATCCGAGCACTTTGTTGTATCGCATGCGTTGCCTGTTGAACCCTTAGATGAAGTAGTATCTGTTTCTTCACCTCTGGGAAGGGGTATTTTATCGATGAAAACTGTTAGAAATTGTATACTACAGTTTGAGGGTCACGAGATTGAGATTAACTGTATTGTGCATGGGTTGTCTGATTTTGATTGTATCATCGGCATAGACATGTTAACCAAGTATAGGGCAACAATAGATTGTTTTCAGAAAGTGGTTCGATTCAGACCTGAAAAAACTGATGAGTGGAAATTCTATGGTAAGGGATCACGAGCCAGAATTTCCTTAGTTTATGTTCTTCCCATGACTAATCTATTGCAGAAGGGAGCAGAAGGATTCCTGATATATGCAGTAGATGTGATGAAGACTAGCCCGAAACTGGTTGATATACCAGTAGTTTGTGAATTTTCTGATGTCTTTCCTGACGAGATTCCAGGACTGCCTCCATTTCGAGAGGTAGACTTCAGTATTGAGTTGATGCCAGGTACACAACCAATATCGAAACGTATGGCACCAATAGAATTGAAAGAGATGAAAGAACAGCTTGAAGATCTTCTTGCCAAGGGATACATTAGACCCAGTGTTTCTCGCTGTGGCACACCAGTACTGTTTGTACGAAAGAAAGACGGATCAATGAGGTTATGTATTGACTACCGGCAACTAAACAAAGCAACGGTAAAGAATCGATATCCTTTACCCCGGATAGATGATTTGTTTTATCAGTTGCAGGGTTCGTCAGTATATTCGAAGATTTATTTGAGATCCGTCTACCATCAATTGAGGGTACGAGATGAGGATATATCGAAAACTGCTTTTCGAACGAGGTATGGTCATTATGAGTTCATTGTTATGCCCTTCAGATTGACGAATGCCGCGGCAGTATTTATGAGTTGGATGAATAGATTATTTCAGAGGTATCTTGATGATTTTGTAATCATATTTATTGATGATATTCTGATTATTCAAAGAATCAGTGCGATCACGCTAATCATCTTAGAACTGTGTTGAGAACTCTACGAGATGAGAAATTGTATGGTAAGTTGTCGAAATGTGAATTTTGGTTGCAGAAAGTAGTATTCTTGGCCATATTATTTCAGGTGATGGTATTTTCTGTTGATCCGAGCAAAATAGAAGCAGTAATTAATTGGCCTAGACCGACATCTGTGCCAGAAATTCGAAGTTTTATGGGCTAGGCAGGTTATTACCGTCGATTTATCCAAGATTTCTCGAGTATTGCGAAGCCTATTACTCAACTGACACAGAAGAATGCACCTTTCATTTGGTCGGAAGCTTGCGAAGTCAGTTTTCTTGAGTTGAAAAAGAGTTTGACGACAGCACCAGTTTGACAATTCCTTCGGGTATTGGTGGTTTGTTGTTTATTGTGATGCTTCTCACCAAGGATTGGGATTTATTCTAATGCAACAAGGACATGTTATCGCGTATGCCTCGAGACAATTGAAGCCACATGAAAACCGATATCCAATTCATGATCTTGAATTGGCAGCCATCGTATTTGCATTAAAGATATGGAGACATTATGTTTACGGTGAGAAATTTGAAATCTTTTCTGATCACAAAAGTCTGAAATATTTGTTTTTGCAGTCTGAATTAAATATGAGACAACGAAGATGGCTGGATTTGTTGAAAGATTTTGATTGAGAAATCAGATACTATCCAGGAAAATCGAATGCAGCAGCAGATGCCCTTAGTAGAAAGGTTTGTTCTTTATCCTTGACCACAGTGAGTGTATCTAGTTTGATAGAAAATTGTTGTACGTCTGGATATCTATTTTAGACAGACATGAAACCTAGGAGGGTTTATGCTATCAGTGCTGAACCTGAATTATTTATTCGAATTAAAGAAGCACAAAAGAGGGATCTGAGTATCCAGAAGTCGATTGAAATGGTTAGATCTGGACATAAATCTGAGTATCGGGTAAGTGCTGATGAGGTTTTGTATGTGAATAATAGACTTATTGTGCCAGATGTAACATATTTGAAACAACAGTTATTGAATGAAGCGCATATAATTAGATTCAGTGTACATCCTGGAGGTAGAAAAATGTACAACGATTTGAGAAAGCAATACTGGTGGAAGCAAATGAAGTCTGATGTGACTGATTTTGTTTCAAAATGTTTGAATTGCCAACAGGTGAAGGCTGAGAGAAAGAAACCTGCTGGTTATTACAAAGTCTGTCAGTTCCTGGATGGAAATGGGATCATATTTCCATGGACTTTGTGACAAAGTTGCCCAGATCATCCCAAGGATGTGATGCTATTTGGGTAATTATCGATAGGTTAACGAAATCTTCTTGCTTTATTCCTTATCGAATGACCTATCGACATGATCAAATGGCGGATCTCTATATTCGAGAAGTGGTAAGACTTCACGGTATACCAAAATAAATTGTATCGGATCGAGATTCGAGATTTACTTCACAATTTTGGAGTAGCTTGCAACAAGCTCTAGGTACGAGGTTATATTTAAGCACTGCTTATCATCCTCAAACTGATGGACAAACTGAACGAACAATTCAGACTCTTGAGGATATGCTTAGAGCTGTGGTATTTAATTTTGGTATTACATGGAAAGATTCATTACCGCTGGTGGAATTTTCGTATAACAACAGTTATCAGGCAAGTATTGAGATGGCTCCGTTTGAGGCACTGTACGTAAGAAAGTGTCGTTCACCATTATATTGGGATGATGTATCAGAGGTGCCTGAATTGGGACCAGATATGATCAGAGAAAGACTGAGAAGGTGAAGGTAATTCAGCAAAAAATGAAAACCACACAACATAGACAGACTAGATATGCGAATTCCAGACGTCGATCGTTGTGCTTTGAAATAGGGGACAGAGTATTCTTTAAAATTTCTCCTTTCAGGGGTACAGTCCGATTTGGAAAATGAGGGAAGTTGTCTCCACGATTTATTGGTCCTTATGAAATTCTCGAGAAGATAGGCGATCTTGCTTATCGACTCGCATTACCTCCATCTCTTTCAGGTATACATGATGTCTTTCATGTATCGATGCTGAGGAAATATCTGCCTGATGCTTCTCATGTTATTCCTGCTGATGAAGCTGAACTTGATGAAACTCTCAGTTACTTTCAACAACCGATTCAGATACTGGATCGGAAAGAAAAGCAACTCCGAACGAAGATTATTCCATTCGTGAAGATTCAATGGAATCGACATGGAGTTGAAGAAGCTACGTGGGAATTTGAAGATGACATGAGACAGCGATTTCCCCATCTATTCCAATGAGGTGAGTTCTCATCGAGTTTCTGCTATTGAAATATTCTTATATATACAGAATTCATATACAGACTGCTGGTGAGTTCGAGGATGAACTCATGTGTTAGAGGGGGAGAAATGTAATGCCCGGTATTATAGAATTGATGATTTCGAATTTTCAGATTGTAGCTTTTGGATGAAGTGGTGTTGATCAGTAGTTGTGTTAAACCAGTCGTTGTGTGGATCAGTTGTTGCGTTAAATCAGCTGTTGGTGAGAGGAGCTTGCGACTGGGTAATCAGTAGTTGCATTGTATCTGCTTGCGACTGGGTAACCAGCTGTTGGTTGAGGAACAGTCGCTGGTGAGAAGCGACGTTGTTTTATTTAGTTGAAACGCGGCGTTTTGAGTGTTGCGTCTGGTATCACTCATGAGGGATTTGTTGCATTATTTGATCCAGCTGCTGGGTTAGGAGATCAGCTGTCAACAGAGAGTATGACGTATTCATTACGATGTCGTTTAAATTATTTCGCGCGACCAGTCGCTGATGGTGAGGTGACGCCGTTTTATTAAAACGCAGCATGTTGATTGTAACGCTTGTGGCAGCTACTGGCAGCGAGGGTGACGTATCTCATATGTCATCGCTGGGTTATTTAGCAAGACCAGCCGTTGGCAGTAAAGCTGATGTGATCCTTACGTCATCTGAATTGTTTCGCGTTTCAGCCGTTGGTTAGTTTGAGAGAATCTGTCATCAGCTGTTGACGTGCCGTGGCGTCGTTTTAATTAGTTGACGCGATGTCGTTTTGAGGCGCAAAGAGAAATACAACGTCTGATGGTTGCTGCTAATTCTATCGAAAGGAAAAGCTGGTATCTGTTGAGAATAAACGTTGGGTTCTGTCGTAAGATACTTACTGTATCAACGTCTGTTTTTGTTTAGAACAGCAACTGATATCTGGTTAGCATATGTACGAATACAGAAAGATGTTCAAACGGTGTGTGCTTATCTGATTTTGGTCGATAAATACTCAGCATGACACGTGGAATTTTTAGAGATTGCATGGGGAACTCTGCAGATAACAGTGATATTATTATATAAATTAGATTGAATTCGAATCCTTGTAACTTAGACTACAGACACCAGAATTCGATTCGGTGAATTATCTGGGATTCTTGTGATAAGAAGTTAGAAGTAGTAATTGATGCAGTTCCCAAAACAGAGATAAACGAATGTATAATTTGACATGAGAGTCAGGGACTTGAATACTCGAGAATGATAATTCTTGAGTTATCCCGACAAATCACATACTTTATGATTACTGTTCTTGATTTAGAACTTGGAATTATGTGCGTCGATCCATCACAGGTAGTGGATCTTTTATTTTTATATGAATATGATGATACGAAGAGAATATGAATTGATTCTAATGCCAAGGTATGAGGTGACCTTATTTTCGAAGTCAGAGTGATTTCGTTAGATGGATATCCATGTCAAGATCGTATACGAATCTTGATGGCGTTGATGTGAAATGGAATCAATTCTTATTTGAAGCGAAGGGATATGTTCAGTTTATGTTGAGTTAATATTGTTGTTATGAACTTCCTAATGATTTTCCATGAACCTGTCGATTATACTGAGATCATTTTTCACCGGAGTGTTCCGGCTGTTGTATTGTTTTGTATGTGTGCATGATGACAGGAGGAAAAAATTGATTTGCTGGGACAGGGGTAGCAAGAACCTAGAAGACAGGCGACAAACGAAAAGACTAGGAACCTACTGTTAGTTTAGGTTCTGGACAAATAATTGTTAGTCTTCGATGTATCTGGTTTTGTATTTAATGAACAGATTTTGTACCAGTGAATATAAGGTGTATTGACCTTGTACCGTTACGTTTTCTTAATGGTTGAACAGCTTTTGGTGACCCATTAGCTGTAGTCAACTTTTGTGGGTGTTCTGCAGTTGCTAAATGCTGACAGCAACATTCGTTCTCCATATCGTAATATCTGTTGACAGATACCTACTGTTTAAAAAAAATGTACGCATAAAACCAGGTTTGACTTAGTAAACTTATTAATTAATCGCCCATAAGATGAGATTAGAGTAATTGTGGGAAGAGATTCTCATAGCTACTGTTCACCGAACGTTTCTTCCCTAGATTTTTGTCAATTACAGCCTTTGTTTTCGATGATTTTGGTGGCGCTGGATTCCTTGTGAGTTGATCTGTAGATTTCTACTCATTAGAGGCTGTAGAACGACTTGAGGAAGAGAGCGTGAAGCTGCTGGTGTACGAGGATTTCTGGAGAAATCTGATTGAGCGTTCTTTGATTGTTGTACGCTTCTGGGTTAGTGATTCCTTGCCAATTTATGCCTCGCTTAAGAGTTGATTAGTACTCTGTAGGATTTGGTAGCAGAGTTATGCTACTGGACCTTAGAACATTAGCTGTTGAGTTCGAATTTAACTGAATTGTTAGATACCTGGTACATATTTCAGTTCAGGGAGTCTCTGCCGTGTTTGCCAAGCCAAGAGAGATCTGGTTGCTTAGGCCGTGAGTTGCAGCGACTTGTGAGAACTCTGTTGAGATATTTGAGGCTTGAAGGTATGAATTGAGCAGATTTAACAGCTTTGAGCGAGGACATGGCTGTGATTGATGTTATGAAATCTGTTGATTAGATTCTGTGCTTTTACGTGATACAGTTTTGTTGGATTGATTGAGTTATACATTCTGTTTTCACGTATTGAATCGTATGCATTGTGAATTGAATATTATTTCGCATACATGCATACATCTTGAGCCTGATTGACAGATTGATTGATGACCTGAATGAGAGCCACGGACTGGCCGACAGATGTGTCATGCCTGAAAAGTCCAACTCTATGATCGGAGTGGTGACTACCGGATTCGAGTGTCTACCATCGAGCTGTGATGGGCTGACGGGCTCTGAATATCACGGACCGATGATTTCCCCGATGACCTGAATGAGAGCCACGGACTGGCCGACAGATGTGTCATGCCTGAAAAGTCCAACTCTATGATCGGAGTGGTGACTACCGGATTCGAGTGTCTACCATCGAGCTGTGATGGGCTGACGGGCTCTGAATATCACGGACCGATGATTTCCCCGGTTGATACACCGTGCGTGGTATAGAAGCTCGACTGAGATGATTTTCCAGTTGATACACTGTCCTAGCTATCCGATCCTTGATAGCACTCATGCATTGCATAGCATGGATTATAGCATGTTGCATGATTAGCTATTTTGATAGCTCTTCGTACTGAGACTTGACCTCGTATTTCTTTTCCTGCTTTTGTGTTGTTTGGGTCTTTGTTACCCATTTGCAGGATCTTCAGGTAACCAAGCTGGACCGAGTGGAGTGTCAGCTGGTCGATCCCCGTTCCCTTGAGTCCCAGTTTATTTTATGATATGTACTGAACCGGGGGATGCCCCGTGTTTTTATGTATTAGGGATCGGTATTTGAATTGAGATTTGATGTTACATGTTTTATATGAGTTTGAGTCAACTCGTATTTTGAGTATTGATATTTTGAATGTATGTTTTGAGTTCAGGACCATTTCTATTTCGAAAAAGTTTTAAGCCCGATTTTATGCTTCCGTGATTATGTGCTTAATTGTGCTATAATCTCTGTTTATTAGCACGGGGCCTGAAATTTTTCGTATCATAGCTTAAACTGGGATAAGCTCGATTTCCTTTGATCACACTCGAGTCTAGGCACAGAGTTTTGATTTGATTTTGATTGACTCTGTGACTTATGTGATCTTTTATCTGTCTATGTGATATATCTGCCGTGAGATCTTACCTTTAGACTTGTTTAGATGCCGCCGAGGAGAGGAAGAGGTAGGACGACTAGACGTACCGAGGAGGAGTCTAGGGCAGGAAGCGATGATGATATTCAGCAGGTTGAGAACGTTACTAGACAGATAGGCGAGATGGAGTTGGTTTTAGCTAGGTTTCAGCGGACAAACCCTCCGATGTTTTCTGCAGCCGAGGGTGGTGCGATGGCTGAGGCTTGGTAGTTCAGATGGAGGAGTTGTTCGATACTCTGGAATACGCTCCCGAGAAGAGACTGAAGCTGGAGGTGTTGCAGCTGAGAGACAATGCGCAGCGCTGGTGGAGAGGTACTTCTCGTATCCTTCGTGATAGTGGGCTGTGATCACTTGGGAGAGCTTCTGTGAGGTGTTCCGACAGGGGTATACCCCGGAGTCCTTCTATAACAGTCGCGAGCGAGAGTTCGACAACCTGAAGCAGGGTAACATGCGAGTGGCTGAGTATGCCCGACAGTTTTCTGCTCTTTTGATCTATGTGCCACACGTAGCCAACCAGGAGAGGATGAAGAGGAAAAAATTTCTGAAATGTTTGAGGCCTGATCTATACGGATGGTTTTGTCCGGTTCACCTGCGACCTATATTGATGCAGTGAACCGAGAGGTGGATATTGAGGAGAGTTTGCTGGAGGAGGATGCTTCGACTCAGCCGATTACTGGTCGTACCCATAAGCCTGTTCAGGATGCGTCGCAATCTTTCTATTCTCCTCAAGGGTCACAGCAGCAGTCGAATCGCCAAAGGTTTCGACCTCGAGGGAAATAGTTCAAGAAGAAGGCGAATTCGAGTTCCTCTGGTTCTGCGAGTTCTGATTATGGCAGTGGTTCTTGCAGTGGTACTAGCGGCATGTCTTGTGGACAGTGCAGAGGAAGGCATCCGACTTCGCAGTGTCGTGGAGTTCAGGGTTTTTGCCATAACTGTGGACAGTCCGAACATTTTCAGAGTTTATGTCCTTTGTTGAGGGGTCAGTCTTCAATTGCTTTGCAGTAGGGATCAGCTGGTAGTTCTTCTCAGAGACCGCAGTTTCCTGCCCCTACCCAGCGATCTGGATTCCAACCCCGTGAGCCTTCTAGGTTTGGAGCACCTTTGAGACCTCAGTTTCAGATTCCACAGCAGGCCCAGGCGAACGCTTTGACGAGAGAGCAGGCTGAGGAGACACCTGCCATAGTGCTCGCAGGTACATGCTCTATTTTCGATTATCCTACGAGAGTTCTATTTGACACTGGTGCATCACACTCTTTTATTTCTGAGTTGTTTGTTTGTGAGCATGGGTTGAGTCCTCCCCATTGTGTGATGTTGTTTCCGTGTCTACTCCTGCTGGTGTGAGTCTGTGGTCCCGTGAAGTGGTGTTGGATTGTGTGCTTCGATTTGATGAGCATATGTTGGTTTCCAATCTGATTGTTTTGGGAATCAGAGATTTTGATTGCATCTTGGGAATGGATGTATTGTCTAGTTATAAGGCTACTGTTGACTGTTTTCATGGTGTGGTGAAATTTCACCTTGACTCGGGTGAGAGGTGGGAGTTCTACGGTGCTGATTCGCGCTCGAAGATTCCACTGGTGTCCGCCATGGATATGTTTAGCCTGCTATCGCTGGATAATGCTGGATTCATGATTTATGCGCTTGACATTTCCCAAGAGCCCCGATTGGAGTTGAGTGACATTCCGATCTTTCTAGAGTTTCCCGACGTGTTCCCAGAAGAGATTCCTGGATTCCGTCCAAGACGTGAGATCGAATTCATCATAGAGTTGGTGCCCGGTACCACCTCGATTTCTAGAGCTCTGTATCGGTTGGTGCCAGTAGAGTTGACAGAGCTGAAGGATAAGCTGAGAGATCTCTTGGAGAAAGGCTTCATCAGACCGAGTATGTCGCCTTGGGGAGCTCTGATTCTTTTTGTGAAGAAGAAGGATGGGTGTATGAGGATGTGTGTGGATGGTGAAGAACAAGTATCCTTTGCCGAAGATTGATGACTTGTTCGATCAGTTGCAAGGATCGATCGTATACCCGAAGATTGATTTGCGCTCTGGTTATCACCAGTTGCGGATTAGAGATGCTGATATAGCAAAGACAGCTTTTCGAACGAGATATGGGCATTATGATTTTCTTGTGATGCCGTTTGGGTTGACGAATGCCCCAAAAGTTTTCATGGATTTGATGAATCGCGTCTTTAGCGAGTACATCAATCGGTTCGTGATTGTCTTCATAGACGATATCTTAGTGTATTCGAGGAGCTTGAGAGAGGCAAGGATCGATCGTATACCCGAAGATTGATTTGCGCTCTGGTTATCACCAGTTGCGGATTAGAGATGCTGATATAGCAAAGACAGCTTTTCGAACGAGATATGGGCATTATGATTTTCTTGTGATGCCGTTTGGGTTGACGAATGCCCCAAAAGTTTTCATGGATTTGATGAATCGCGTCTTTAGCGAGTACATCAATCGGTTCGTGATTGTCTTCATAGACGATATCTTAGTGTATTCGAGGAGCTTGAGAGAGAATAAGGAGCATCTGAGATTGGTGTTGCAGAGATTGAGAGACTCGCAGTTGTACGCCAAGTTCAGCAAGTGCGAATTTTGGCTTGACAGAATTATCTTTTTGGGCCATGTGATTTCGGCTCAAGGGATTTCGGTGGATCCGAGTAAGGTCGAAGCAGTTCTTAACTGGGAGAGACCTAGGAATCTTTCCGAGATCCGTAGCTTCTTGGGATTGGCTGGCTATTACAGGCATTTTATCGAGAAGTTATCTTCTATAGCCCGGCCAATGACTCAATTGACTCAGAAGGATCGGAAGTTCGTTTGGCCTGATGAGTGCGAGTTCAGTTTTCAAACGTTGAAGGATAAGTTGACTACTGCTCCTGTTTTGGCTCTACCGTCTGGATCTGGAGGATTCGTTGTGTGCTCCGATGCTTCTCTCAATGGTTTGGGACGTGTTCTGATGCAGAACGGGTACATGATTGCCTATGCGTCTCGACAGTTGAAGCCTCACAAGACGAGATACCCTGTTCATGATTTGGATTTGGCTGCGATATTGTTTGCCTTGAAAATTTGGCGACATTATCTGTATGGTGAATAATTTCTGGTGTACACCGACCACAAGAGCCTGAAATATATCTTCACACAGTCAGATTTGAATATGAGGCAACGGCGATTATTGGAATTTCTCAAGGACTTTAACTGTGAGATTCAGTATAATCCTGGGCGGATGAACTCAGTAGCAGATGCTTTGAGTAGTAAGACCCAGCCTGCGATGCTTTTGTTTTTGAGTGTTTCGAAAGTCTACGAGCAGTTGAGTACTTCTGGTTGGTGATTTCAACCGGTTGATCAGTACTTTATGGTTTCTTCGATTCAAGTAGAATATAAGATTGTGAGTGACATCAGGGAGGCGCGGAGGACTGATCCATATATTCATGAGTTGAAGATTAGATCCCAAAGTGGTCAGTCTGAGGATTTCTCTGTTACTTCTGATGGATGTCTGAGATTTCTAGGAAGGTTTCGAACTTGATCGATTTGAAAGAGACCATTCTGAACGATGCGCATTGTAGCCGGTATAGTGTGCATCCGGGCGAGAGGGAGATGTACCATGCCTTGAAATCTCACTACTGGTGGGAAGGCATGAAGAGCGACATCTCTGGTTTTGTGGCTAGGTGTCTGAATTGCCAGCAGGTCAAGGCTGAGAGAATGAGACCTGGTGGATTGCTACAGAGTTTGGAGGTGCCCCAATGGAATTGGGAGCACATCGCCATGGATTTTCTGACTCATCTACCTCGATCGAGTAGGGGATGTGATGCGATTTGGGTGGTGATTGATAGACTTTCGAAGTCAGCCCATTTCATTCCCTATGATGTGAGGTGTTCCATGAAGAAAATGGCGAAACTGTACATCGACCATGTGGTTAGATTGCATGGAGTTCCTGTTTCGATAGTGTCTGACAGAGATCCGAGGTTCACATCTCGTTTTTTAAATAGTCTGAAAGCAGCGATGGGTTCGAGATTGGCTATGAGTACAGCCTATCACCCACAGACAGATGGTCTGTCTGAGCGGACCATTCAGACTTTAGAGGATATGTTGCGGGCAGTTGTGATGGATTTCACTGGTGGCTGGCAGTATTGGCTATCCTTGGTTGAGTTTTCGTATAATAACAGCTACCAGGTGACTATCGGGATGGCTCCGCTTGAAGCTTTGTATGGTCGTAAGTGCAGATCTACGATTTTGGGAAGAAGTTGGTGAGAAACAGCTTTCTACCCCTGAATTTGTGCAGCATATGAAAGATCAGATTGATTTGATCCGAAGTAGAATGATGGCTGCACAAGATAGATTTACCAGCTATGCTAACCGAAGACGTCGACCGTTAGAGTTTGAGGTTGGCGATCGTGTGTTTCTCAAGGTTTCTCCTTTCAAGAGCGTGATGCGCTTCGGATTTAAAGGCAAATTAGCTCCTAGATTCGTTGGTCCCTTCGAGATTGTTGAGCGGATTGGACAGTTGGCTTATAGATTGAGGCTGCCCGATGAATTAGCAGCGATGCATGATGTTTTTCACGTGTCAATGTTGAGAAAATATGAGCCAGATCCTTCCCATGTGTTGAGAACCGACGAAGTTGAGCTGGATTCTGCCTTGAGCTATGTAGAATATCCAGTGTAGATTCTGGATAGGAAAGATAAGCAGCTGAGGAACAAAGTGATTCCGTTGGTGATGGTCCAATGGAGTAAGCATGGCCGAGAAGAAGCAACCTAGGAGGTTAAGGAGAAGATGAGACAGGATTGGACTCATATTTTTTAGCACTGATAGTGTAAATTCCAGTAATTTCTAAGCTTCGGTTTGAGCTTGTTAAGTTGTTGGTGATTGATTTGATTTTTTTTTATTGTTTCTGCCCGTGAGTTTGCATTTGATTTCGAGTACGAAATCTCTTAAGGTGGGGAGAATGTGAGGATTGAGAAAAGAAATTCGAATTTAGAGTTTTCAGATTTTGGAATTTCGAATTTTTGGTGAAATCTGATTCTTTGGCGTTTAGAAGTAATACGATGTTGTTTCGTGAAATCAGACGTCGCGCAAATGCAAGGAATCAGACGTAGCGCATTTCAGACATCTACTGTAGTGAGTGTATAATGCGTCGTCGTTTTGCTAGTAGCGCTTGAAGAGGTATCTGCTGGCAGCTGAGGCACGGGTGCGAGAATTGATGAGAATGCGACACGTGTTGGTCAACTTTTTGGTGTTGACTGCGGATATTGTAGCGCTACCAGCTGTTGGTTTGAGGAACCAGTCGTTGATGTGAGACGACGTCGTTTTGATAAGTTGAAACACAGCTTTTTGGTGCAACGCTTTTGATCAGCTGTTGGCAGCGAGGGTGACGTGTTCTTGATACTTCGTCCTTTGAATTGTTTATCATGACCAGACGTTGGTTTGATCAGCTATTGGCAGCGAGGATGACGTATCCCTGATGCGACGTCGTTTTAGTTACGCTTTGAGTTAATAAGCGTATTCAAGCTGTTGGTTGTTTTGGAAGGAATCTGTCGTCAGCTGTTGGAGCGCTGCGGAGTCGTTTTGATTAGTTGATGCGGCGTCTTTTTGATGTTCCTTTGTGAATGCAACATCTGATTGTTGCAGCTGGTTTCGTTGAGAGGAAAAGCTGGTTTCTGTTGTAAGATTCCTCCTGTTTCGTCGTCTGATGATTTTGTGTACCAGCTGTTGGGTTGAGATATATAGATAAGTGTTGATCGACACTTAGAATTATTTAGATCCCGACATTTGTTATCTTCACCTTCGAAACCCTCGATAGCTACTGTTCACCGAACGTTTCTTCCCTAGATTTCCGTCGATTCCAGCCTTTGTTTTCGATGATTTTGGTGGCGCTGGATTCCTTGTGAGTTTCTCTGTCTATTGCTACTCATTAGAGGCTGTAGAACGACTTGAGGAAGAGAGTGTGAAGCTGCTGGTGTATGAGGATTTCTGGAGAAATCTGATTGAACGTTCTTTGATTGTTGTACGCTTCTGGGTAAGTGATTCCTTGCCAATTTAAGCCTCGCTTAAGAGTTTATTAGTACTCTATAGGATTTGGTAGCCGAGTTATGCTACTGGACCTTAGAACCTTAGCTGTTGAGTTTGAATTTCACTGAATTGTTAGATACCTGGTACAGATTTCAGTTCCAGGGAGTCTCTGCCGTGTTTGCCGAGCCAGGAAGGATCTGGTTGCTTAGGCCGTGAGTTGCAGCGACTTGTGAGAACTCTGTTGAGGTATTTGAGGCTTGAAGGTATGAATTGAGCAGATTTACCAGCTTCGAGCGTGGACATGGCTTTGATTGATGTTATAAAATATGTTGATGTGATTCTGTGCTTTTACGTGATATAGTTTTGTTGGATTGATTGAGTTGTACATTCTATTTTCACGTATTGAATCGTATGCATTGTGAATTGAATATTGATTCGCATACATGCATACATCTTGAGCCTGATTGACAGATTGATTAATGACCTGAATGATAGCCACGTTGTGACTGGCCGACAGATGTGTCGTGCCTGAAAAGTCCAACGCTATGATCGGAGTGGTGACTACCGGATTCGAGTGTCTACCACCGAGCTGTGTTGGGCTGATGGGCTCTGAAGATCACGGACCGATGATTTTCCCATAGATCTACCGTGCGTGGTATAGAGGCTCGACTGAGATGATTTGCCAGTTGATACACTGGCCTAGCTATCCGATCCTTGATAGCCCTCATGCATTGCATAGCATTGATTATAGCATGTTGCATGATTAGCTGTTTTGATAGCTCTTCGCACTGAGGCTTGACCTCGTATTTCTTTTCCTACTTTTGTGTTGTTTGGGTCTGTGTTACCCATTTGTAGGATCTTCAGGTAACCAAGCTGGACCGAGTGGAGTGTCAGCTGGTCGATCCCCGTTCCCTTGAGTCCCAATTTATTTTATGATATGTATTGAACATGGGGATGCCCCGTGTTTTTATGTATTGGGGATCGATATTTGAATTGATATTTGATGTTACATGTTTTATATGAGTTTGAGTCAACTCGTATTTTGAGTATTGATATTTCGAATGTATGTTTTGAGTTCAGGCCCATTTCTATTTCGAAAAATTTTTTTAAGCCCAATTTTATGCTTCCGTGATTATGTGCTTAATTATGCTATAATCTCTGTTTATTAGCACGGGTCCTGACATAGGTGATCTACACTTGCGACCATACAAAGCTTCGAATGGGTCCATCTCGATAGTCACTTGGTAGCTGTTGTTATACTAAAATTCGACCAAGGGTAACGAATCCTGCAAGCTACCACTGAAATCCATCACAACTGCTCACAGCATGTCTTCTAAAATCTGAATGGTCCTCTCAGATTGGCCATCTGTTTGAGGGTGATAAGCTGTACTCATAGCCAATCTTGAATACATCGCTTCCTGCAAGCTCTTCTAAAATAGGGAAGTAAATCGTGGATCTCTATCAGACACTATCGAAATCGGCACTCC
The DNA here is from genome assembly GCA_001598015.1 of Dorcoceras hygrometricum. Classification (NCBI taxonomy): domain Eukaryota; kingdom Viridiplantae; phylum Streptophyta; class Magnoliopsida; order Lamiales; family Gesneriaceae; genus Dorcoceras; species Dorcoceras hygrometricum. The sequence continues at coordinate 250,112 of KV017472.1, read as the reverse complement.
ATGCAATCTAACCACATATTCAATGTACAGCTTCGCCATCTTCTTCATTGAACACCTCACATCATAGGGAATGAAATGGGCCGTCTTCGAAAGTCTGTCAACAACAACACAAATCGCATCACATCCTATACTCGATCGAGGTAAATGAGTCACAAAATCAATGGTGATGTGCTCCAAATTCCATTGAGGCACTTCTAGACTCTGTAGCAATCCACGAGGCCTCATTCTCGCAGCCTTGACCTGCTAACAGTTCAAATATCGTGCTATAAATCCAGAGATCTCATTCCTCATACCTTCCCACCAGTAGTGAGACTTCAAGGCATGATACATCTTCTTCTCGCCAGGGTGGACACTATAACGACTACAGTGGGCCTCATTCAAGATAGTATCTTTCAAATAACTCAGGTTCGGAACCATCAGTCTACCACGAAACCTCAAGCATCCATCAGAAGCAACAGAAAAATCATTCGACTGACCACTCTGGGCCTTCATATTCAACTCATGAATATATGGGTCAGTCCTCTGCGCTGCTCTAATGTCTGCAACAATCTGTGGTTCAACCTGAAGAGAAGAAACCACAAAATACTGATCACTTGGCTGAAAATTCCATCCAGAAGTCCCCAAATCCTCATGGACTTTGGATATACTCATTGACGTCAACATCGTAGGTTGAGCTTTTCTACTCAAAGCATCGGCTACAAAGTTCATCCGTCCAGACTGATACTGAATCTCACAGTCAAAATCCTTGAGCAACTCCATCCAACGACGTTGCCTCATTTTCAGATAGACTGAGTGAAGATATACTTCAAACTCTTGTGGTCCGTGTAAACCACGAATTGCTCACCATACAAATAATGGAGCCAAATCTTCAAGGCAAATACAATCGCAGCCAACTCTAGATCATGAACGGGATATCTAGTCTCATGGGCTTCAACTATCGAGACACATAAGTTATTACTCGCCCGTTCTGCATCAGTACGCAACCCAAACCATTCAGAGAAGCATCAGAGCACACCACAAAACCTCCAGAACCCGAAGGCAATGCCACCACATGAGCAGTAGTCAACTTCTCCTTGAGCAACTGGAAACTTGACTCACATTCATCAGTCCAAACAAACTTCTTATATTTTTAGATCAACTGGGTCATCGGCCTTGCTATCGAAGAAAACTTCTCGATGAAACGCCTATAGTAGCCAGCCAAACCCAAGAAACTACGGATCTCAGAAACATTCCTAGGTCGCTCCCAGTTAAGAACTGCTTCAACCTTACTAGAATCCACCGATATACCTTCTACAGATATGACATGACCCAAAAAGATTACCCTATCCAGCCAGAATTCACACATGCTGAACTTCGCATACAGCTGTGAGTCTCTCAGTTTCTGCAACACTAGCCCCAAATGCTCTTTATGCTCTCTGTAGCTTCTCGAGTACACAAGAACGTCATCTATGAAGAAAATCACAAAAAGATCGATGTACTCACTGAAGACGCGATTCATCAAATCCATGAAGACAGCAGGAGCGTTCGTCAATCCAAAAGGCATAACAAGAAACTAATAATGCCCATATCTCGTCCTGAAAGACGTCTTTGCCACATCAGTGTCTCTAATCCACAACTGATGATAACCAGATCGCAGATCAATCTTAGATTACGCTGCCGATCCTTGCAACTGATCGAACAAGTCATCAATCATCGGCAAAGGATACTTGTTCTTGATCGTCGCTTTATTCAACTGCCGAAAATAAACGCACATCCTCATAGATACATCCTTCTTCTTTACAAAAATAATCGGAGCTCCCCAAGGCGACATACTCGGTCTGACGAAGCCTTTTTCCAAAAGATCACGCAATTGCTCCTTAAGTTCCTTCAACTCAGCTGGCGCCACTCGATACGGAGCTCTAAAAATCGGGGCTGTTCCTGGAACCAAATCTATGCTAAAGTCAATCTCTCGTCTCGGAGGGAATCCAGGAATCTCATCCGAAAACACATCAGGGAAATCTCGAGCAATTGGCACATCACTCAACTCTATCCACGATTCTCGGGAGACATGCAAGGAATAGATCATAAAACCTGAATTCTCTAGCAACAACAGATTAAACATCTCCATGGCTGACACCAGTGAAATCTTCGACCGTGAATCAGCACCGTAGAAATCCCAATTTTCTCCAAAGGGAGGTCTAAACCTCACTACATCATGGAAACAATCTATAGTCGCTCTATAAGCAGACAACACATCCATAACCAAGATTCAGTCAAACTCTCGAATCTCCAAGGTAATCAAATTAATCACCAAAAAGTTCTCATCAAATCTGATCACACAATCCACAACCCCTCCACGGAACATACCACACACCAGCAGGAGTAGATACAGACACAACATCACACAGTGGGGTAACACTCAACCCACACTCATTCACAAACAAATCAGATATGAAGGAGTGTAATCCTCTTGTATCAAACAAAACTCGTGCAGGAAAATCAAAGATAGCACAAGTACCTGCAATATTAGGCCTCGTGCTCACATCAGAGATAAACCACGCAAAACAAGCGGAAGCAACTAAAAAGTGGTTAAAATTTTTGCTTTTGGCCTGACAGAATGATAACATAATTTAAAATAGTGCAATACTCAAAATAATCCCAATTTAATAAATCTAAAACAGCACAAACAGTCAAGTACAACAAATTGCCCAACGGCTGAATACAACACAAGTACTAAAAGACTGCCAGCTATAATTTTTGCTTTTGGCCTGACAGAATGATAACATAATTTAAAATAGTGCAATACTCAAAATAATCCCAATTTAATAAATCTAAAACAGCACAAACAGTCAAGTACAACAAATTGCCCAACGGCTGAATACAACACAAGTACTAAAAGACTGCCAGCTATATAGATTTAAGCATCACCCGGGACATCCCACCCGAGGTGATACCAGTGCATATATATAATATACATAACTGGGACACTCTATCCACCTCCTGGGGCACCTCCAGCTGGGTTAAAACCACGACCAGGTGTAAACCTGGAATACCTGAAAACAAGCAGGCAAACAAAACAAACCAAGCCCCAGAGGGACATTGGCGTCAAACCCCAGTACGAAGAGCAACTCTCGCTCGCGGTTGTTGTAGTAGGACTCAGGGGTATACTCCTGTCAAAAGCTGCATAGAAGCTCTCCCAAGTAATCAATGTCCCACTCTCTCTCATAACTCGGGAAGTACCCTTCCACCAGCGTGAGCGTTCTCCCTCAACTGCAAAACCGCTAGCTTCAGTCTTCTCTCCTGAGAGTACTCCACCGCATCGAATAACTCTTCCATATGCTCTAGCCAGCCTTCAGCCATCAGGCCACCCTCGGCGTCGGTGAACTTCGGGGGATTCATCCTCTGAAACCTAGCCAAGACTAGCTCCATATCGCCAATCTATCTAGTCACGTCATCTACCTCTGTCTGTCTAGCTCGACGACGCAAAGGTATACTCTGCTACTCCACATCCTCATCACTGCCTGGGGCTCTAGACTCCTCACCAGTCTGCCTAGCTATTCTACTCCTACCTCTTTCCGGCGGCATCTAACAAAAATCAGAGGTAAGAACGAAAGCAGACAACACACAAAGGCAAATACAAATCACACAACCATAGAGTCAGTCAAAATCAAAAGCTCAAACTCTGTGCCTAGACTCGGGTGTGATGAAAAGGAAATCAAGCTTATCCCAGTTTAAGCTCTGATACCAAAATGTCTGGTCCGGTGCACTAATCACAGATTACTTACTCAATTAATCATATTTATACGGAAGCATTAAAAATTGGGCTTAAAAATTTTTCGAATTTGGCCTTGATCCACATATCATTTCAAAATACATCATACTCAAAATAAGGAGTTTAATTCAAAACACAGCAACACAATAGGTAAACAACAAGTAGTAAATCAACTACAGATCCCCGAATAAAAATAGGCACAGGACATCCTCTGGCTCAATATCAATACAAAAAATATAACTGGGACTCAATAAAAATGGGAATCGACCAGTTGAAGCTCCACTCTGTCCAGCCTGCTTACCTGAAGAACCTGAAAAGGTCAACATAGACCAATGCAGCCCAAAAACAAGGAAAAGAAACGAGGTCAAACCTCAGTACGAAGAGCACTCATAAAACATCAATACATAAAACATGCAATATTCACATCATGATATGCATGAGGCTATCAAGGAAATCGGTCATCAAGGCCAACAACTCAGCTGGCAAATCTCAAGTGAGCCTCTACACCACGTACAGCCAATCAGCCGATGGAAATCATCGGTCCGTGATCTTCAGGTCCGTCATCCATCACAGCTCAATGGTCTTCAGGCGCGAAAACTCAGCCGGCCACCACCCCGATGATAGCATTGGACCTTTCAGGCACGACAACTCAGCCGGCCGATCACAATGCTAGCTTGAATCCGGTCATCAATCAATCATCAGGCTCAATATGTATGCATGAATGCCAGGAATATCAATTCACACATAATTAAATCAATGTAAACCGAACAAGTAAATAACATAACAACAAAGTCAAGTCTGATAACGTATCACTCAATCTCAGCATCAGATCACGCTAGAATATTCACATGCTTATGTCCAAAGCTGTTTAAATAAGCTCAATTCGTACCTTTCAAATCTCAGTAGCTAATACCTCAACAGATCTTACAAATTCAGGGCACCAGCAACTAGCTCGGTATGCCTTAAAATCCCATGGCAGAGCTTAACAAAAGCTTCCTAGACGCTCAATCTATACAAGGTATCTAGAAATCAGCTCTTACTCAATAATCCTACTGTCTTTGGTCAAGATACCCAGACCAACCACAACTACTCAAAGCAGGCTCAAAAAGCTCTAACGAAGCTTAGAAAGAGAAAAATCACTTACTCAAAAGCTCAAATCTGAACGAAGGAACATCGGCCTCAATTCGCGAAAATGTCGAACCCTGCAACAGCTTCGCAACCTCTCTACGCATCGATCTAAAGCTCCAAACTGGTATCAATCGAAAGATCTTGAAGAGACGAGCTCAATGCCACAATTATTACTCCAGTAGACGGTGTAAATCGACGGAAAATCGAAGAAATATAGCTCGGGTGAACAGTACTAATTGAGGGTTCTTGGGGAAGAAGATAGAAAATATCGGGCTCGAAAAATGACTAAGTGTTGATCAACACTTATGTTTTTAAATCCTCGGGTCAAAGCTACAGTGAAAGTCAATCACCGACATATTCAGATCTTAGCACTATTCAGATCTCAGCGCTCACTCAAATCTGGTCCCGATATCTCAGATCTGTCTTCGCTATGCTAAACACACGCTACTCACCAAAACGGCGTCGCATAGGAGTTCCTATTCACTAACTCTAAACGACGTCGCTCTATCTCCAGATCTGAAACATATCTCACACACTCAAACCCACTAGCACTCCTCCAGATTTGACCAAATCTGATATCATTAAACCGCACCGGTCTACTCTAACTCACGAACCAAACCGGTCCACACAGTACCATTGACTAACATTTGACTTTTCTTCGCAAACCAAATCTGTTTCCTCTCGCAACACCAGATCTGACTATCACCCAAACGACATCGTATATGTCATACTCGACTATGCACACCCGGGTGATCCAAAACGACATCGTTTCACTTCCTGTTGCGCCAAATTACTCATACACACGAGGAACAGATCTTGACACTCAGATCTCGCCCAAATCTGAAAATCCGAAATTTTTCAATAGAAAAACTAAATCCTCCAAATCTGAAAACCCGATGGTTAACGTTCCCATTAGCCAATCCTCGCCCAAATCTGATTAGTTAATGATTTACCAAATCAAAAATTTCTAGTCCTCACAGCTTCTGTCCAGTTTTCAGTCTCTTTTGTTTTTGATTGTACAGAAATATAGTTATAAGCTTTCGAAACATAACAGATTAATGATTTATTGTTTTGATGTAATTTGAACAGAATTGTACCTTTGAACGTTGTATGAATTTCCATGCAATTATATGTACATATCTGTTTTTTCCAGTTCTAAGAATGAAAGTTGTATTTTATCGCAATTCAGTCCAGAAATTGTATGTTGTTTGTTTGATCGGCGTACAAATTATTAGATTCTTTCAATTTGAACCCCAAAAAACTTATTTATTTGAGTTAGAAAAAGTCCAGTCCTTACAATTGGTATCAGAGCATGGTCCTTCAGATAAACACTTCTTCCTGTCTGAGACAGTTCTCGCCAGCCGCTTCTACCATTCTGTGAGTTTTATTTCATGTTCTAGAATATAGTAATCTCTCATAATAGTATTGTGGTGGTTTTGGGTTACACATACAGATAATGGCAGGATGAGGTAGAAGAAGAGATACCATAGAAGGAGAGGGTGAAACTGATGGAAATAACCCTGTCCTAACCAGCATGGCCCAATTACTAGAACGTCTAGTTGATCAAACCAATCCCGGAAATGGTCAACCAATAGGAAGAATAGTTGGCCTTCAAGATCCGCATGAGAGGTTTAGAAGACAACGACCTAAAGAATTCTTTGGTTCAACAGATCCGCTGATAGCAGAAAGCTAGATTAAATCTTTAGAAGTTATATTCGATTATTTACAATTGACTGACTAGGAGAGATCGCGGTGTGCAATTTATATGCTGATAGGAGATGCAATGATCTGGTGGGAACGGGCCAAATTGACAGTAGATTTGGTAATGCTCACTTGGGAAGAATTTAAGCGGGAGTTTTACGATCAGTACTTCACAGTGGATGTGAGGGATGAGCTGCAGAATGAGTTTTAACTCTGAAGCAAGAAGGTATGCCAATGGGGGATTATATCCGCAAATTTGAGAGAGGATGATACTTTGTTCCTCTGATAGGGACAAATGCAGAAGTGAAGCTTCAAAATTTTATAAATGGATTGAAGCCGATGATAAGACATGATGTTAGGCTTGTAGAACCAATTGACTATAGAACAGCTGTGAATAAAGCACTGCGTGCTGAGCAAGATTGGAAGGTGATTGAGGATGATCGACAATTGAAACGTCAATCCTTTCAGAATAAATACCGCGGAAAATTTAAGAAGCCAAACCAAAATCAGCAAGGGTCTCAAGGAAAAGGACCCATTGTATCTCAACCTATCACCTCAGTTCCTAAAGTTGGGAACAAACCAGTGTGTCCAACCTGAAAGAAGAATCATTCGAGCCAGTGTCGTTTTGGTCAGGAAGGGTGTTATAAGTGTGGAAAGCCAGGTCACATAGCTAGGAATTGCACTCAAAACAAACAGATCATCACTAGTAGAGCTTATGTGATGACATCAGAATAGGCTCAATCAGATTCGACAGTTGTTACAGGTAAAATTGTTGTTGCCAGTATGCCTACTTTGGTGTTGTTAGATTCTAGTGCGACACATTATTTCATATCAGTAAATTTTGTTAATAATTTGCCATTTCAACCAGAAGTATTAGAGTTAGGATATTGCGTTAATATTCCCTCGGGAGATAGTTTAATTACCAATAATATTCTTCGCAACGTAGAACTTGAGCTGCAAGGGAATACTATTTATGCTGATTTGACAGTATTACATATGATAGAGTTTGATTTAATAGGGAATGGATTGGTTGACTAAGTATGGAACAATTATAGATTTTTAAGCAAAGAACTGTTGAGTTAGACCACCCAGCAAGAGCTCATTCTTGTTCCAAGATGGCAGACTCGATAGAACTCCAAAGTGATATCAGCTCTGAAAGCCTAGAAATATTTAAAGAATGGATATCAAGGATTTCTAGTTAGTGCTATATCATTAGTTGAAGATAAGAAAATTAAATTGGAAGACCTTGAAGTCGTAAATGAATTTCCTGACGTATTTCCAGAAGACATATCCGTTTTACCACCAGATCGGGAGTTAGAATTCAATATTGATTTAGTACCCAAAGCTGCTCCAGTTTCTAAACCACCTTATAGACTTGCTCCTAAGGAAATGAAAGAATTGAAAGATCAGATCCAAGATTTATTGGATAAAGGTTTCATCCGACCCAGTACTTCACCATGGGGAGCTCCAGTTTTATTTGTTAAGAAGAAGGTCGGGAGTATGCGTTTGTGTATAGATTATAGGGAGTTGAACAATTTGGCTGTTAAGAATAAATATCCTCTTCCTAGGATAGATGATTTATTTGATCAACTCCAAGGAGCTGCTGTATTTTTTAAGATCGATCCCAGATATGGTTATCACCAGCTTAGAGTAAGAGATGCATATGTGTATAAAATAGCCTTTGGAACACGTTATGGCCATTACGAATTCTTAGTGATGCCGTTTGGGTTAACTAATGCACCTTCTTTGTTTATGAATTTAATGAATAGAGTATTCCAACCTTTTCTAGATAGATTCGTGATTGTTTTCATAGATGATATTCGCATTTACTCTAAGAGCAGAGAAGAGCACGCCTGACCAGCTCAGAATGATACTTCATATTTTGAGGACTAAGCAATTGTTTGCTAAGTTTAGTAAATGTGAATTCTGGATTGAAAAGATTGTGTTTCTCGGTCATATCATTCCTAATAATGGAGTAGAAGTAGATCCCTCCAAAGTAGAAGCTGTTCGTGAATGGCCTGTACCTAAGAGCGTAGCAAAAGTTCGAAGTTTCTTAGGTCTTGCAGGTTATTATCGACACTTTATAGAAGGGTTTTCTAAGATAGCTTTTCCTTTAACGTCATTGACCAAGAAGGATGCTAAGTATGATTGGTCTCCATGATGCCAATCCAGCTCTGAGAGGTTAAAGCAGGCATAGATAGAAGCCCCTGTTTTCATTGCCATCAGGGAAAGGAAATTTTACGATCTACACGGATGCATCGAAGATAGGATTTGTCAGGCCTCGTGCTCACATCAGAGATAAAACACGCAAAAAAAAGCGGAAGCAACTAAAAAGGGGTAAATTTTTGCTTTTGGCCTGACAGAAAGATAACATAATTTAAAATACGAAAATAATCAAATAATCCCAGTTTAAACCAACAAAGGGGACCGGATGAGTAACTTGGAAACCCTGAACAACAACAAGAAAACAAAACAAACCAAGCCCCAGAGGGACATGGGGTCAAACCCCAGTACGGAGAGCAACTGAAACAGCTAATGAACAGTATAAGATGAAATGCAGATGCTATGCATGAAACACTGAACAACAGCTGAAGGCTTCAACCAAAGAAAGGGAGCCAAGGATCTCAAACACAGCTCAACGGGATCTGCAATGAATGGTGGCCACTGGTGTGTGTACAAGCATACGGGATTTACCCGCTCGTCTTTACACCACACCCGAATACCAGTGTATCAAACAACTCAACCTGCCGTTGCCCAACCCATGAACTGTGGTAGTTAACCACTCGGAGCATTAGGGCTAACATATCCCAGCAGCGAGAAGAGAGTGCGGTATTGCCGCTCGCCCTCGCATCCTGGTAAGAACAAAACAGCAACAATACAACAAGATACAAGGCAGAAGGGATATGAAATGAACGTGAATTAATGCATGTATGCATATAGCAGCAGCTAGCATAAAACATATGCACAACAGCAAGCATACACGACCATTCACACAAACAGCAACCTCACAATTTATCCCACGCCATTTCCAAGCTATAACAAGCTCAAATCCGTACCATGATATTCTGTGCAATAATTACTACAAACGGGGTCTCGAGAAATCTGGTCTGCAACCTGCTAAAAAACACGCATTTTCTCAGGGACGCTAACACAGAATCACAAACTGGGAGCTACAGTCAACCAACGATAATCCTACCTTCCTAACTCAACAGGAAGCTCAAATCAAATCCTAAGGTAAGATCTTATCAATTAATCGAAGCGCTACCTGAAATAGCGAACGCACGGCTACTGGTGTTGCTTCGTGATCCTACTTCCAGCCTACCACAGCTTCCAAAAGTGGTATCAATCGAAAGAGAAATTCTCAAGGAGTGCAGCACCACCGATCTTGCTCAAAACAGAGACGGGAAACGATGGGAATTGACGGAGAAAAGATACGATGAACAGTGCTTAGGGTTCGCGACAGAGAACGATAATCGGGGAAAATATTCTAAGTATGGGATCTCATGCCAAATCGAAGACCAAGTCTTCTAATAAATACACTACTCAACAGCTGGTAGAAGCAGGAGCAGATTCCATCAACAAAACAGTCATCATCGCTGTTATATCAACCAGCAGTTGGATCTCTCAACAACGCTAAGGCTAAACGGCGTCCACCAACTTAACCAAACGATGTCGCAGAGGAACACATCACCTTGCTATCAACAGCTGATCAACAAACCAGCAGCTGCAACGCATCAGATCTCTCAATAGTATATGCCTAATATAACCAGCAGCTGATACAAAGCGCTCCACTAAAAACGCTATCGTTCCAACTTAACTAAACGACATAGTTTCGCTACCCGCTACAAAACACGCTAACGAAACCAACAGCTGGTTCCTGTTCACAAAACGTTGTCGCTTCAGAGAGAGGGACACGTCACCACAGGACACGTCACTCGCTAGCCACTGCTGATCGTTAACCAACAGCTGATCACTCGCAACAGCTGGTCTCTTGCAACAGCTGGATACACGCTAATACACCAACGACTGAAATCCACGTCAGCATTGCTGCTGATTCCTACCAAAACGCAACGACTGAAATCTAACGAAGCACTGCTGCTCCAACTGATTCCTACTACTACTGCTGATATCTTTCCAACTGCTGATTCCAACACTTAGGCAAGTTCGATGACTTCCACACACACATCTACTACCAGCGGGTTTCAACCCAAGCAAAACCTGATTGCGAAAACACAGGTCTCACAGGATTGGGTGATGTTTTGATGCAAGATAATAGAGTAATTGCCTATGCTTCTAGACAGCTGAAGACTCACGAAAAGAATTATCCTATGCATGATCTTGAATTAGCAGCAGTGGTTTTCTCATTAAAGATTTGAAGACACTATCTTTATGGGGAAAAATGCGAAATTTTTACAGACCACAAAAGCCTCAAATATTTATTTACCCAGAAATAACTTAACATGAGATAGAGAAGACGGCTCGAATTAGTTAAAGACTACGATTGTGTAATTAGCTATCACCCTGGTAGAGCTGACATAGTAGCTGATGCACTAAGTAGAAAAGTTGTGGGATTAGCTCAGCTTTCAATTCAAAAATCATTAGTGATAGAAATTGACAGATTTGAGTTGGAAATAGTTACACAAACTTATGCTGCTAGACTAGCTGTTCTTACAATCCAATCTACATTGAAGTTTTGGATTAGAGATGGTCAGATGAGGGATGAAAAACTACTTAAATGGAAGCACCAAGATGAAGAAAGATGTGGAAATCTTTATACTACAGTAGAAGGGATTGTGAAATACCAGGATAGGTTGTGGGTACCGCGAATTGATAATTTGCGTAATGAGATTATGAATGAAGCCCATAACACTCCGTATTCAATCACCCAGGAGGAACGAAGATGTATAAGGATTTACAACAACTGTTTTGGTGGCTAGGAATGAAACAAGATATTTCCAATTTTGTTTCTGAGTGTTTAACATGCCAATAAGTAAAATCAGAGCATCAGAGACCAGCGGGGATGTTAAAACCACTCCCTATACCAGTATGGAAATGGGATAACATAGAGATGGATTTCGTAGTGGGTTTACCAAAGACACTACATGGATTTAACTCTATTTGGGTTATTATTGATAGATTAACTAAGCCAGCTCACTTTTTACCAGTAAAGACGATGTATGATCTGAATAAGTATGCTGAGCTATATGTTAAAGAAATTGTGAAAATCCATGGTATTCCAAGACTATAGTATCAGATCGAGACCCCAGATTTACTTCTATGTTTTGGAAGAGCTTACATAAAGCCATGGGAACTAAGTAAACCTTCAGTACAACTTTCCATCCGCAAACAGATGGACAATCGGAAAGAGTGATTCAAACACTAGAGGATTTGCTTCGTGCGTGTACTTTAGACTTTGCAGAAAGCTGGAATTCTAAATTGCCCTTACTTGAGTTCACGTACAACAATAGTTATCAGGCTTCAATATAAATGGCTCCATATGAAGCATTGTATGGCAGAAAATGTAGATCACCGATACATTGGGATAATGTAGGTGAAAGATCAGATATAGGACCTGATATTATAGAACAGACTACAGAAGCTATCAAGAGAATACGTGATCGAATGAAAATGGAATAGAGTAGACAAAAGAGTTATGCTAATAGCCATCGCTGTGAGTTAAATTTCGAAGTAGGAGATCATGTGTTTCTGAAAGTATCACCTATGAAGGGTGTAATGAGATTTGGGCGAAAAGGCAAGTTGAGTCCCAGATATATTGGACCATTTGAGATACTGGAAAGAATCAGGACTTTAGCTTATCGTCTAGCTTTACCTCCATTGTTATCAGTAGTTCACAATGTATTTTATGTATCAGCTCTCAGGAAATACATTTAGAATCCTTCGCATATGCTTAGGTACGAGCCTATCCAACTTGCACCAGATTTGACTTACGAAGAAGCTCCAGTGAATATTATTTTGAGAGAGAATCGTAAGTTAAGAATAAAAAGTATCCCTATGATTAAGAATCAGTGGGAAAATCACTCAGAAAGGGAAGCAACCTGGGAAGCCTATGCGAAGTAGCTATCCAAATTTGTTTAATAAAGTAAATTTCGAGGACGAACTTTCTATAAGGAGGGTAGAATTGTAACGTCCAGAAACATTTAAATCCACAATTAGAAAGTTGAAAGAGTTGAGAGATCTATTTGAAATAATATCGTAAATCAGCTTTCATATTTGATTTCTCAGATTTGAGGCACGGTTGAAAGAGTTGTCCTACCGGTCCAGATAATCCGATTTATTTCTTCTTTCAAAATAAAAATGGTTCGGATTTCATCTTTAGTTGCTTTTAAAATTTTAGTAGAACATTTGAAGTATTCATAGCACTTTTGAAAGAAAACGTGTTTAATTATTAGACTTAAGGTTTCATATAAAAGCTGTCGAAACGCTGCATACTCATTTCATTCTCAAATATTTCACTTTTCACAGGCGATGCTCTCTGCAAGAAAACCGAACAAAAGCTTTCAAACATTTTACAGAAAGTGATCGGATTGTGTTGAATTAGGCCCGATAAACTCGCTGTAATTGTTGTCGCAGATTAAGGCAAGTAAACTCTGTTTCTTGATACACTCTTGAAAGCATATATTGTTTCTGCTGCATGTTTGTATGAGGTTTGATGTTCTTCGAAACGCAAAAAGAAGTAAGATGTTTTTAATAGAAAGTATGTGTTTGCTGAGGATTTTGATTCAGAAAAGTTTTTAGAAAAATTTTTAAAGATGTTCGTTCTTGTTTCTTCCTTAGTTTTCTGGGATATTCTTTTAAGCAGTTTACGTGATTTTCCTTCAGTATTTCATCAATAGCTTACAAGTAGCTTCGTCATTCATGTTTCTGGAGTTTTCCTTAGATATTTTCGATTCCTTCAGATTAAGGAAACCTTCTGAGCTTTGATATTTCAAGATAAGCTCGAAATCTGATTCTTTTCTTGAAACTGTTACGGTTCGTGAACTGTTTCTTTCCGATGTTGAGTTTGTTCTGTTATCTTTTTTAGAACTGTATTATGCTGAGATCCGATTTCTTAATCCAAGTCTGAAGTGACTTCGTTTGACCATCGAAATCTGAACTGTTCATTTATGTCATGTTGACTTTTACAAATCTGAGTTGACCAAACAGTCAAATCTTATTTTCTACCGAAAGTTGGCACGCTTGCATATTGTTCATACTCAGAGCTGATTTCATTTTTCTTCTTCGATTGAAATCGAATTCCCCATAGTTCCTGAACATCAAAAGGGTTTTAAAACAGCGAACCATACTTAAAACAGAAATCTGTTTCAGATTACGAAATGAAAGAAAAGTAAGTTTCAGAAAAGAAAGAAAAGATAGTATTGGAAGAAAATAAAGTTTTACCGAATTTTAAGAGATTATGGCATAGATAAAATATGGTCGATACGGAGAGGGTGAGGACGCTGGCTGACGAACCAGTGTGCCCCTTTCAAATCGGAAGGGACCATGTAGTTGTTGAACTACATACCATTCACAGCGATAGATGAGATTTGTTCCCAGCCCCCTGATATCATATGACAGTTTGATCAAACGACATTGACTTATGTCCTGGTGTCTAAGCCATATTTTGATTAAATGATAAGAACAGAGCACAGGGTGATTTTTAATCACGACTCTGAGAAAATATTTAAGATCTTTTCTTTTAAAAGCAAGTAAATGTTTTCAATCATGTGCAGTTATGCTTTCAGATTCTCCAAATTAACATTTTACATTGTTCAGCTTTTCAAGCTTCCTAAGTTTACAGATTTCCAGATTATCGTATTCAGTATACGTTTCGTTCAGATTTTAACTACAGTACAGATAAAGTTATTGATATGCTTGCGTTGCCTGTAATTGTTATTCCAGATATACTTGCTGAGCCCCTAGGATCACTAGTTTTCTTGAGTGCAGGTGATGAACAGTAGGGAGCTGGATGGTGTGAGCTGGAACAGATCGGAGGTGTTTATCGTGGACATCGGTTTCAGTTCTGTGTTCAGTTCTGTTTATTCTAAACAAGAGCTTCCGTTCAGTTTTCAGTCTCTTTTGGTTTTGATTGTACAGAAATATAGTTATAAGCTTTCGAAACATAACAGATTACCGAGTTCTTGTTTTGATGTAATCTAAACAGAATTTTACCTTTGAACGTTGTATGAATTTCCGTGCAATTATATGCAAGATCTGTTTTCCAGTTCTAAAAATGAAAGTTCTATTTTATCGCAAATTCAGTCTAGAATTTGTATGTTGTTTCTTTGATCCGCATACAAATTATTAGATTCTTCAATTTGAACCCAAAACTTATTTATTTATGTTAGAAAAAGTCCAGTCCTTCCATAGTCATTGTCAGGAAATGCCCTGTGTAGTTTTTCTACTTTTGATTCGATTATTCGAGTTTGATATATACATATTTTATTAATGAGATTATGGCATTTTTACTGTTTACTTTTGAATCAAATTCATTTTAAGTATGCGAATACTACGTATTTTCTATTCGAGCCAAAGAAACATTTTAACCACTTTTTAAAATTCCGCATTTTTAGTGCTAATTGTGTGCTATTTCGGTATTATGAGCATCGGGCCTGACACGCACTAGGCACTACATCAATCGCAAACTCCGGCTCTCGATCTGGTGGCAGACCAGAGATGTCTTCTGGGAACACGTCTGGAAAATTCATCTACTACATCCACATCTATCAATTTAGGTTCTTATATTCTAATGCTGATAACGCACTAACCGAATCCTTGATATCCCTTCATAGATAGCTCTGGGCTTTCAGAGCCGGTATCAGCTTAGGGGTTCTATCAATACTATCAAACTCGGAAAAAAAATTTGGGTTTCCGTTGGATTGGTTTAACCTGTACGGTTCTTTGCTTAAATCTATAACTACTCCGTCCTTAGTTAACTAATATATTCCCAAAATTAAATCAAACCCAAGCATGGGTAATACTATCAAATTTGCATACACGAAATACCCCTGCAGGTTAAGCTCTATCTCGTGAAATATACTATTTTCTAATAAGCTTTCTCCTGATGGTACGTTAATTAAAAGGAACATTAACAAAACCTTGATAATATACTTGAAAATTTTCTTTACTTCTTAATTGCTCCAATAAAATCTTCAATTTTATTTTAATAGGAAATTATTATTTCTCTATAATTTTCTAAAATATAATTATAATAAGTAAAGAATTTGTATATTTTTGTGTGTATTTACAATGAGATTACAAGCCTATTTATAGGCAATTAAAATGAATAAACACCCCCTTTGGATGTCTTTATTACGAGTTCTGATACTGCCTCATTAAAACTTATAGGAAAAATCAAGTGGGATAAAAACCATAGTAACGAAAAAAGAGTTCAGTTACGTAAACTCCCCCTCATGTTGACACAGCTGATTTTTCAAATATTTCATATGTGGCACATGCCAATATCGTATATATGCTTTCTGAACATTGTCATAGGAAGTTAATTCGCGAAAAGATCTGACGAATTTTCACTTGATTGAATATAATGAATATCAATATGGTTATTCTTCACAAGTTCTTCAGTGACTTCGAAGAAATTAGGGGGGATATGTTTAGTTCTGTCGCTTTTGATATAACCTTCTTTCATTTGAGAAACACATGCAGCATTATATTCGTACAAGGTTTCAGACTTATTCTCAGATGGTAAACCACACATGACTTGTATATGTTGTGTTATAGATTTTAGCCATACACATTCACGGGTTGCCTCATGTAGTGCAATAATCTCGGCATGATTGATGAATTTGCTACGAGATTTTGTTTCTGTGAACGCCAAGAAATTGTAGTACCTCCATGAGTAAATACATATCCAGTTTGAGATCGTGTCTTACGTGGATCAGATAGGGATCCATCATCAGCAAAACAATTGTCAGGCCCAGTGCACAATACAGAGATTAACCACGCAAAAACAAACTACGGAAGCATTTAAAAGTGGCAAAAACTTTTCACTTTGGCCTCACTTAGAAAACATAATTTAAAAATACATTGATATTCAAAACATTGGTTTCACAAGAACAGAAAACCAACCAACAAGCAATACAAACATCGAGCGTCTTCCAATCAACGAAAAGTATTAAATCAGCAATAGAACATTACATCATTACGGGACAATCCCCCGTGACGACTCTTTTGTATAATCATATAATAATATACTGGGACACTCTATCCACCTCCTGGGGCACCGCCAGCTGAATCATCTCCACGACCAACTGAGAAACCATGGTAACCTGAACAACACATAAACAGGAAAACAACCAGCCCCAAAGGGACATGGGGTCAAACCCAGTATGGAGAGCAACATAAACAGCATGTAGATAGCAACAGATATAAATGCAAGTGCGATGCATGAGAACAGCAGAAAACCATAGCCGCATCCTACAACCGAAGCAGGAAGCCAAATGAACTCAACAACAGCTCAACAACTGATACAATCGAATGGAAGATAGTGGCCACAATGTGTGTGAGAGCATGGTAGCAATCCACTCGTCCCAACACACGGTACCAGATGCATAACGGATCACTCAACCTGTTGTTGCCCAACTCATGAGATGTGGTAGCAATCTACTCGGCTCATAGCGGCGAACAATAACCTAGCAGGGAGATGAGGAGCACGGTATTGCCGCTCGTCCTCAATACAAGCATCCTGGTACCACAGATTAGCATAGCAAAGAACTGCTAATAAGATCTGAGCTCAAAAGTGAAATGCGTGTATGCAAATGCACCAGTTTGCAACAATCAACACAATAGCATACACTGTTCAACATACCAGCATACATACACATATATCCATGCCTATCTCAAGACTGTAATACATGCTCAAATCCTTACCTTAGCTTTCTGAGCTACAATTACCACAACAAAGTCCCGAGCAACTCAAATATGTCACCTGCTTTGGCCAAACAACAACAACAAAACTCAGGGACAGTAGCACAGAACTACGAACTGGGAGCTACGATCTCCACCAGCTCTATCCTACCCTTCTAGCATAACAGACATCTCTAAAAGAAGCATAAGGGAGGATCTAGCTCTTACTCGAAATCACTACCTGAACGAAAAAGCAAATCGAAATGCTAACAGACTACACAAGGTAGCTTCCTTCGAGATTCTCTTCGAGCTAATCACAACCTCCAAAAACGGTACAGAACGAAGCATCTTAGCAAGAGGAATCCAGCGCTACCACTCTTGCTTCAATCGGAGTCGTCTACCGCCGGTAATCGGAGAAAATAGACTACAGTGAACAATAGCTAGGGTATCGCGACAGAGTAAGGTTACGGGAAATATTTCTAAGTGTTGGGGAAGATATCGCGTTCGAATGGTCAAAGTACTCTATTAATAACTCAAATCTGCTCAATTCTGGTGAACAATAACCATCGACCAATCGAGGTCCACAATTGACACTAGCCCAGATCTGAGTACCACTCCAGATCCGGACTCTACGCCAAAACAGATTTGAACTTCCTTCAAAACGACGTCGCACAGAAGTCCACTATTCCACTGGAAACGTCATCCCGCTAACACCAAATCTGCTATCGCTAAACAGCGTCACACCGCAACTCAGATCCGAATGACCAGATCTAACACCAGAACTGACCAGCGTTCACTGATACCCAAAATGACATGGCACTACCTTCCGGTCTAGACAACCGGGAGCCGGTCCACACCAAAGCCTTGAACTAGTCCGGTTCACGCATTAACAACTTATGCGTCTCAAATCTGCTTTCTCCCAAACGACGACGTTTCTCTACCCGCACAGTATATTCAACCAGAGTTCCCCAGAATGGCTTACGATAACCAGATTTCACCTCTAGCTTAACTTACAAACAACCAGCGTTGAAGCCGAAGTCACCAACCAGCACTTCTCAACTCCCCAAATCTTACTACTACTACGCCGAACTCTACAACTGTCCAGAGCTGTTTCCAATACACAAACATAGAGACCCAATACACTCACCAAGCATACCAGCTCAAAGCTGGCCTATCCCAGATCTGGTCCCGCCAAAACTGGCCTATACTAAACCCGTTTAATTAGCTTAATTAATCTACAAATCTTTCGGGTCTCACATTTCACCCCCACTGAAAATAATATTTCCTCCTTGAAATCAAACAACAACTGCAGAACTAAAACAAAACTTAGCAGAATAACCAACACTGGAAAACCACACTACGCACAATACAACCAACAACTTCTAACACAAAACAAGAGGCTACTAACCAAGAATTCAAGATAACTGGGCATAGCAATACAAACAAACTAGCTAAGAAAGTCAATGCAAGATCTACTGAAATAGACGAGGCCACTCACGTTGCATTTTCTCCTCTAACTCCCACGTAGCTTCTTCTCTACCATGTTTGTCCACTGGACCATCACCAAAGGAATGGTCTTGTTCCTGAGCTGTTTCTCCTTCCTGTCCAAAATCTGTGAAGGGTACTCAGCATAGCTTAAAGTTCTATCTAGCTCCACCTTGTCAGTTCGCAAAACATGAGAAGGATCTGGCTCATACTTCCTCAACATAGACACATGAAACACATCATGCAATGAGGACAGATCTGGTGTCAATAACAAGAGATAAGCCAAAGGACCGATCCTCTCCACAATCTCATAAGGTCCAACATAACGAGGAGCTAACTTACCCTTGAGACCAAATCTCATCACGCTTCTAAAAGGAGAAACTTTCAAGAAAACCAGATCTCCAATCTGAAATTATAGAGGCCTATGCCTGTGGTGTACAAAGCTAGCTTGGCGATCTTGTGCAGCTTTCATACACTGTCGATTCAGATCTACTTGATCTCTCATCTCCTGCACAAAATTCTGGAAAAGAAGCTGCTTCTCCCCCACTTCTTCCCAACAAATTGGAGATCTGCACTTCTTGGCATAAAATGCTTCGAATGGTGCCATTCCAATTGTCACCTAGTAGCTGTAATTATACGAAAACTCAACCAAAGACAAGGAATCTTGCCAGCTACCACTGAAATCCATCACAACAGCTCTCAACATATCCTCCAAAGTCTGGATAGTTCTCTGAGATTGGCCATCGGTTTGGGGATGATAAGCAGTACTCATAGCCAATCTGGTGCCCAAAGCTTCTAGAAAACTCTTCCAAAATCTGGAAGTAAACCTCGGATCTTGATCTGAAACAATGGACACAGGCACACCATGCAAACGCACCATGAAATCTATGTACAGTTTCTCCATATTTTTCTACGTCATATTGTAGGGGATGAAGTTAGAAGACTTCTAAAGTCTATCTATAATAACCCAGATAGCATCACAACCTCTGGTAGAACGAGGCAAATGGGTCACAAAACCATTGCTACATGCTCTCAATTCCATTGGGGAACTTCCAAACTCTGCAATAGACCATCAGGTCTCATCCTTTCTGCCTTAACTTGCTGACAGTTCAGACAACGCGCAACAAAATCAGCAACATCGCTCTTCAAACCTGTCACCAAAAGTGGGGCTTCAAGCCATGTTACATCTTCCTTGCACCAGGATGGACACTATGTATACTACATTGAGCTTCTCTCAAGATCTCCTCCTTCAAATCAATCAGATTTGGCACTACCAACCTGCCACGAAATCTCAAACAACCATCAAACATGACAGAGTAGTCTTCCAATTGTCCAGCTCGAGTCTTCAACTTGAGCTCATGGATATAAGGATCAGTTCTCTGAGCTGCTCTAATATTTGAAACAACCAGTGGCTCAACTTGGAAAAAATAAACCACAACATAATCCTCACCCGGATAAAAATGCCAACCAGTAGTGCTTAGATGCTCATGAACTTTCGAAATCTGCAACGAAGCAAGCATAGACACTTGATCTTTTCTGCTCAATGCATCAGCAACTACATTCACTTTCTCAGGTTGATACTGAATCTCACAATCAAAATCCTTAAGCAGCTCCATCCATCTACGCTATCTCATGTTCAAATCTGGCTGAGAAAACAGATACTGAAGACTCTTGTGGTCCAAATCTGGCTGAGAAAACAGATACTGAAGACTCTTGTGGTCTGTATACACCAAAAACTGCTCGCCATACAGATATTGGCGCCAAATCTTCAAGGCAAAGACCACTGCTGCCAACCCCAAATCATGAACTGGGTATCGAGTCTCATGCGATTTCAACTGACGAGAGGCATACGCAATGGCTCGACCATTCTGCATCAAAACACAACTCAATCCATTCAATGAAGCATCTGAACAAACCACAAAACCTCCTGAACCATACGGCAAAGCTAACATTGGTGCTGTAGTTAGCTTCTTTGAGCAATCGAAATCTGTTCTCGCATTCTTCTGTCCAAACAAACCTCTTGTCTTTCTGGGTCAACTGCGTCATAGGCTTAGCTATACTAGATAATCCCTCGATAAAGCGACGATAATAGCTAGCCAATCCCAAAAAGCTACGAATCTCTGACACATTCTTGGGACGTTCCCAGTTTACAACGGCCTCTACCTTACTGGGATCAACAGACAATCCATCGGCCAAAATGACTGACCCAGAAACACTACTTTATCCAACCAAAACTCGCACTTAGAAAACTTAGCATACAACTGCGAGTCTCGTAGTGTTTGGAGAACCAACCTCAAATGCTCTTTATGTTGCATCAGAGTCTTTGAGTACACCAAAATGTCATCGATAAACACAAGCACAAACTGATCGATGAATTTTCGAAAGACTCGATTCATCAAATCCATGAAAACTGCTAGGGCATTAGTCAAACCAAAAGGCATAACTAAAAACTCATAATGTCCATACCTCGTTCGGAACGTATTTTTCGCAACATCCTCCTCTCGAATGCGCAACTGATGGTACCCCGAACGCAAATCGATCTTGGAATACATAGCTGAACCATGAAGTTGATCAAATAAGTAATCGATCCTAGGTAAAGGGTACTTATTCTTCACGGTAGCCTTATTCAGTTGTCGAAAATCAATACACATTCTCATTGAACCATACTTGTTCTTCACAAACAAGATAGGAGCTCCCCACGATGACATTCTCGGTCAAATAAAACCTTTCTCCAACAAGTCTCTAAGTTGTACCTTCAACTCCCTCAACTCGGCTGGTGCTAAACAATAAGGAGTTCACGAGATAGGAGCCGTACCAGGTACCAACTCAATGCTGAAGTCGATCTCCCTCCGAGGAGGAAAGCCAAGAATCTCCTCGGTGAACACATCAGGGAAATCAAGAGCAACAAGGATATCGCTAAGCTCCACACACGACGAAAAGGATGCGTCTAAAGCATAGATCATGAACCCAGAATTCTCCAACGACATAAGGCTAAACATCTCCATCACAGAGATCAATGGGATCTTCGATTGGTATCAAGGCCGTAGAAGTTCCACTTCTCGCCAAACTGGGGCCTAAAGCGCACAACGCCATGGAAACAGTCCACGGTGACCCTAAAACCAGACAACACGTCCATTCCCACAATGCAATAGAAATCCCACATCACTATCCGAATCAGGTTCGCTACCAACACATGCTCACCAAACCTAAGAATGCTATTCAACAAATTCTCTTGGGAGAACAGGCTCGCGCCGGCAGGAGTCGCAACAGAAACAACATCACATAAAGAAGTGGTATGCAAACCATGCTCAACCACAAATGCATCAGCTATAAACGAATGTGATGCTCCAATATCAAACAATACACGTGCAGGAAAATCAAAGACAGTACAAGTACCTGCAATCACTCCTCCTGGCGTGCCTTCAACTTTCTCCCACGTCATGGAATTCACCTGAGCATGCTGAGGTCCTGAGAACTGGGGCTGGGAAAACTGTCCGAAACGCAAAGGACCAGGCTGCTGGAATGGCCTATACTGAGCTTCCCCTATCCTCGGCTACAGAACAGGAAAAGAATGACCTCTAGACGACCCACCTGAACGACCCTGAGGTGGGGCTACGGTGTGCTGAGATCCAGCCAATGGACACACTCTCGCAACATGTCCATATTGCCCACAATTATTGCAAGCACCCTGAACCCCTGTACACTACGTCATGGGGTGTTTGCCTCCACACTAACCACAAAATATGGCCCTAGGGCTACTGCTGCTGCTAGAACTATCGGAGCCAGAAGAACTAGAACCCTGCTTCTTATTGAAATGATGGCCACGAGGCCTAAACCTGTGGTGCCCAAACTGTTGCGCTGACTCCTGGGGCTGCTACTGAGATGACTGTGGAAACTGGGGAGGTTGCACCCCTGGAGCATTGGGACGTGAACCTTGTGCCGCTTGAGGTTGAACCCGAGACCTACGGTTTCTCAACCCTTCTTCGATGTCCATTGCCTTGTCCACCGCGTCCGCATAACTGGTAGGTGAACTCGCCAACACCAAGGAATACAAATACTTGTTAAGCCCTTCCAAGAAACGGTTCCTCTTCACCCTCTCCCGGCCAGACACATGAGGAACGTAGGAAAGAAGATAAGAAAACCTTCGAGCATACTCTCCCACCGAAATGGTTCCCTGAACCAAGTTGTCAAACTCACGCTCCCGGGCATTCACATAAGACTCCGGAACATACTCCTAACGAAACGCAATACAGAAACTATCCCAAGTAATCCCGACACAAGCCTCCTCAAGAGTTCGGGAAGCACCTCTCCACCAGCGCTCGGCATTCCTCTCATCCCCATCAAATGTCTGAGGATTCATACGCTGAAACCTTGCCATGATTAGTTCCATCTCATCAACATGGGATGCCAGAACATCAACCTCATCGTCAACCTGTCTAGCACGCCTACGCACTGGGATACTACTCTCTACGTCCTCATCATTCTAGGCCTCGAACTCTCGTGGAATCTGCCTGGTAGCTCTACCCCTATGTCTAGGCGGCATCTAGGCAAACACTAATACGGTGAGATCACACAGCAAATATAGCACATAGTCAAGCACATGCAACAAGCAACAAAGTGCCTAGACTCAAGTGTGATCAAAAGAATTCGAGCTTATCCCAGTTTAAGCTCTGATACCAAAAATTTCAGGCCCGATGCACAATACAGAGATTAACCACGCAAAACCAATTATGGAAGCATTTAAAAGTGGCTAAAATTTTTCTCTTTAACCTGACCTAGAAAGCATAATTTAAAAATACATTGATATTCTAAATATTGGTTTTACAACAACAAAAAATCAACTAACAAGCAATACAAACATCGAGTGTCTCCCAATCAACAAAAACTATTAAATCAGCAATAGAACATTACATCCTTACGGTACAATCCCCCGCAACGACTCTATTGTATAATCATATCATATATATACTGGGAAACTCTATCCACCTCCTTGGGCACTGCCAGCTGAATCATCTCCATGACCAGCTGAGAAACCATGGTAACCTGAACAACACATAAACAGACAAAACAACCAGCCCCAGAGGGACATGGGGTCAAACACCAGTACGGAGAGCAACATAAACAGCATGTATATAGCAACAGATATAAATGCACGTGCTATACATAAGAACAACAGAAAACCACAGCCACAGGCTACAACCGAAGCAGGGAGCCAAATAAACTCAAGAACAGCTCAACAACTGATATAATCGAATGGAAGATAGTAGCTATGATGTGTGTGTGAGCATGGTAGCTATCCACTCGTCCCAACACACGGTACCAGATGCATAACAGATCAATCAACATGTTGTTGCCCAACTCATGAGATGTGGTAGCTATCTACTCGGCTCATAGCGGCTAACAATAACCCAGCAGGGATATGAGGAGCACGGTATTGCCGCTCGTCCTCAATACAAGCATCCTAGTACTCACAGATTAGCATAGCAAATAACGGCTAACAATATCTGAGCTCAAAAGTGAAATGCGTGTATGCAAATGCACCAGCTTGCAACAATCAACACAATAGCACACACTGTACAATATACCAGCATACATACACATATATCCATGCCTATCTCAAGGCTACAATACACGCTCAAATCCGTACGTTAGCTTTCTGAGCTACACTTACCACAACAAAGTCACGAGCAACTCAAATCTGTCACCTGCTTGGCCAAACAACAACAACAAAACTCAGGGACAGTAGCACAGAACTATGAACTGGGAGCTACGAGCTCCACAAGATCTATCCTACCCTTCTTGTAACGACCAGCTCATTTAGAAGTCCACAATTAGAAAGATATGAGATTGAGGGATTACATTGCTATTTCAATTCGATTCTTGAATATTTCAGTCTACGTTATGATCAATCTTTATATTATTATGGATTGATATTCTAATGCTAGAATACAAGTACCGTAGATTTTTAATGACTTCTGCAAACCAAATGGATTCTCTGTTTAACTAAAAATTCTCGGTTTCCATGCATATCTTTTGTTTTGAAAAACAGAGCACGCTTTCTTAAGAGTTTTGCATATTGATATAACGTGTTTATTTTCCTTAGACATAGTGAATCATATAAATAGGATCTTAAGCTGCTTCATGCATCATTACTTTCAAATCAAATCATATTAAGCGGTGCTCGCTCTCAAAGAAGCCGAACCAAAATACTTTCAAAAGTGTTTTAGAGGAAACAGGAGGTGCGCAAGAAGTATATTGAATTTCTGTTGTTCTTGTGTTAAAGATACCAGGCAAGTAAACTCTGTTTCTTGCTCACTCAATAGAAAGCATATATTCAATTCTGTTTGTATATTTACGTATGAGTTTTAAGGGAAGATGGTTTCGGCTGTTCTTCAAAGACAAACCATAAAGTTCATGCTCTGTTTTTATGAAAAAGTTGAGTTACTGTAATTTTTGATTCAAGGATGATTTAGAAAATGTTTTGGTGATGTTATTCTGATGAATTCCTGAGTTTCCAGTGATTCATTCATCGAAGTAGCTTACAAGTAGCTTATTCGATTCTTTCCAGAAGTTTTAGAAAGTATGTCGAAGTCTTTAGATTAGAGGAAGGTAACCTTCGTAGTTCATGGTTATCCACAAAAGGAAAGCTGGTTTTATACCTCTGCTGATATAGTCTTATCAAAAATATATTCTAAGTGTAAATTCAGCAGATGCTTTGCTTTCGCAAATTCAGCAGATGCTTTGCTTTCGCAAATTCAGCAGATGCTTTGCTTTCGCAAATTCAGCAGATGCTTTGCTTTCGCAAATTCAGCAGATGCTTTGCTTTCGCAAATTCAGCAGATGCTTTGCTTTCGCAAATTCAGCAGATGCTTTGCTTTCGCAAATTCAGCAGATGCTTTGCTTTCGCAAATTCAGCAGATGCTTTGCTTTCGCAAATTCAGCAGATGCTTTGCTTTCGCAAATTCAGCAGATGCTTTGCTTTCGCAAATTCAGCAGATGCTTTGCTTTCGCAAATTCAGCAGATGCTTTGCTTTCGCAAATTCAGCAGATGCTTTGCTTTCGCAAATTCAGCAGATGCTTTGCTTTCGCAAATTCAGCAGATGCTTTGCTTTCGCAAATTCAGCAGATGCTTTGCTTTCGCAAATTCAGCAGATGCTTTGCTTTCGCAAATTCAGCAGATGCTTTGCTTTCGCAAATTCAGCAGATGCTTTGCTTTCGCAAATTCAGCAGATGCTTTGCTTTCGCAAATTCAGCAGATGCTTTGCTTTCGCAAATTCAGCAGATGCTTTGCTTTCGCAAATTCAGCAGATGCTTTGCTTTCAAGGAAATAGTCAGACTTCACGGGATTCCGAGTTCTATTGTATCAGATAGAGATCCCAGATTCACTTCAAGATTCTGGAAAAGTTTACACCAAGCCTTAGGAACGAATTTAACTTTCAGTACAGCGTTCCATCCTCAAACCGATGGGCAATCAGAAAGAGTAATTCAAATACTGGAAGATTTGTTAAGGGCTAGTGTTCTGGATTTTCCAG
This sequence comes from Dorcoceras hygrometricum, assembly GCA_001598015.1. NCBI lineage: Eukaryota > Viridiplantae > Streptophyta > Magnoliopsida > Lamiales > Gesneriaceae > Dorcoceras > Dorcoceras hygrometricum. The sequence goes on along the minus strand of KV017472.1, from coordinate 223,655 downwards.
ATAGCTGGGAATCTAAGCTACCACTGGTTGAGTTCACCTACAACAATAGTTATCAAGCATCGATAGACATGGCACCATATGAAGCTCTGTATGGCAGGAAATGTCGATCGCCAATCCTTTGGGATGATGTAGGTGAAAGAAATGAAATAGGACCTGATATTATAGAACAAACTTCAGAAGCAATTAAAATGATACGTGAAAGAATGAAGACTGCTCAAAGTAGACAGAAGAGTTATGCTGATATTCATCGCAGAGAAGTGAATTTTGCGGTGGGAGATCATGTATTCCTCAAGATCTCACCAATAAAAGGTGTTTTGAGGTTTGGAAAGAAAGGAAAATTAAGTCCCAGATATGTAGGACCATTTCAAATCTTGGAACGAATTGGAACGTTAGCCTATCGTTTAGCACTACCTCCACAAATGTCCTCTGTTCATAACGTGTTCCATATATCAGCACTTCGAAGATATGTTGCGAACCCATCGCATGTTCTCCGACATGAACCAGTACAATTGGAACCAGATTTGACTTACGAAGAAACTCCAAAAAAGATCTTAGCAAAGGAGAATCGTAGGTTAAGAAACAGAACCATTCCCATGATAAAGATTCAGTGGACAAACCACTCAGAACGGGAAGCAACCTGGGAAGTAGAAGCTGATATGCAAAGAAATTACCCAGATTTCTTCAAGTAAGTGAATTTCGGGGACGAAATTCTTTTAAGGGGGGTAGAAGATCATAAAAGCCTTAAATATTTCTTTACTCAAAAGGAATTGAACATGCGACAGAGAAGATGGCTTGAATTAGTTAAAGATTACGATTGTGTAATTAGCTATCATCCGGGAAAAGCTAACGTAGTAGCAGATGCGTTGAGTAGAAGAAATGTGGGATTAGCACAAATCTCAGTTCAGATTCCCCTGGCATTAGAAATTTATCGATTTGAACTTGAGATTATTCGAAAGGAAAGTGCTGGTAGATTATCAGTTCTTACGATCCAATCAACGCTTAAAGATAGGATCAAAGAAGGGCAAACTAAGGATGAACAACTCCAGAAATGGAAGCAGCAGGATGCAAACAGAGGATCAAATTTTTATACAGTGGAAGAAGGAGTTGTTAAATACCAAGGTAGATTGTGGGTACCGCGCACTGATGGTTTGCGCAATGAAATTATGATTGAAGCCCATAATTCGCCGTATTCAATCCATCCAGGCGGAACAAAGATGTTCAAAGATTTGCAAGCTCTGTTTTGGTGGCCAGGTATGAAGCGCGATATTTGTAGATTTGTTGCGGAGTGTTTAACCTGTCAACAAGTTAAAGCAGAACACCAGAGACCAGCAGGAATGTTAAAACCACTTCCTATACCTGTTTGGAAATGGGATAACATAGCAATGGATTTCGTGGTGGGATTACCCAGAACAGTTTCAGGTTGTAACGCGATTTGGGTAATAGTTGACAGATTAACTAAGTCTGATCATTTTCTTCCTGTAAAGACAACCGATGGTTTGAATAAATATGCAGAGCTATATATCAAGGAAATAGTCAGACTTCACGGGATTCCAAGTTCTATTGTATCAGATAGAGATCCCAGATTCACTTCAAGATTCTGGAAAAGTTTACACCAAGCCTTAGGAACGAATTTAACTTTCAGTACCGCGTTCCATCCTCAAACCGATGGGCAATCAGAAAGAGTAATTCAAACACTGGAAGATTTGTTAAGGGCTAGTGTTCTAGATTTTTCAGAAAGCTGGGAATCTAAGCTACCACTGATTGAGTTCACCTACAACAATAGTTATCAAGCATCGATAGACATGGCACCATATGAAGCTCTGTATGGCAGGAAATGTCGATCGCCAATCCTTTGGGATGATGTAGGTGAAAGAAATGAAATAGGACCTGATATTATAGAACAAACTTCAGAAGCAATTAAAATGATACGTGAAAGAATGAAGACTGCTCAAAGTAGACAGAAGAGTTATGCAGATATCCATCGCAGAGAAGTGAACTTTGCGGTGGGAGATCATGTATTCCTCAAGATCTCACCAATGAAAGGTGTTTTAAGATTTGGAAAGAAAGGAAAACTAAGTCCCAGATATGTTGGACCATTCCAGATCTTAGAACGAATTGGAACGTTAGCGTATCGTTTAGCGCTACCTCCTCAGATGTCTACTGTTCACAACTTGTTTCATATTTCAGCGCTTAGAAAGTATATTGCGAATCCTTCGCATGTGCTTAGATATGAACCTATTCAGTTAGAACCAGATTTGACTTAC
>KV017472.1:171745-220223 GCA_001598015.1 Dorcoceras hygrometricum | reverse complement strand
CCTTTTTAACCAGGAAGGACTAGGATTACAGGTCGACGGATCTGTATACCCCTTCAACCATGAGCCATAGTGCTAAGACTGATATCAGGAGTTTGATCAAACGAAATGGACCAAATGTTTAAAAGTATTGTCATAATTTTCCCAGAAAATGAAAGAAGAGCACGAGAGTGATTACGATCACAGCTCTTAAGAGATGTTTAAAGAAAATGTTTTCAGAATTGATTCATGCTTATGCTTTCGATTACTACTAGACTTCATACGTTATGTTACGCTTGTTCATTCTTAAGCGTAAAGTTCAGACTCCAGTATGTACCAGTTCTTGCGCAATTGTATTCTTACTTTTGTTATTTCAGATTTTACCTGCTGGGCCTTTGGCTCACTAGTTTTTATTGAGTGCAGGTAATCCTCAGCGGGAAGATGGAGGGAAATGAACAGGATGGAAGGAATGTGTTTATCGTGGACAACAGAGTTCTTTACTTCCTTCTGGTTTAAAGTTTATAATTTCTTTTGGAGAATGCCTCGTGTTGTACTAAATATTCTGAGGTAGTTGTATCAAAACAAAATTTCAGAGCTTGTTCCATTTTTAACCAAACGTTATCACACTACGAGATGCATTATGGGCAGATTGATATAATTGTTCTCTTCATTTCCGCATCAGTTCATAATTTGTTCTAGATTTCTTACCCTTGAATATGAAACATTTCAATATACTCGTTTCAACCCAGATAGTTAGTAGCGATCCATTCTACAACGTTTATAACTTTCGGTTTCATTCAATTGAACCCCAAAACTTATGACTATTCCGTCAAGAAAAAGAGGGTCGTTACACTTCTAGCACAACAAATAGCTCTAAAAGAAGCATAAGGGAGGATCTAGCTCTTACTCGAAAGCAGTACCTGAACAGAAAAGCAAATCTATCGAAATGCTAACAGACTACACAAGGTAGCTTCCTTAGAGATTCTCTTCGAGCTAATCACAACCTCCACAAACGGTACAGAACGAAGCGCCTTATCAAGAGGAATCCAGCGCTACCACTCTTGCTTCAACCGGAGTCGTCTACCACCGTGAATCGGAGAAAATAGACTATGGTGAACAGTAGCTAGGGTATCGCGATAGAGTAAGGTTACGAGAAATATTTCTAAGTGTTGGGGAAGATATCATGTTCAAATGGTCAAAGTCCTCTATTAATAACTCAAATCTTCTCAATTCTGGTGAACATAACCATCGACCAATCGAGGACTACAGTCGACACCAGCTCAGATCTGAGTACCACTCCAGATCTGGACTCTACGCCAAAATAGTTTTGAACTTCCTTCAAAACGACGTCGCACAGAAGTCCACTATTCCACTGGACACGTCATCCCGCTAACACCAAATCTGCTATAGCTAAACGGCGTCGCACCGCAACTCAGATCCGAATTACCAGATCTGACACCAGACTAACCAGCGTTCACTGATACCCAAAACGACATCGCACTGCCTTCCGGTCTTGAAAACCCGGAGCCGGTCCACACCAAACCCTTGAACCAGGACGGTTCACACTGCGTTAACAACTTACGTGTCTCAAACCCAAACGACGGTGTTTCTCTACCCGTGCAGGATATTCAACCAGCGTTCTCAGAATGGCTTATGATAACCAGATTTGACCTCTAGTGTCAGGCCTCGTGCTCATATCAGAGATAAAACATACAAACACATGCGGAAGCTATTAAAAAGCGGGTAAAATTTTCGTGTTTGGGCCTGACGGTTAAAACATAAACATTAAAATACCACGATACTCAAAATAGAATCCCATTTTACGAAAATCACAACAGCAATAACAGTATAGCATTAAACAAGTATCTGACTCCAACAATCAAATACACCAACGAAGCACAGAGCATCTCCCCGACTAACTGGACCGATACATATAAATATGCTATACGCTACTGGGATACTCTAACCACCTCCTGGGGCACCTCCAACTGGGCTAGCTCCCCGACAAGCCGAGTAACCTGGACAACACAACAGGCAAGGAAAACAAACCAAGCCCCAGAGGGACATGGGGTCAAACCCCAGTACGGAGAGCAACATTAAACAGCAGTAAACAGTATGAATAAAATGCAGATGCTATGCATGAGGAAGGAAACAATAGCTCAACGGAATCTGCAACAGAATATGTGGCCACTATGAGTGTAGGACATGTGGGTGCTACCCACTCACCCCTACTCGCCCACCCTTACCAGATGCATCAACAACCCCACCTATGAACTGTGGTAGCTAGCCACTCGGTGGATAGAGGAATGAGAGTGCGGAATCACCGCTCGCCCTCGCATCCTGGTAAGTAAACAGAACAACAACAAAGAAGCAATGGCTGCAAAAGTTGAACGGAGATGCAAATGCGTGTATGCAACATGCTGGAATAACAAGCATATAAACATATGCGAAACAATAATAACATCAGCACGTATACGCCACATAACCAACAGTCATCTCACAAAACATCAGCCAACAATAGCCATCTCACAAATTATCCAAGCCATAACATCGCTGTATTACAAGCTCCAATCCGTACCTCAATTCCTAGCACAAATACCACAATCAAAGGTCCCGAGAAATCTGAATTCCAACCTGTCGAAACACACAGGGCAATATTCTAAAGGGACGCTAATACACAGAAAGCACGCTGGGAGTTACACACATTCAACCAGCTACTGATTCCAACAATACCACTAACAGGAAGCTTAAACAAAGGCTAATACTAAGATCTCAACAACAATTCGAAGTTCTACCTCAACGACGCAACACACGGCCGAAGAAAGCAACTTCGCGATCTCGCTCTAGCCAACAACAGCTTCCAAGAATGGTATAAAAAGGAAGAGATTCTCGAGAGGAGTCCAACGCTACCTCGCACGCATCAAACAATGGCCGGAAACTACGGGAATCACCGGATAAAATCAACGATGAACAGTACTAGGGTTCGAGAAACAGAGGTCGACAATTTGGATCTGATATCACAAATTGAAGACCAAGTCTTCCTTATATATAAATCCCACAACGGCTGGAATCTGATTTAAAAGTCCACCGACATAACCAGCAGGCACACTACAACCAGCAGATGCAAAGAACCAACTGCTGAATTCTCAAACAACGTAAATCAAAACGATGTCGCAGCGACTTAACAAAACGACGCCGCACCGCTTACATCATCATATCTGCCATCAGCTGGTCGCCTAAAACCATCGGCTGGTTTCTCTCGCGTGAAATCCTTCCAAAAGCTGGTACCAGTCGCGACATCTAAAACGTAGCGTTGCAACTAATTAAAACGGCGTCGCATAGCTTACGTAATACTTTCCGCCAACCGCTGGTTATCCACACGCAAGCTACAGTAACCACCACCAGTCGCAAGCTACAGTAACGCACCACCAGTCGCAGGCTACAGTGACGTTGACTAACGTTGACGCCTTCTGATCAAAATCAAACAGATATTCTTACGTCACTAGCTCCTCAAAACGGTGTCGTATAGCGCTCAACACAAAAACACGCTAACTACCCAACGACTGGTTCCTTACATTATCTGCTGGCAGACTTCACCAAACACTTAGCGAATTCTTCCACCAGCTAAGCTTACGTCAGCAAATACTACGCCAACACACAACAACAGGAAACATGACGTCACCATGTCTGCTGACAGATATCTCCCCAAACTACAAAAATACGAAAACCTCCAGAATTGTTCTAAGTGAGGAATTGACTCGAAATTACTACTTAAACATCCAAACAGAGATCTTAAACCACCAAGAATCTCTAAATACCGATTAATTCCAACCAAATAATCTCTAATTACATAATCAGGTCTCACATTTCTCCTCCACTAAAAGGGATTTCGTCCCAGAAATCAAACAACAATCTGGAAAAACAACTAAACAGCAAGATGCACAACAGAACTCTGCCTAACTCAAGCCAAGAGTTCAAGATAACTGAGCAGACATTCAACAACAACTTGGGAAGAAATACAATCAGAACTAACAGGTACTGGAAATATAACTTAATATCTACTCAAATAGATGCGGCCACTCGCGCTGCATCTTTTCTTCCAGCTCCCAAGTAGCTTCATCCCTTCCATGCTTGCTCCACTGCACCATTACCGAAATGGTCTTATTTCTCAACTTTTTCTCTTTTCTGCCAAGGATGTGCAAGGGGTATTCTTGATAGCTCAACGACTGATCTAGCTCTACCTCATCAGTTCCAAGCACATGAGACGGATCTGGCTCATATTTCCTCAACATCGACACATGAAACACATCGTGAAGAGAGGACAACTCTGACGGCAACAACAACCGATACGCTAAAGGGCCAATCCTCTCAACAATCTCATACGGTCCGATGTAACGAGGGGCTAACTTTCCCTTGCGTCCAAAGCGCATCACACTGCGAAACGGAGAAACTTTGAGAAATACATGATCACCAACCTGAAACTCAAGAGGTCGATGCCTCTTATTCGCATAACTAGCTTGGCGATCCTGGGAAGCTTTCATCCGCTGTCTAATAAGATCCACATGATCTTTCATCTGCTGCAAAAAGTCAGGGGCAGATAGCTGCTTCTCCCCTACTTCTTCCCAACATACCCGCGTTGCGTCCAAAGCGCATCACACTGCGAAACGGAGAAACTTTGAGAAATACATGATCACCAACCTGAAACTCAAGAGGTCGATGCCTCTTATTCGCATAACTAGCTTGGCGATCCTGGGAAGCTTTCATCCGCTGTCTAATAAGATCCACATGATCTTTCATCTGCTGCAAAAAGTCAGGGGCAGATAGCTGCTTCTCCCCTACTTCTTCCCAACATACCCGCGATCTGCACTTTCTACCATACAAAGCCTCAAACGGCGCCATACCAATCGTCACTTGGTAGCTGTTATTGTACGAAAACTCAACCAAAGACAATGCATCTTGCCAGCTACCTCCGAAATCCAACACAACAGCTCGCAACATATCCTCCAACGTCTGGATAGTGCACTCAGATTGGCCATCTGTCTAGGGGTGATACGCGGTGCTCATAGCCAATCTGGTACCCAAAGCTGTTTGCAAACTCTTCCAAAACCTGGAAGTAAACCTCGGATCTTGGTCGGAAACAATAGAAACAGGCACACCGTGAAGTCTAACCACAAAATCAATGTACAGCTTCACCATCTTCTTCAACGAGAAGGTCATCCCATAGGGAATAAAATGTGCAGACTTCGACAGTCGGTCTATAACCACCCAAATAGCATCGCATCCTCTGCTGGAACGAGGCAGATGCGTCACTAAATCCATAGATATGTGCTCCCAATTCCATTGGAGCACTTCCAAACTCTGTAACAGACCACCAGATCTCATCCTTTCGGCCTTTACCATCTGAAAATTTAAACAACAAGCAACAAAACCAGAAACGTCGCTCTTTAGGCCAGCCCACCAAAAGTGCGGCTTCAAAGCATGGTACATCTTCCGTGCACCAGGATGAACACTATGTCTGCTACAGTGCGCTTCTCGAAGGATCTCCTCCTTCAAATCAATCAAATTGGGCACAACCAACCTGCCCCGGAAACGCAAACAACCATCGGAAGAGACAGAATAGTCCTCAAGTTCGCCAGCCCTGACCTTTAACTTCAACTCGTGGATAGACGGATCAGTCCTTTGAGCTACTCTAATACTAGAAACAATCTATGGCTCCACTTGGAAAGAAGAAACTGTTAGAGTAGATGCCCAACTAGCCAACTTGTGGCGTCTGGGTTTTATTGACTCTTGTGTATAACGATCTTTATTTATGATATACGCATTTCTTTATGGCATTCTTTGTTTTCATTATGTTATAATGTTAACAATTGTGTTGGATAAAGACCTAGAATGCACCATAGTGTATGTTAGATGTGATAGTGGATATGATGGCTATCATGAAACACATATAATAGTCACTATGTATTCTGAACTTGTTCCTAGTCGATTGGGCCGTCAAAATGAGGATAAGGCCGCCCGAGCTTGAGACTAGCATCTGCGATGTGAAGTACCATGTTTCATTGGTAGGGAACATTGTGATGTTCTGAACATGCAGATGGATAGTGACCTGGTGATCTATCGAACTACCCTCGTTCGGACTTTCCAAGTGGTTACCATTTGTCGAGTGGATAAGTCCGAGGTCTTGGTTGTACTGATTAGTACTCACTACTCAAAACGTCATTGAGACTCTACATGATAGGCATCTCACTTTGACTCGTTTACCGACTCACTTGGGGTCATTAGGTGGCAGGATTGGGTGAGGTCCCGATGCATGTAGGAGTCGATGCTTCGTTGTCGAGGATTCACCGCTCGCTTTCATGCGTGGATATCCTATGCTATCTGAGGAGATAATAGTGTATAAATATCTGGCCAGAGTACTGGATGTGTTTTAGGTAAATGGGCTTACCTAGTAACACTCTCTATGTCACTATTTAATCTCCAAGATGTATTCATAGTTATCTGGGCTTACCTAGTAACACTCTCTATGTCACTATTTAATCTCCAAGATGTATTCATAGTTATCGGATCTCTAGCGACTCTCTATTTACCAATGGTCGTTGATCTAATCGGGATATATGTGTTGAAAGGACTATACTGTACGCTAACCACGACCAAGTGGTTCTTGCAGACACTATCAGTGATACCTAGGGGATCATGGGGCGATGTTGCTAAGCGCTTTACCATGATCCGTTGGGCAAGTCCGAGATTGCGATTTCGGATGGTTGTGGGCCCACGGCTAGCTGTATCCCTGAACCATTGAAGGTCACACAAGTACTGGATTCATGATTCCCGCACGGAAACTGAGCTCAATGTGTTGAGCATAGGAGGAGGATTTTAGGGAGTGCGACTTCCTAAAAGTCAAGAGGGGTCAAATTTCGATTTACCAAAGTTGAGGGGCTAAACTGTAATTTTGGACTAGGTGGTCTGAAAAATTGTTTTCGCATCATAATATTCAGGTTTGGAAACTTAGTATATCGGTCCGATCAGATCGTCGATCGGAGTTATGATGAAGCCACGGTGATTTAAATGAATCGAATGTTCATATGGACATGGGCTTGACCCAAGTTCATTGGGCCGGTTCAAGCCCATGTATGATTTAAATACTAGACTTGGTCTAGGTCTAGATCACAACATAACTTACAACAAAAACCCTAGCCTCCAAGAAAGTTGGCCGCCGCCCCTCCTCCCCAAAATCCTCTCGGCCGCCGCCTCCGCCGCCGTGCTGCCTCCGCCGTGATCGGACTTGTTCCGATTATCGTGTTGAGGAGATTCCGTTCGTGCCAAATTCGTCAGGCCTTCTAGTGCAGGCTGACGAAGGAGTCGTGTTTCCGGTCGTGGACCTGATTAAGGAGGATCTACCGCCGCCTACCTTGAAGAGCCAGATTCCCTGCGAATTTGGTTGGAGCCAGACCCCTAGACGCCAGCAAGGTGACACTCTATAAAACATCCTATGTATGTTTTATTGGTTATATTTGATGTATTGAACGTTTTTCGGGGCAATTTTTAAACTTCCGCTGCGCCCCCGGGAAACGGGATCCGGATCCTCCATTGTCACCAACAATGGTATCAGAGCCAAGGCTCGGATACTTCAATACATCATTGTGCCTTATTGCATCAAATCACAAATTTTCGAAAAAAAAAAAACAAAAAAAAAACACGGCGGCACTATAGCTGCCGCACGACGGCACTGTAGCCGCTGCACGCTGCTCGCGTGGTGGGCGCCGCCGTCCGACGTACCCCAGGCGGTGTTGCGACGGCTGTTTTGTCTTCTAGGTTTTGATCGGTCCTGTCCCGGGCAGCCCATAAAGTTTTCGGGTCAATATTTGATATTGGGCCAATTTTGGTTGTACCAAAAATTGATTTGAAATTTTTGAGAACCCCTTAAATTGTATCCCAATGTGTCATGGATATTTAATTGTAAATATTAGATTTAGTGGGAGGACATTTGAAGATGGTGACGATGATGATCAAAGATATTGAAGACCGAAGATCTGTAAAATCGGAAGCTAATGTAATAGGATTGCATCGCATATAGCATTTCACCTAGGACTGGATCTAGGTCCGTGATTGGCAACCACGGACCGCATAGCTCTCACGATCGATCATCCCAAAGTTTATATATATTCGATATATGTTAATTGAATCCGCATGTTAAATTATGATTTAATTTTTATGAGACAAAATTTTCAAAATTAAAATCCCTCGTTTTAAATGTGATTTAAAACTGATATCAAGATTAAAAGTTTATTCGGTAAACTAAGGGAATTTAAATTTGTTTAAATTTTCCTACCTTCCATCAACAATGAGTGTACGTCGATGCTACCCGTATACATGGCCCGACTCATATTATTGAGGGGGTATCTCCCCGGCTACTAGCCTGATACATACATATATGCTATACGCTACTGGGACACTCAACCACCTCTTGGGGCACCGCCAGCTGGGTTACCTCCTCTACCAGCTGTATGACCTGGAAAACACAACAGGAAACAAACAAACCAAGCCCTAGAGGGACATGGGGTCAAACCCCAGTACGGAGAGCAAATAAACAGCAAAGATACAGCATAAATAAAATGCAGATGCTATGCATGAGACACCGGATAACAACAGGAGGCTACGACCAACAAGGGAGCCAAAGAACTCAAGGCATAGCTAAATCAAATCTGCAATGGATAGGTGGCCACTGTGAGTGTAGGACATGTGGGAGTTAACCACTCACCCCTACTCGCTCACCAATTCCAGGTGCATCAATCACTCCACCTGCTGTTGCCCAACCTATGAACTGTGGTAGTTAGCCACTCGGTGCATAGGGGCTAACACATCCCAGCAGGGAGATGAGAGTGCGGTATTGCCGCTCGCCCTCGCTACCTGGTAAGAAACAGCAGCAATACAACAAGGCACAACTGCCGAAGTACAAGGTACGATATAACGGAGATATGAAATGCAAGTGCGTGTATGCATATAACAACAAGCAGTAAACACTGGCAGCCATACACGTAAACAACAAACAGCCATCACTACATTTACTCATGCCAACCTCACGCTGTAACAAGCTCGAATCCGTACCTTACGAGCAACAATTACCAACAATTCAGATTCCTCGATGGTGGAAGCAAGACACAGCCTGCACAAAATCTGCCAAACACACGATGCAAAAATTTCAGGAAAATCCTATAAATCTCACGGCCATCTCCCAAAAACTCACGGCCAAACTTAAAAGCGCACGGCTGGAAATTCATAAACGCAAACCAGCCTTCAACCCTACCCAAACAACTCAACAGGAAGCTTAAAACAAGGCTAGGTGCAAGATTTCAACAACTAAACCAAAAGGCTACCTGCACCCGTACGAAAAGCACGCACACACAGAAGCTTCGTGATATTGCTCCAGCTAAATATAGACTCCAAAAAGGATATGAGATGAAAGAGCTTTCCAAGAGGAGTCCAACGCTACCTCGAACGTGAAAAACGGTGGCCAGAAACAATGGGAATCACCGGATAAAGATCACGATGAACAGTAGTCGAGGGTTTGGAAAACAGAGAACGAAGATAAGAATTATTTGCTAAGTATGGGTCTGGTGAATTACAACGAAGCCAACGCTTCTAATAAATAGGCGCGAGGGATCTGTTAAATTATTCCACCGACAGAAACAACTTTCAAGACTTCTAAATGCACAACAGATTCCACAAAAACCAACGCAGACGCTAAAACACGGTGAAATCTGAACACAAACAACGCGGGAACCAAAACGACACCGCACAGGTGAAATCTGAATGCTAGCGCTAAAAGCTGGACACTGAAAGCTGGTCGCCCAAACAATCGCTGAAATCTGGTAACACGCTAACACTAACACAACAACGCGGGAGAAATCTGCATACGTCATCAAATCTGGTCCAATCGCCAAACGTTAAAACACGCTACAGGAGAGTTGACCAATCGTTGACATCTGTTCTCACAACTCGCAATACACAAACAGATCTGATGAAAAACAGATCTCACGCAAAAACAGATCTCACACAAAACAGATCTCTCGCAAGCGCTAAGCAAAACGACACCGTGCTTACTTATCCAAATGACAGCGTTTCAAGCCTTAACAAAATACACGCTAGAACCAGATCTCTACACCTTAGCGCAAAACAGATCTCATGAAACGACGGCGTATGAAGCAAAACGCGCCACAACGCTAAACGCCCAGATTTCACAACTTCAAACAGATCTCTCAAACCAGCAACGCTTACTTCATCCACACAACGTTAACACGCGATGCCTACGTCATCAAATCTGCTACCAGATTTCACCAAAATTCGAAAATCTCAAAATTTCCAGAATTGTTCCAAATGTGATTCTCAACCCGAAAATGCAATCTGAATCACTAGAAATCACTAAAACCCGATTAATTCAACAATTAATCCTTAATACAATTTCCAGGTCTCACAAAAACGAACGTTCAGGGATGGTTGTGCGATGGAAGGACTGTTTCATCTCACGTATAGCCCAATAGAGTAGGAATTTGCAGCGTGAGAACTGGTGACATTTACGTGAGATGTTTTCACACACGGTTGGGACACTGTAATTGTAATAATGTAAACATTCAACACAAAGTAGCTCACGGGTTGTGTCAGCTTAAAGGGATAAGATCATAGTACGAATAATAACATAAAAATATTTTCATACAAATAGATAGAAATCAGTTTAGAAACACTTCGAACTGAAATAGTCTGATAAAATTTTGTTCACAAAAAGGGATGCGGTCTGTAGCACGGAAATGCTGGCCTTTCGATAAACACACATCCCCGATATGTTCCAGCTCGCGCCATCCAGGTCTCAAGACTCTGCACCTGCAACCATGAAAGCTAGTGACTCTAGGGGCTCGGCAGGTAAATCTTGTAATAGCAAAGCTCCACACAGTTTCAATTTAAGATTAACAAGGATGTAATCATATAACATAAACTTTCTTAAATCTGTGGTTATAAAACAAATCATTCAATTTTCTGCATAAGATGTGGCATGGAAGCTCTCCTTAGGTCTGGTCGCTTGATCAAGCTCATCTGATATCAAGTATGTGGGGGAAATAAATCCCAAAATGTAATATGTGAAGGGGTATATAGGTTAGTCAACCCATATCCTTATCCTTCCTGATTGAAGGGGCACACAGGTTCGTCAGCCAGCGTCCTCACTCTTCCTATGCTGGCCGTCTGTTATCTTCGCCACAAGTCATAAAATTTTGAAATTACTTCCAATAAACTATATAACATATGGAATGAAAAATTCTTGTCATTTCTCCTTCGTAACCTTGACACATATCATTTGAACATTTGAAATGACAGATCGCACGCAAGCGGTTCATTGTTACAAAACTCCATTTTTATTTGAAAATACTACTGGGTGTACGGCGGAACATAGCTCTAAATATTCTGAAATCAACTTGGGATAGAAACAGATCACGGCTTGGATCAGTTCTAGGTAGAAAACCGCTTACAAGTGTGAAACAGCTCGGAAAAGAAAACAACTTATGAGCGTAAAACAGCTCGGAGAAGAAAACAGCTTACGAGCGTAAAATAGCTCGGAGAAGAAAATAGCTCACAACTGATTGGTCAACTCAGATTAGGGAAAGTCAACATAACTTAGAAATATCGGGCTAAATAATGAAAGTCAACCAAGGTCAACATAGCAAGTCAACCAAGGTAAACTGGAGCAATTCGGGGATCAACTAAGAACTGAAATGATCGAATGCACCATAATAGATGAGAATAACAACATGATACTGAAAAATATCTTGGAGAAGTTCGAACAGATTAGTAAGATTATTAGGCCAGAACAGCGCTCTAGCTAGAGTAGCTCAGCCAATTAGCTCAGAACCTCATCCTTAACCATCCATCACGAGTACTGGAAACTTTTGTGGAAACTCTTCCTTAACCGTACTCTACTTGAAGCTACTCTCGTACAACCCAGAAATTTTAAAGAGACGATAGCTCAAACTTTTGTAGAAACTCTTCTGTAAAACATTTGAGAACTTAAAAAAAACCATTTCCGAAAATGCTGAAAGCGTACAGATCCTAGCATCATTTGAAACCTTTAAATGTTACTAAAATATCTGAAACAGATGCAAACAGAAAGCAACAGCACGCAGAGAAAGGAGAACAATAATATGCTTTCACAAAAGCAGCAAGAAACAGAGTTTACTTACCTTTCGCTGAACGGTGGGTGGCAGAGAACAGCTCCGGCTTTGAATATCCCACGAGCACGATCGAAACGCTTACTCTGAAGAAAATATTTTGGTTGATTAGTGGTTTAGAAAATGCACACCCAACGCTTTAGAGAAGTAATTAAGCAGGGTGGGCGTGGCGTTGTCTTTACCACGCCAATAGTAATCATTCACAATGAAATGCTTTAGGTGTGCTAACAGTATTAATTACGCTTAAAAGGGTATTTTAGGCGTGCTTACAGTAATATTTTTCTAAAAGAAAATATGTATATTTTTTTAAATAAAGCTGAATCGTGCTTGGGTTTACTCTCGTAGGAACCGTTCTCAAACCGCGAAGGTTAAGAAATCGTCAGCTCAGGCAAAAACTGTTAGGCCTCGTGATCTAAACAGAGTAAAAATGCAAACACATGCGGAAGCTTATCAAAATGTGGGTAAAATTTTCGCTTTTGGCATGACAGTTTGAAACAAAATAATTTAAAATAATACGATACTCAAAATAGAATCCCAGTTTAGAAAATCATCACAACAATAACAGTATAGCATAAAACAAGTATCAGACTCCAACAATCAAATACAACGACAAAGCACAGGGCATCCCCCTGGCTAAGAATACTGATACATATAAATATGCTATACGCCACTGGGATACTCTAACCCCCTTCTGGGGCACCACCAGCTGGACTAAAACCACGACCAGCTGTAAAGCATGGGTTTCCTGAAAACAACACAACAAGGAAAACAACCAAGCCCCAGAGGAACATGGGGTCAAACCCCAGTACGGAGAGCAACTATAAAATAGCAGTAAACAGCAAGAATGAAATGCAGATGCTATGCATGAGAAAGGAGACAACAGCTCAACGGAAACTGCAACGGAAATATGTGGTCACGGTGAGTGTAGGACATGTGGGTGCTACCCACTCACCCCTACTCGCCCACCCTTACCAGATGCATCAACACCCAACCTATGAACTGTGGTAGCTAGCCACTCGGTGCATTGGGGAAATGAGAGTGCGGAATCGCCGCTCGCCCTCGCATCCTGGTAAGAAAACAAAGAAGCAACAACGAAACAAGGCAATGGCTGCCACAACGGAAATGGAATATTATGCGTGTATGCAACATGCTGGAACACAAGCATATAAACATATGCAACGCAGTTAAACACAAATAGCATACACCGTCCTCAACCAGGACAACAACAAAGAACGGCAATCCAACACAGCCATCTCGCAATTCATCCAAGCCAAGTTCCACGCTGAATTACAAGCTCAAGATCCGTACCTTAATTCCTAGCTCAATTACCACAATACTAGGCCTGAGAAATCTGATTCCAACCTGTTAAACATACGCAAGATACAGGGAATCATCAACAACAACTCACGGCCAACCACAGAAAACACGGCTGGGAGTTCCACGCTCAACCAGCAACTAACACCCTAATACAACATAATAGGGAGCTAAAACACATCTAGGAAACGAGACCTCAAAGCTGAAACCAAAGGCTACCTGTGCGCACAAACACACTGTCGAAGATAGCAGCTTCGCGATCTCACTCCAGCGAACGATAGACTCCGAAACTAGTATAGGGTGAAAGAGCTTTCCAAGAGGAGTCCAACGCTACCTCGAATGTGAAAAACGGTGGCCGAAAACGACGGGAATCGCTGGATAAAAATCACGGTGAACAGTAACCAAGGGTTTGAAAACAGAGAACGAAGATCGGGAGAAATACTAAATATGGGATCTGGTTCAATACAACGAAGCCAAACCTTGCTCCTAAAATAAGCACGAGAAATCTGTTTAAATTATTCCACCGACAGAAACAGATTCGACCAACAGCTCTCGCTCGCGCTAAACAACGCTCAAACCCCGAACGACGTCGTTCCAATACCACGGTGAAATCTGGAGGCCAAAACGCTAAAAGCTGGAAATAGCGTTAATCGCTCAAAACGACGCCGCATAGCACCACGGTGAGGTCTGGACGTTAGCAACAACGCTGGAGAAATCTGAACAGGAATTGTTGACCCGCGTTGACGTCTGTTTTCACAACTAGCGCTACACACAACAGACCTATCCTCGCGCGAACAGATCTCTCGCTAGCGCTACACTCAAAACGGCGTCGCGCCAACTAATCTAAACGGTGTCGTATCCCACACGATACTAAACACATGGAGACCAGATCTCTACACACTAACGCATCAGATCCCTCATACACACAAAACAACCAGACTTCACCAAACGACGACGTTTTGGGATACAACACATAAAACGCGCGAGAAGACTTCTCAATACGTCTAGCGCTACCAGATCTCTCTAAACGACGACGTACTAGGCTCTCTCGCTACAAAACACGCCGCAACGCTAAGCGGCCAGATTCCACAAAAATCCAAACAGATCTCTCACGTAACAAACAGATCTCACCAAAAATGACCAGCTTTCACCCAAAAATCCAGATTCTCACAAAAACAGATCTCAACCCAAAAACACGAAAACTTCCAGAATTGCTTAAAATGTGAGTTCCGACCCGAAATTACAAACCAAACTTCCAAACAGAGATCTGAACCACCAGAAATCTCCAAAAACCGATTAATTCCAACAAATGAATCTTAATTACATTTCAGGTCTCACATTTCTCCCCCACTTAAAAGGATTTCGACCCCGAAATCGAACAACAATCTGGAATTACAACTAAACAGCAAGATACACAACAGAACTCTGTCTAACACAAGCCAAGAGTTCAAGATAGCTGAGCAAACAATTTACGACAACTAGGGAAGAAATACAACTAAAAGCTACAAACTACTGGAAAATTTAGCTTAACAGCTACTCAAACAGATGCAGCTACCCACTTTTTGATAAGCTTCGGCATGTGTTTGCATGTTTTACTCTGTTTAGAGCATGAGGCCTGACATTTTTTAAACAAAATAATTTAAATTAATACGATACTAAAAATAGAATCCCAGTTTACGAAAATCACCACAACAATAACAGTATAGCATAAAACAAGTATCAGACTCCAACAATCAAATACAACGACAAAGCACAGGGCATCCCCCTGGCTAAGAATACTGATACATATAAATATACTATACGCCACTGGGATACTCTAACCCCCTCCTGGGGCACCACCATCTGGACTAAAACCACGACCAGCTGTAAAACCTGGGTTTCCAGAAAACAACACAACAAGGAAAACAA
Organism: Dorcoceras hygrometricum; assembly: GCA_001598015.1. Lineage (NCBI taxonomy): Eukaryota > Viridiplantae > Streptophyta > Magnoliopsida > Lamiales > Gesneriaceae > Dorcoceras > Dorcoceras hygrometricum. The sequence goes on along the minus strand of KV017472.1, from coordinate 204,813 downwards.
CCAAGCCCCATAGGGACATGGGGTCAAACCCCAGTACGGAGAGCAACTATAAAACAGCAGTAAACAGCAAGAATGAGATGCAGATGCTATGCATGAGAAAGGAGACAACAGCTCAACGGAAACTGCAACGGAAATATGTGGCCACGGTGAGTGTAGGACATGTGGGTGCTACCCACTCATCCCTACTCGTCCACCCTTACCAGATGCATCAACACCCAACCTATGAACTATGGTAGATAGCCACTAGGCGCATAGGGGAAATGAGAGTGCGGAATCGCCGCTCGCCCTCGCATCCTGGTAAGAAAACAAAGAAGCAACAACGAAACAAGGCAATGGCTGCCACAACGGAAATGGAATGTCATGCGTGTATGCAACATGCTGGAACACAAGCATATAAACATATGCAACGCAGCAATTAAACACAAATAGCATACACAGTCCTCAACCAGGACAACAACAAAGCACGGCAATCCAACACAGCCATCTCGCAATTCATCCAAGCCAAGTTCCACGCTGAATTACAAGCTCAAGATCCGTACCTTAATTCCTAGCTCAATTAGCACAATACTAGGTCTGAGAAATCTGATTCCAACCTGTTAAACATACGCAAGATACAGGGAATCATCAACAACAACTCACGGCCAACCACAGAAAGCACGGCTGGGAGTTCCACGCTCAACCAGCAACTAACACCCTAATACAACACAATAGGGAGCTAAAACACAGCTAGGAAACGAGACCTCAAAGCTGAAACCAAAGGCTACCTGTGCGCACAAACACACTGTCGAAGATAGCAGCTTCGCGATCTCACTCCAGCGAACGATAGACTCCGAAACTAGTATAGGGTGAAAGAGCTTTCCAAGAGGAGTCCAACGCTACCTCGAATGTGAAAAACGGTGGCCGAAAACGACGGGAATCGCTGGATAAAAATCACGGTGAACAGTAACCAAGGGTTTGAAAACAGAGAACGAAGATCGGGAGAAATTTACTAAGTATGGGATCTGGTTATATACAACGAAGCCAAGCCTTGCTCCTAAAATAAGCACGAGAAATCTGTTTAAATTATTCCACCGACAGAAACAGGTTTCACCAACAGCTCTCGCTCGCGCTAAACAACGCTCAAACCCCGAATGACGTCGCTCCAATACCACAGTGAAATCTGGAGGCCAAAACGCTAAAAGCTGGAAATAGCGTTAATCGCTCAAAACGACGCCGCATAGCACCACGGTGAGGTCTTGACGTTAGCAACAACGCTGGAGAAATCTGAACAGGAAGTGTTGACCCGCGTTGACGTCTGTTTTCACAACTAGCGCTACACACAACAGACCTCTCCTCGCGCGAACAGATCTCTCGCTAGCGCTACACTCAAAACGGCGTCGCGCCAACTAATCTAAACGGTGTCATACCCCACACGATACTAAACACATGGAGACCAGATCTCTACACACTAACGCATCAGATCCCTCATACACACAAAACAACCAGACTTCACCAAACGACGACGTTTTGGGATACAACACATAAAACGTGCGAGCAGACTTCTCAATACGTCTAGCGCTACCGGATCTCTCTAAACGACGACGTACTAGGCTCTCTCGCTACAAAACACGCCGTAACGCTAAACGTCCAGATTTCACAAAAATCCAAACAGATCTCTCACGTAACAAACAGATCTCACCAAAAACGACCAGCTTTCACCCAAAAATCCAGATTTCTCACAAAAACAGATTTCAACCCAAAAACACGAAAACTTCCAGAATTGCTTAAAATGTGATTTCCGACCCGAAAATACAAACCAAACTTCCAAACAGAGATCTGAACCACCAGAAATCTCCAAAAATCGATTAATTACAACAAATTAATCTTAATTACATTTCAGGTCTCAAAAAAATTACAATATTAAACAGACAAAAAAAGCAGTTTCATCCCTTCAAAAAAAACTTAAATGACTCGCGGTTTACGAATTTTCCAGGAGTTACACAAGGCATATTGGATTGTTTACATATCCCCTTTTCATCAAGTGCACACTCAATCGATTATACCACATTCGACTAGATCGTTTTAACCCATATAATGATCTTTGTAATTTTACAGAATAACATTCTTTGGGTTTGGAACTTTGTGCTTCAGGCATCTTAAATCCTTCAAAGACTTTCATATATATATATATATATATATATATCGTAAGCTGTAACCAAAACCCCATTTGTATCCAACAGGTTTTACACCTTCAGGTGTAAGGATTATTGTTCCAGAAACATTACGTTTATTTAACGAATCTAACTCCACCTGGATTGCGTTTTTCCATTTTATCCAATCGTGTCGATTTTTACATTCACCAAAAGATTTGGTTCATGTTCTTCAATCTCATTTATGATGTCAAATACCACATTGTAAGAAAATATATCATCAATTTCTTTCACATCATTTCGGTTCTGTATTTCTTCAGTATTAATATAATTGACAGAGATTTCATGATTCTCATCATTTTGAGGTTTCAACAGAACATTTTCATCCATGTTCATCATGTGTTCTATTGGAACATCATTCACGATTTTATGATCATCGTGTTTCTCTATGCACTTTCTTTTTTCGAGGATTTTTATCATTGGAACTGATTGGTCTTCCACACTTCAGGAATGTATGACATCATGACCGTGTTTGTTCTCAATTTATTGCTTTGGAATTTCAATTCAAGCAGGAGCATTTATAGCATGTATATGCGATTTAGTTACTTCTTTTGTGTCTACAAATGCATCTGGTATTTGATTTGCTATTCTTTGCAAATGCACAATTTGCTTTAGTTATTCATCAGATTGTTTATTTATTGGATCCTGATATAACAATGATGCTACATACCATGTAATCTCTTTTACTATATGTTTCTTTTCTCCCCCTAACATTGGGAAGGTATTCTCATCAAAGTGACAATCAGCAAAACATGCGGTGAACACGTTGCCTGTATGAGGCTCAAGATATCAAAAGATTGATGGACTATCATAACCAACATAAATTCCGATCTTTATTTGAGGTCCCATTTTGTTCGTTGATGCGGTTCAATAGGTACATATACCACGCATCCAAAAATTCTGAGATGAGAAATATCTAGTTCTTTACCCAATGCAAGCTGCAATGGTGAGTATTTATGATATGCACTTAGTCTGATGCAAATTAATGCAACAGCATGTAAAATTGTAATGTACCCATATAGGAATAGGGCGTTTTGTTTTCATAATCATTGGTCTAGCAATCAGTTATAGATGTTTAATCAATCATATGTACATGAGCAACAGGATGTGCAACAGTAATTGCCACCGACATGCAATAAAGTTTTCAAGTAAATTCACCAGCATTATCGAGTCTAATATTCTTGATTGTATAATCAGTAAATTGAGCTCACAATTTTATTATTTGATCAAGTAATCTTGCAAACGCCACATTCCAAGTTGATAATAGAGATACATGTGACCATCTGTTGGAGGCATCTATCGATACCATAAATTATGGTCCACATGGTGGATGAATTGCCCACAAATATCACTCTGAATACGTTCAAGAAACATGGGTGATTCGATTTTTATCTAGGCTGGTGATGTCTTTATAATAAGTTTCCCAAGAGAACATTCTTTACATTGAAACTTATTATTTTGAAAGATCTTCTGGTCTTTCAGTGGACGGACATGTCTATTTTCTATAATTATTTTCATCATTATTGACCATGATGTCCCAATTAATCATGCTAAGTAGCTAATATTGGAGAATTTTGAATTACCATGTTTGATTCGATCGATCTTATATGCGTATAATGCAATCCAGTAGGGAGCATTGATAGTTTTTCAACTACATATTTCTTTCGTGATTTATATGTGGTAATACACATATTTTCATCATTATTGACCATGATGTCCCAATTAATCATGCTAAGTAGCTAATATTGGAGAATTTTGAATTACCATGTTTGATTCGATCGATCTTATATGCGTATAATGCAATCCAGTAGGGAGCATTGATAGTTTTTCAACTACATATTTCTTTCGTGATTTATATGTGGTAATACACATATATTTTTCATTTCCTTCAGTTATTGACTGGGTATCATACCCATGGGAATATATATCATTAAAACTCAACAAAGTCATTTTCGATTGTGGTGAAAAAGAGCATCAGTTATCATAAATTTTGTACCATTAGGTAACAAAAACTGAACTTTACCACAACCTTCAATCAAGTGTACAGGACCCGACATAGTATTTACCATTGTTTCTTTTTGGTTTTATTTCCAAAAAATATCTTTTATCTCGGAAAATAGTATGTGTTGCCTAGATATGAAAACTTCCATGAGATTATTTCTTGTTCCTTGAATTTTTCAAATTAAACAGGAAAACATAATTTATCATATGCAATTTATTAAAAAACATAAAATAAATATCATCATAAAAATATATGAAAACTATTACATTTAAATCCCACCATTGAATTGATCATTTTCTGATAAATCAATCAGAAAATTTGCAGCATCAAAATGAATCGAATCACTCAAGCGGTCATTGTGTTCAGTGAACTTAGACTCCTTTGTTTGCCCTTTAGCGATTCTTTATAGAGCTTACAAAGATGCTCCGGGGCTCGACAAATACGATGTGAGACCCGAAAAGCTGAGGAGATTAACTGGGTTAAGTAATCGAATTTGATTCAGATTTGAGCGAACGAATCTGGATGACCAGCTTTGAGTCGATATGCTTGGAGAAGCTATCGGGTTTTGTATAAGTCCTGGAATAAGTTTTGGTTCAGTTAGAGTTTTGGAGCGGGATCTGTTCAGATGTGATGTTGGTCATTGTCAGGCCCCGTGCTAATTACTAACAATTAACACATAATAAGCGCATAAACACGGAAGCTAAAAATCAGGGCTTAAAAATTTTTCGAAATACAATGGGCCTGAACTTCAAATCATACATTCAAAATAGCGATAATTAAAATATGAGTTGACTCAAACTCAAACACAAAAGGTAACAGCATAATATCATCAAATACAGATCCCCAATACATGATACCACGGGGCATCCCCCGGCTCAAAACATATCATATACATATAGTCTGGGACTCAGGGACGTGGGGATCGACCAGCTGAACTTCCACTCTGCCCAGCTTGGTTACCTGAAACTCCTGCAAATGGGCAACGCAGACCCAAACAAGACAAAAGCAGGAAAACAAGTACGAGATCAAGCCTCAGTACGAAGAGCTATCAAAGCAGATAAACATGCAACATGCTATAAATCAATGCTATGAATGCATGAGGCTTTCAAAGAGAATCGGTCAGCTAGGCCGGTGTCTCAACCGACAAATCATATCATGTTGCCTCTATACCACGGTCTATCAACCGGGAAATCATCGGTCCGTGATCATCGGGGCCCGTCAGCCCATCACAGCTCGGTGGTAGACACTCGAATCCGGTAGTCACCACTCCGACGATAGCGTTGGACTTTTCGGGCACGACTCAACAGTCGGCCAGTCACAACGTGGCACCCAATCAGGTAATCAAATCAATCTATCAATTCAGGCTCAAGATGTATGCATGAATGCCATTCGATATCAAAGCATAAAGCATACAATGCATAATACGTGAAATAAAGCATAACTCAATCAATCCCACAATTCAATTTCACGTAAGCCACATAACAGCAATTCACAACATCGAAACATAGTCATGTTCACGCTCAAACTGCTAAGAGCTGCTCAATTCGTACCTCAATTCCTCAATTTACCTAACAGATTCTCCTGGCTCAAATCACGCAGCAGGAACTTCCTGGAAGCTCAATTCTGTTACAGCATAGCTAAAACTTAGCTCAATTCAACTGCCCAAAACGCTAATCCTACGACCAGAAGTATAAATCAATTCCTACACTTCCACGCAGGCACTAGCTACTAAAAACCGAGCTCAAAATACCAGAAATGCTCACCCAAAAGCTCAAAGAAACCAGCCGCTGAATCTGCTCAACTAAACCAGCAATTCACGAACGAGCAGGGCATACGGGATTTCTCAACTCGTCGCTCCTAGCTTCCAAATCAGTATCAATTGAAAGAGCACTTCTCAAGCTTCAAGATTGGTATGGAAAGAAAGATCTTTTCGAGGGTTTTCCAACGCTACCAAGAACACGAAAATCGGAGGTCGGAGTCAACGGGAATCGGCCGGAGAAGCTTAGGGTGAATAGTAACCCGCGAGTTGGAGAAGATGAAGGAGAAAGGTTGAGAGAAATCTGCTCTATTCGAAATTCTAACTCAAATCATGGAATGACATCTAAAGTAATATATATATATACACGTCCCATCAGCTAAATATATATATATATATATACCTTCTTAATTAGCCACCGACAGACTTCTTCGAAAATTCGGATTCCAACTCAAAAATTCCGAAATTCCCAGAATTGCTCTAAATGCGATTTCCGATCCGAAAATGAAAACGAAATCTTCAAATAGAACTCCGAACACCCAAAATTCTTTAAAATTCGATTAATCCCACAATTAATCCTTTTATTAAATTTCAGGTCTCACAGTCATCGTTGAGTGATTCGCGTTCAGCAGTCGCGATGGGATCTGTCGTTGCTGGTGTTCAGTTGTGAGCTAGAGTGTTCTATAGCGAGTAGCTAAATTACGTCATTTGGATTAGTTGGAACGACAGCGTTTTGGTTTAGCGAGCGAAGCTCAGTTGTGTCAGCGTTGGTCTTCACATTTGAGAGAGATCTGAGTGTTAGAGAGCGACGACGTTTTGGCTTCAGATTTCTATTGCGCTAGCGATTCGGATTTGATAGCGGATGACGTGTCCAGTTGCGATAGTGGACCTGTGCGATGTTGTTTGAGTTAGTAGAGATCTGTTGCAAGATCTGGACCTAGCGGGAATATCAGCTTTGTTCTTTAAGTTGTCGGTGGGATCTGTTCAGCAAGCATGGACAGATTTGAGTATTTATAGAGAGCTTTGACCCTTGTCTATTATTGTTTCCCGACACTTAGAATATTTCTCGATAGCGAATTCTATCGCGATACCCTAGCTACTGTTCACCAAACCTTATGTTCTTCGATTGCCAATGGTAGACAGCTCCGATTGAAGTGCGAGTGGTAGCGTTGGACTCCTCTTGCTGAGACGCTTCGTTTGGTGCTGCTTTTGGACGTTTTCTTGAATCTGGTGAAGAGTGCGAAGACATGTCCCTTGTGTAGTCTGTTAGCGTTCCGTCCTAGCTTGTTGGGGTAAGTGTTCGGCCCCTACCTGGTGTTTTTTTAGAGCTCTCTGTTTGAGATAGAGGGGTAGAATAGCGTTGGTCGAGTTAGTAGCTCTAAGCTGTTGCTTTTCTGTGTTTCGGTTCTTGAGTAGTTGTGATTGGCTTAGCAGGTGTGAGATTTGTATTGCTCGGAACCTTGTTGTAGAAATTGTAGCACAGAAGACTTGAGGTACAGATGTGATCTTGTTTTACAGCGTTGAATTGGTCATGGATATTATGTGTTGCTGTGTATGCTCATGTGTCGTTATCTGCTTGCTTGTGTTTGTTTTGATAATCACAAGCTGTTCATTGCATACGCATTATTCATGTGCATTCAGATCCTGTTGAGCTTTCCTTGTTGCCGTTAATCTCTGTGCATACCAGGATGCTGTTGAGGCTGAGCGGGTAACTTCCGTACCTCATCTCCCTGCTGGGATCTGTTAGCCACTATGAGCGGAGTGGGTAGCTCCCACACCTCATGATTTGGGCAACAGCAGGTTGAGCTATGTTGTGCATCTGGTGCCGTATGTTGAGACGAGTGGGAAGCTCCCATATACTCACACACCCCGTGGCCACTGTTGTACTGTTGTTCAGTTGATCTGTTGCTGTTTGTTGAGCAGTTCTTGAGATCCTTCTGGCTCCCTGCGTTCGGTTGTAGCCTTGTTCTCATGCATAGCACTTGCATTTTATCTGTTGCCATTTAACTGTTGTGTTTCAGTTGCTCTCCGTACTGGGGTTTGACCCCATCTCCCTCTGGAGCTGGTATTGTTTTCATGTATGTGTTTCAGGTTATCATGGTTACTCTGCTGGTCGTGGAGTAGACCCAGCTGGAGGTGCCCCAGGAGGTGGTTAGGGTGTCCCAGTTAGCGTATAGCATATATGTATAGGCACTGTTAGCCGGGGAATGCCCTGTGCGTTATTGTATTTCAGTTGTTTCCTGTAGTGCTTGTTGAATGTTGTACTGTTGTACTGAATTATTTTAATTACTGGGATATTTTGAGTATTGTACTATTTTAAATTATGTATTATTTCTGTCAGGCCAAAGCAAAATTTTAGCCACTATTTTATTACTTCCGCTATGTGTTTGCATGGTTAAACTCTGTGTTTGAGCACGAGGCCTGACATTTTTGGTATCAGAGCTTAAGCTGGGATAAGCTCGATTTCATTGATCACACTTGCTTCTAGGCACAGTGTTGCGTGTTGCATGTGCTTGATTATGTGATCTATGTGATATATCTGTTGCTGTGTGGCCTTACCCTCTTAGTGCCTTCATAGATGCCGCCTAGACGTAGGGGTAGAGGTAGAGGGCAGTTTCAAGAAGAGTCCGAAGGTCAGAATGAGGAAGTGAAGCGTAGTGTTCCTCGTAGTGGACGCAATAGACAGATTGACTTGGAGGTAGATGAGCTGGCAGCTCATGTGGATGATATGGAACTGGTGATGGCGAGGTTTCCGCGTAAGAATCCTCAGACGTTCAATGGCGATGAGCCTAGTTACAATGCTGAGTCTTGGTTACAGCATATTACCGAGTTGTTCGATCGTGTTAGGTATGACGATGAGAGTAGGCTGAGTTTAGGTACGCTTCAGTTGAGGAGAAGTGCAGAGTGTTGGTGGAGAGGTGCTTCGAGGACTCTAGAGGAGACATGTGTAGGGATTTCGTGGAGTAGTTTTTGTACTGCCTTTCGTCAGGAGTACGTTCCGGAATCTTTTGTGAATGCCAGGGAGCGAGAGTTTGATAACCTGGTGCAGAGATCTATGTCCGTGGGAGAGTATGCCCGGAGATTTTCTTCTCTTCTTGCATATGTTCGCATGTTGCTGGCCGAGAGAAGGCGAAGTGGAACAAGTTCATGGAGGGGCTCAATGAAGAGCTGTATTCTTTTGTGTTGGTGGGTTCATCGGCGAGCTATGCAGAAGCGGTGGACAGGGCTATGGACAGGGATATAGACATTGGGGAAGGACTGCAGAACCGTCGGTCACGTGTTAGGCCGCAAGGAGTGCAAGGTAATCGTCCCTGTTAGAGTAGATTCCCAACTAGCCAACTTGTGACGTGTGGGTTCTATTGACTCTTGTGTATAACGATATTTATTTATGAAAAATACACATTTCTTTCATGGCATTCTTTATTTTCATTATGTTATAATGTTAACAATTGTGTTGGATAAAGACCTAGAATGCACCATAGTGTATGTTAGATGTGATAGTGGATATGATGCTATCATGAAATACATCTAATAGTCACTGTGCATTCGGAACACGTTCGTAGTCGATTGGGCCGTCAAAATGAGGATAAGGCCGCCTGAGCTTGAGACTAGCATCTGCGATGTGAAGTACCATGTTTCATTGGTAGGGAACATTGTGATCTTCCGAGCATGCATATGGATAGTGACCTGGTGATCTATCGAACTACCCTCGTTCGGACTTTCCAAGTGGTTACCATTTGTCGAGTGGATAAGTCCGAGGTCTTGGTTGTACTGATTAGTCCTCACTACTCGAAACGTCATTGAGACTCTACATGATAGGCACCTCAGTTTGACCCGTTTACCGACTCATTTGGGGTCATTAGGTGGCGGGATTGGGTGAGGTCCCAATGCATGTAGGAGTCAATGCTTCGTTGTCGAGGATTCACCGCTCGCTTTTATGCGTGGATATCCTATGATATCTGAGGAGATAATAGTGTGATAAATCTCTGGTCAGATTACTGGATGTGTTTTAGGTAAATGGGTTTGCCTAGTAACACTCGCGATGTCACTATTTGATCTCCAAGATGTATGCATAGTTATCGGATCTCTAGCGACTCTCGATTTACCAATGGTCGTTGATCGGATCGGGATATATGTGTTGAAAGGACCGTACTGTACACTAACCACGATCAAATGGTTCTTGCAGGCACTATCAGTAATACCTAGGGGATCATGGGGCGATGTTGCTAGGCGCTTTACCATGATCCGATGGGTCAGTACGAAATTGTGATTTCGGAGTCACAATGGTTGTGGGCCCACGGCTAGCTGTATCCCTGAACCATTGAGGGTCACACAAGTACTGGATTCACGATTCCCGCACGAAAACTGAGCTCAATGTGTTGAGCATAGGAGGAGGAATTTAGGGAGTGCGACTTCCTAAAAGTCAACAGGGGTCAAATTGCGATTTCCCATAGTTGAGGGGCTAAACTGCAATTTTGGACTAGGTGGTCTGAAAAATTATTTTCACATCATAATACTCAGTTTTGGAAACTATGTAGATCGGTCCGATCAGATCGTTGATCGGATTTATGATGAAGCCACGGTGATAGGGATGAATCGAATGTTCATACGTTGGACTGGGCCCGCCCCAAGTCCAATGGGCCGGTTCAAGCCCATCACAACTATACTTATTCTTGAGCCTAGGGTTGTATAACATAACATTGAATCACACAAACCCTAGCTCCAAAAAGCCGCCGCCCCCTTCTCCTTCCCCTCTCCTCTCGGCCGACCACCACGCGCCACCGCCGCGCCGTCGCTCGCCGGCCCACGTGCTGCCGCCGTCCGTTTGCTTCGTGGTCGGACTTGTTCCGATCACGTCGACGAGGAGATTCCGTTCGTGTCAAATTCGTCAGCTCTTCTAGTGCATACTGATGAAGGACTCGTGCATCCAGTCGTGGACCGGATTAAGGATATCTACCGCCGCCTACCTTGAAGTGCCGGATTTCCTGTGGATCTGGTCGGAGCCAGGCGCCTAGACGCCAGCAAGGTAACAATTCAAACACCCTATGGATGTTTGCTTGTTGTTAATATTATGTATTGAACTATTCCGGTGCAAAATTTTAAAACTTCCGCTGCGCCCCGGTAAACGAGATCCGGATCCGCCACTACGCCAACAGTGGTATCAGAGCCAAGACTCGAATCCTTCAATACATAATTGTGCCTTATTGCATCTGATTTCGAAAATTTCAAAACAAAAAAAAACTTGTGTTGCTCGGCTGCCGGCGCCATCGCGCGCATCGTCGCGCGCAGGCCAGCACGCAGTGCTGCGCGCTGGCCGACCTCCGTGCACGATTGTCGCGCACGGTGGCGCGCGGTATCTATCCGCGCATGGCGGTATCTATCCGCGCATGGCACGGACAGCGTGCGGCCGCCGCCGCGCAAGGTGGTGCCACCGCGCGCAGCAGCACGCGCATCACCGTGCACTGGCCGGGCCACCGTGCGCTAACGTCGCGTACGGTGGCGCGCGATCTGTCGCGCATGGCACGGCCAGCGTGCCGCACGCTGTGATGGTGGCGGCCGCCGTCCGGTGATTCTCCGGCAACGCTGTGAAGACTGTTTTGTCTTCTAGGTTATCTTTCGGGCCTGTCCCGGGCAGCCCATGAAGTTTTCGGGCCAATATTTGATATTGGGCCATTTTGGTCGGACCAAAAATTGATTTTGGAATTTTTGAGATTTTGGGTGTAAAATTGTTTTAAGCCCAATTTGATGCAATTAAAATTGACAAAATATGATTTTATTTATAAAATATGATTTTATAATTAAAATATGATTTTGTTGGAAATTATCAAATTTGATTTGATTATTTAATTTATGTCAATTATATGAATTAATTGCATGTTTGGGATGATCGAGAGCCGTGCCCAATGTGTTCGGTGTATGCTAGGCTTTGCGATTTTGGTTGTAAATATTGTTGATATCATTTATATAGTGGGCCTGGTTTATGGCCCGTTCCCACCCCTTAAAATGTATCCCAATGTGTCATGGACATTTAAATGTAAATATTAGATTTAGTGGGAGGACATTTGAAGATGGTGGAGATGATCAAAGATATTGAAAACCGAAGATTTATAAAACCGGAAGCTAATGTAATAGGATTGCATTGCATGCTGCATTTCACCTAGGACTGGACCCAGGTCCGTGATTGGCAACCACGGACCGCATAGCTCTCGCGATCGATCTTCCCAAAGTTTATATATATGCGATATATGTTTGTTGAATCCGCATTTTAAATTATGATTAAAATTAATTGAGACCAAATTTTCAAAATTAAAATCTCTCGTTTTAAATATGATTTAAAATTGATATCAAGATTAAAAGTTTATTCGATAAACTAAGGGAATTTGAATTTGTTTAAATTTCCCTACCTTCCATCAACAATGAGTGTACGTCGATGCTACCCGTATACATGGCCCGGCTCATATTATTGAGGGGGTCATGTATGCCGAAAAGTTGTACACGTCATTTTATTGAGGGGGTTATGTATGCCGGAAAGCTGTACACGTCATTGACACTCGCTGTGAGTTGGTTGGAACTCCCTTTAACGATGGCTCATATTATTGGGGACGTTAAGGGGACCGTCCTTCACAACTCGACATTGATGGGTCATCTTGACACGTGATAGTAATCGGCGTCATATTATTGGGCCCTTACTGGACGTGAGGTAAATACATGGAGGTTGCACCGATTGCAATTGGGCTCTACCTTTTAAGGGTCATGGTTGGCTGATATTATTCGGGACCATGATCGCTTGATTGGACACTGTGTACCCACTAAGGAAACTTGCTTTCTCGATTTCATTAGAAGGTGGTGAGATCGTTATAATAGTGGGAGGGTAATTCATATAACTGAATGACCTTGTTTTATGTCTTAGCGTTTTTCATATATAGTTAGTAATGCATGTCTGTTTTTCTTTTCAGTATAAACTGCTTATAAAATGTCTTCGATCAAAAATTCACTTGCTGCTATACTGGATAGCAACAAGTTCACTGGTCTGAACTACCAAGACTGGCTTCGAAACCTCAATATTGTATTGGCTTTGGAGAAGCTCCTCTACACGTTAGACAAGAGCCCTCCGAAGGAAGCCCCTGTCGATATCAGTCCTGAGGAGCTGAAAAAGATTAACAAATGGTGGGATGACGAGCTTAAGACTCAATGCTATATGATGGCATCGATGTCCAACGAAATGCAACGGCGTTTCGAGAAGACGGTGTATGTTGCTGACATACACCTTCATCTCAAAGAGCTGTATGGGGAGAACTCTCGACATGAGAGGTTTACCACTGTCAAGGAGCTTATGACGAGCCGCATGCGCGATGGGACTTCGGTCCGCGAGCATGGGGTTCGTGTGATTGGGCTTATTGAAAAGTTGGTGGGCCTTGACATCACATTTCCACATGAGCTGTCTGTGGATTTGCTTCTCCTCTCACTCCCTGCTGCATTCGACCCCTTTGTGGTAAAATTTAACATGAACAAGCTGGAAGCCACCCTTGAAGAGGTGGTGAACATGCTCGTCGTGTTCGAGGGGACCATAAAGAAGGACAAGCCCGTTTATGGGCTCCTCTTCCTCTACGGAGAAGGGGCCCAAACACAAGGGCAAGAAGCGTTCTGCCCCTGCGAAGGAGGAAAAGCCCACTAAGAAGCCCAAGGCAAACGCTTCCAAGCCAAACAAGTCTGAGGATGTTTGCCACCACTGCCACAAGCCTGGGCACTGGAGGAGGAACTGCAAGGAGTACCTCGAGCAGTTGCGAACTACAAAAGGTATGTTCTATATTGAAATAAATATGTCTCTTAATTCGACTTCTTGGATACTTGATACCGGATGTGGATCTCGTATCTGCAATGATTTGCAGGTTATGACAAGAAGCCGACGTCTTAGAGAGGGTGAGACCCACTTGAGGCTGGGCAATGGAGCAAGGGTTGCTGCAGTAGCTATAGGAGATGTTTATTTGTTTCTGTCTTCGAATTTTAAGTTGTTATTGTGAAACGTTTTGTTTGTTACCGAGTTGATAAAGAACATTATTTATGTTTCTATGCTTGATAGTGATGGATATTCTTGTCATTTTTCTAATTCGATTTGCAATATATACAAGAATGAATGTTTAATTGGAATTATTTGTTTCTGTCTTCGAATTTTAAGTTGTTATTGTGAAACGTTTTGTTTGTTACCGAGTTGATAAAGAACATTATTTATGTTTCTATGCTTGATAGTGATGGATATTCTTGTCATTTTTCTAATTCGATTTGCAATATATACAAGAATGAATGTTTAATTGGAATTGGGGAACGCGAAAAAGATTTATACACCTTAAAATTAAAAGAAGTTCTAACTCGCGATGTGGAAACACATACAACAACAATTAAAAGGAAAAACGATAGCTTGAACCGAGCACAACTTTGGCACGCTAGGCTAGGTCACATTTTCCTAAGTAGGATGAACAAGTTAGTTAGGAGTGACATGTTTGATATGTCAGACATTAACTCCCTACCGACCTGTGAATCTTGTCTCAAGGGAAAGATGACTAAACAACCCTTCAAGGGCAAACCTGAACGTGCTAAAGGCCTATTGGATTTGATCCATTCTGATGTGTGTGGCCCACTTAGCATTGATACTAAGTACGGTCATACATACTTCATCACCTTTACCGATGATCACTCTAGGTATGGGTACTTGTACTTAATGAAGCACAAGTCTGAATCCTTTGAAAGGTTCAAAGAATTCAAGGCTGAAGTAGAAAAACAGTTAGGGAAAAGTATTAAAGCACTATGATCCGATCGTGGTGGTGAATACTTGAGTGCTGAATTTCAAGACTATCTCAGAGAAAATGGGATTCTCTCACAGTGGAACCCTCCGGCCACACCACAGCTCAATGGTGTAGCGGAGCGTCGTAACCGAACCTTGATGGACATGGTTCGATCTATGATGAGCTTCACTGAGCTTCCTACCTCGTTTTGGGGCTATGCGCTCGAAACGGCGGTAATGTTGTTGAACAATGTGCACACCAAGGAAGTGGATAAGACTCCATATGAGATATGGATGGGCAAGCCACCCAAATACTCATACATGAGGATTTGGGGATGTCCTGCTTACGTGAAGCAGACAGTGGGAGATAAGCTGGATACTAGATCCATCTTATGCTACTTCATTGGGTATCCAAAGAATTCCATTGGATACTACTTCTACTATCCCAATGAAACAAAAGTGTTTGTTTCTAGAAATGCCACCTTTATGGAAAGGGAGTTTCTAATTGATAGAAAAGGCAAAATAGTAGAACTCGAAGAGGTTCGCGAACCATCTGAAGTACCAAGTGAATCTCCCGCGCCTCAAGAGCCAGTGGCAGAAATGGTCGCACCTAGGAGATCCGAAAGGGTTCCTAGGGCTCCTGATAGATATGGTTTCCTCCTTGAAGATGATCAAAATGATCAAGTTATTGGATGTGATCCAAGAACTTTCAAGGAGGCAATTTCCGATGTTGATTCTAATTTGTGGCTTGA
Organism: Dorcoceras hygrometricum; assembly: GCA_001598015.1. Classification (NCBI taxonomy): domain Eukaryota; kingdom Viridiplantae; phylum Streptophyta; class Magnoliopsida; order Lamiales; family Gesneriaceae; genus Dorcoceras; species Dorcoceras hygrometricum. The sequence goes on along the minus strand of KV017472.1, from coordinate 189,335 downwards.
AGCAATGCAGTCTGAGATTGACTCAATGCATGCAAACCAAGTTTGGACTCTTGTTAATCCTCCCGAAGGAATTGTTCCTATTTGGTGCAAATGGATATACAGGAGAAAACTCGGGCCTGATGGTAAGGTACTGACCTACAAGGCACGACTGGTCGCGAAAGGTTACACTCAAAGGCAAGGTGTTGACTATGATGAAACTTTTTCGCCAGTCGCAATGTTCAAGTCAATTAGAATCCTACTAGCCAAAGCCGCATGGTACGACTATGAGATATGGAAAATGGATGTGAAAACTGCGTTCCTCAATGGAAACATTAAGGAAGAGATCTATATGACGCAGCCTGAGGGTTTCACATCTGTAGGAAGTGAGCATAAGGTATGCAAACTACAGAGATCGATCTACGGTCTCAAACAAGCATCGAGGAGTTGGAACCTGAGATGCGATGAAATAATTAAGCAATTTGGTTTCATCAAGAATCCCAAGGAGCCATGTGTGTACAAGAAGTAGTCAAAAGCGCTGTGACATTCCTTGTACTTTATGTTGATGATATTCTACTCATTGGGAAAGATGTAGGAATGCTGCAGTCAACTAAAGTGTGGTTGTCTAGTAGATTTTCGATGAAGGACATGGGTGAAGCATCCTATATTCTTGGAATACAGATCTATCGGGATAGATTGAAAAGGATGCTCGGACTCACCCAAGCTACCTACATCGATACCATACTTAAGCGGTTCTCTATGGAAGAGTCCAAGAGAGGACACCTACCTATGTGCCATGGGGTCACTCCATCTAAGTCTATGTGTCCAAAGACTGATGAGGAGATAGAGAGTATGACACGTGTGCCATATTCCTCGACAATAGGTAGTATTATGTATGGCATGATCTCAACAAGACCGGATGTTGCATATGCTCTAAGTGTCACAAGCCGCTACCAGGCCAACCCCGACCAAATGCATTGAAAGGCTGTGAAAGATATTCTTAAGTACTTACGAAAGACTAAGAATATGTTCATGGTCTATGGGGGTGGTGAACTGAAATTGGAAGGCTACACTGATTCTAGCTTCCAATGTTATGTGGATGATTCGAAGTCTACCTCTGAATTTGTATTCATGCTCAATGTCGGTGCTGTCTCTTGGAAGAGTTCCAAGCAAGACACCATTGCAGATTCAACCACTGAGGCTGAGTACATCGCAGCATCAGCTGCTACAAAAGAGGCGGTTTTGATAAGGAATTTCGTCCAAGAGTTGGGCGTAATCCCTGATGGAGTTGGTCCAGTACCGGTGTACTGCGACAACACGGGTGCCGTTGTGCAAGCAAAGGAGCCTAGGTCTCACCAAAGATCCAAACATATACTGAGGAAATACCACATAATACGGGATATTGTGTCTAGAGGTGACATAGCAGTCGAGAGAGTCGCCTCTGCAGACAACATTGATGATCCACTTACGAAGCCCTTTCCAGGATCGTTGTTTGAAAAATATCACGAAACAATGGGACTGCGTCTGATGAGTAGTTGGCTTTAGGGCAAGTGGGAGATTGTTAGAGTAGATGTCCAACTAGCCAACTTGTGGCATGTGGGTTCTTTTGACTCTTGTGTATAACGATCTTTATTTATGAAATACGCATTTCTTTCATGGCATTCTTTATTTTCATTATGTTATAATGTTAACAATTGTGTTGGATAAAGACCTAGAATGCACCATAGTGTATGTTAGATGTGATAGTTGATATGATGGCTATCATGAAACATATCTAATAGTCACTGTGTATTCTGAACACGTTCCTAGTCGATTGGACCGTCAAAATGAGGATAAGGCCGCCCGAGCTTGAGACTAGCATCTGCGATGTGAAGTACAATGTTTCATTGGTAGGGAACATTGTGATGTTCTGAGAATGCAGATGGATACTGACCTGGTGATCTATCGAACTACCCTCGTTCGGACTTTCCAAGTGATTACCATTTGTCGAGTGGATAAGTCCGAGGTCTTGGTTGTACTGATTAGTTCTCACTACTCAAAACGTCATTGAGACTCTACATGATAGGCATCTCACTTTTACCCGTTTACCAACTCATTTGGGGTCATTAGGTGGCGGGATTGGGTGAGGTCCCAATTCATGTAGGAGTCAATGCTTCGTTGTCGAGGATTCACCGCTCGCTTTTATGTGTGGATATCCTATGCTATCTGAGGAGATAATAGTGTGATAAATCTCTGGCCAGAGTACTGGATGTGTTTTAGGTAAATGGATTTGCCTAGTAACACTCGCGATGTTACTATTTTATCTCCAAGATGTATGCATAGTTATCGGATCACTAGCGACTCTCGATTTACCAATGGTCGTTGATCTGATCGGGATATATGTGTTGAAAGGACCGTACTATACGCTAACCATGACCAACTGGTTCTTGCAGGCACTATCAGTGATACCTAGGGTATCATGGGGCGATGTTGCTAGGCGCTTTACCATGATCCGATGGGTCAGTCCAAAATTGTGATTTCGGAGTCACAATGGTTGTTGGCCCACGGCTAGCTGTATCCCTGAACCATTGAGGGTCACACAAGTACTGGATTCAAGATTCCCTCAAGGAAACTGAGCTCAATGTGTTGAGCATAGGAGGAGTAATTTAGGGAGTGCGACTTCCTAAAAGTCAACAGGGGTCAAATTGTGATTTCCCATAGTTGAGGGGCTAAACTGCAATTTTGGACTAGGTGGTCTGAATAATTGTTTTCACATCATAATACTCAGTTTTGGAAACTTTGTAGATTGGTCCGATCATATCGTCGATCGGAGTTATGATGAAGCCACGATGATAGGGATGAACCGAATGTTCATACGTTGGACTGGGCCCGCCCCATGTCCAATGGGCCGGTTCAACCCCATCACACCTATACTTATTCTTGAGCCTAGGGTTGTATAACATAACATTGAATCACACAAACCCTAGCTCCAAAAAGCCGCCGCTCCCTTCTCCTTCCCCGCTCCTCTCGACCGACCACCACGCGCCACCGTCGCGCTGTCGCTCGCCGGCCCACGCGCCGCCACCGTCCGTTTGCTTCGTGGTCGGACTTGTTCCGATCACGTCGACAAGAAGATTCCATTCGTGTCAAATTCGTCAGCTCTTCTAGTGCAGACTGACGAAGGACTCGTGCATCCAGTCGTGGACCGAATTAAGTAGATCTACCGCCGCCTACCTTGAAGTTTCGGATTTCCTGTGGATCTGGTCGGAGCCAGGCGCCTAGACGCCAGCAAGGTAACAATTCAAACACCCTATGGATGTTTTCTTGTTGTTAATATTATGTATTGAATGATTCCCGATGCAAAATTTTAAAACTTCCGTAGTGCCTCGGGAAACGGGATCCGGATCCGCCACTGTGCCAACAGTCCCGTGGTTCAGAGGGTGAAACCTTCCCAGTCAGTGCAATCGTCATAGCCACCTCAGCATCAGTAAGTAGCTCAACAGCCCGGACACCAGAGGTTTAGGCCTCGTGGTCGTCAATTTAAGAAGAAGTCTGGTTCGAGTTCTTCTAGCTCAGGTAGTTCGAGCTGTGGTAGTAGTTCCAAAGTTGATTTTTGTGGCCAGTGTGGAGGAAGGCATCATACAGCGCAGTGTATAGAGGTGCAAGGTTCGTGCAATGTTTGTAATCAGTACGGACACTTTGCGAGAGTGTGTCCTTTATCTGGTTCTCATCATACCGCAGCTCCACCGTAGGGTCGAGGTGGATCGTCTAGAGGTCGTTCTTTTCCTGCTCCGCAGCAGAGATTAGGGGAGCCTCAGTTTAGGCCGTTTCAGCAGCCTGGTCCTTCGCGGTTTGGACAGTCTTCCCATCCTCAGTTTTCAGGACCTCAGTTTGCCCATGTGAATGCCATGACTAGGGAGCAAGCTGAGGGCACGCCAGGCGGAGGAGTGATTGCAGGTACTTGCTTTGTTTTTTTTCCTGTGCATGTGTTGTTTGATACAGGAGCATCACATTCGTTTATTGCTGATGCATTTGTGGTTGAGCATGGTCTGCATACCACATCTTTGTGAGATGTTGTGTCTGTTGCGACTCCTGCCGATGCGAGCCTGTTCTCCCAAGAGATCTTGTTGAATGGTGTTCTTAGGTTTGGCGAGAGCGTGTTGTTAGCCAACCTGATCAGGCTATTGATGTGGGATTTCGATTGTATAGTGGGAATGAACAGTTGTCTTGCTATAGGGCCACTGTGGATTGTTTCCATGGAGTTGTGCGATTTAGGCCCCAATCTGGCGAGAAATGGAATTTCTATGGCCAAGACTCCCAGTAGAAGATTACTTTAGTTTCCACGATGGAAATGTTTATCCTGTTGTCGCTAGAGAATGCTGGTTTTATGATCTATTCCTTAGATGCGTCTTCTTCTTCGAGTGTAGAGCTTAGTAGGGTTCCCGTGGTTCGACATTTCATGGATGTGTTCTCGGAGGAGATTCCTGTTTTTCCTTCGAGGAGGGAGATAGACTTCAGCATTGAGTTGGTACCTAGTACAACCCCGATTTCGAGAGCTCCGTATCGTTTAGTGCCTGCTGAGTTGAGGGAGCTTAAGGGTCAGCTTACTGATTTGCTGGAGAAGGGTTTCATTAGGCCTAGCATGTCCCCGTGGGGAGCGCCTATATTGTTTGTGAAGAAGAAGGATGGGTCTATGAGGATGTGTATCGACTTTAGACAGTTGAATAAGGCGACAGTGAAGAATAAGTACCCTTTGCCGAGGATCGATGATTTTTTTGATCAGCTTCAAGGTTCGGCTGTGTTTTCTAAGATCTATTTGCGTTCGGGATACCATCAGTTGTGCATCCGTGAGAAGGATGTTGAGAAGACTACCTGTGACGCCCGAACCCACGAGAATCACGAATTGGGGTAAATAAAAATTTTCGAATAAAAATAAAGGCTGAAAGACAATTTGTTATAAACTGTATTTCTTATAACTTTAAGAAGAAACGGAAAACACGAAGACAAATCTAACAGACACTCAATTGCACACCAACTACTGGAAACATTTGCGGAAAAACAGACTTTATTATAAATTGCAATTGCGATTTACAACAGCTGATATTCTATATAAATGTACAACTGTTGCAACTGATTTAACATAGTACATTCTAAAACAAAACAAAATCAACTATGACACGGAAAACGCTGGCCATTGACACACATACCACCCAGCAGCTGATTTAATTTTCACCTTCTGTTCGCTCTCCAGCTGTCGCACCTGCACCATTTTAAAAGCTAATGAGCCAAGTTCAAATACGCAGGTGGACATCTGATCAATACATAAGTTAAAGGAACATCAATGATCAATATCATTTTCTTTCGTAAACATTTCATAAACATTCATTCTTTCTTTCATAAACTTGGAGACAGGGGATAATAGCCCATATCTCAACATCATTATCATTTTTCCTTAGATTTATGGCTCAGAAGCTCTCCTTAGGTCCGTGTTGCACCTGATCAAGTGACTACTGATATCAGCCTTAGCCTTTGGCTTCTTTGCGTTAGGGCAACCGACATATAGACGACTGCTCACCCTTCTCTTTATGGGAGGGCAACAGATAGCTGCTCACCTCACCCATTATGACCGTCTGTTATCTTTGCCATAAATCTTAAAATAAACTTTTGTTCCTTTAACATCTTTCTCTTTAAACTTTCTTTCTTAAAATCCTCGGGTTCCATCATTTAAAACTCTTGCTTCAATTTTAAAATTTTACTGAGTATCGAATTCAGCTTTTGGAAACATAACCTTGAAATGAAACCGGTCGTAAAAGAAACCAATCGCAACAAAGTGGAACAGTACTATGAAAAAAAACAGATTTCTACTGTTCATGGGTATTGCTAAAAGAAACCAGCTGCAAGGTCTTTTTACTAAAAACAAACGTATTAAATGAAACGACGTCGTTCAAGTAGGAAATAGACATAATGACGTAAGAATATCTGCTAACATGAACAGTAACTATCTGTTGACAGCTACAACTTAAGGAAACGACGTTGTTAGCGCATCAACTAGTCGCAAGAAAAGCGCTAACATACGTGAAACCAGACGCAAGGATTTTTGCTAAATAACCAGACGCAAGGAATAAGAACCAGTCGCAAGACAGGAACCAGTCGCAATGAATAGTACCAATCGCAATGAATACTACTTTAGAAGTGAACAGTGTAACTACTGATATTTAACACGAAATGCAACTGCTGAAATGAACAGTGCAAATACTGATTTTACAACGAAATGCAACTGCTGGAATGAACAATGAAACTACTGAAATATTACAATGGAATGCAACTGTTGGAATTTGACTTGATATTTATAACATCAAAACAACAACTATGCTATCAGCCGTTGCCTATCAAACCAGACTTTATACTGATTCAACTAACAACTACCGATAACAAAATTATCAAATTCTGATATTACAACCACTGAAAAGGAAGAACATTCATAAACATTCTTGGATTAAACTGGAATCCTCAGTACTTTTAAAACATCATAAACATTCTAGAAAACATTTGGAAGCATCAAAACATCATTTTGAACCCATCTTTCTTTATCCTCAGTACTTTTAAAACATCATAAACATTCTAGAAAACATTTGGAAGCATCAAAACATCATTTTGAACCCATCTTTCTTTCCTTCTTTTATGCGTAAATCATTTTAAACATGAGCTTTAAACATACTGTAACATATAGGCAAGGAGACTCAGAAAACATCAATATATGCTTTAAAAGGTGAGTCAAGAATCAACTTTTACTGGCCTTAAACGAAGCTTTGCAACGGTAGCTAGTTCCTGCAGAATCTTCTCTTTAAGTAACGCACGAACTTTTTTGGAGAATATTTTGAAGAACACTAAAGATTTTCTTTGCAAATGATAAGGATCTTGCTTTCAAAACAGGTTTTTATATATGAAAGGGATTAGTGGAAAGCTACTTGTGAAATTAAGCATGAAATACTTATAAAATTTAGTAAAATTCCCTTCCTCTCATTTTAATTTGTAAAACACCAAACCTTTTTTTAAAAAAATCATTTGTCCTCCTTAAAGATATTTTCAATCCATTTAAAAACTGCTCGTGCATCACCCTTGGAGTCATCCACTGAAACCAGCTGCGTCACATCTATTTTTCTGAAATCATTGAAATCAGACAATGCATAACATTTCAACATGCCAATTTAAATCTATAAAATGAACAAAATGCATAATGTGGTCCTATGGATTTTGGGGCGTTACAACTCTACCCTCCTTATTGAAATTTCGTCCTCGAAATTTACGTACCAAATAGATAAGGGTAAAGACTTAGCATATCAGTTTCTGTTTCCCACGTTGCTTCTCGCTCCGACTGATTAGTCCATTGTACCTCAACCATAGGAATGCTACGGTTTCTTAGCCTTCTAATTTCTCGGAGGAGAATTATTTCTGGTCGCTCTTCATAGCTCAAATATGGTGCTAATTGGATTGGTTCATGACTTAGCACATGCGAAGGATTGGGAACATATTTCCTAAAAGCTGATATATGAAAAACATTATGTACTGCTGACAGCTGCGGTGGCAGTGCTAATCGATAGGCTAATGTTCCTATCTTCTACAAAATTTCATATGGTCCAATATACCTTGGACTCAACTTTCCTTTCTTTCCAAAACGCATAACTCCTTTCATTGGAGCTATTCTCAAAAATACGTGATCACCTATCTCAAAATTCAGTTCCCTTCTTTGATTATCTGCATAACTTTTCTGTCGACTTTGAGCAGCTTTCATTCTTTCTCTTATCTTTCTAACAGCTGCTGCTGTTTGCTCCACTACGTCTGGACCTAAACCAGCTCTTTCACCAACTTCATCCCAATGAAGTGGTGTCCTACACTTTCGGCCGTAGAGTGCTTCATAGGGAGCCATTTGAATCGAAGCTTGGAAACTGTTATTGTAGGCGAACTCTACCAGTGGCAATTTCAAATCCCAGCTTTCTGAAAAATTCACAATACAAGCTCTAAGCAAGTCTTCTAAAATCTGAATCACCATTTCTGATTGTCCATCAGTCTGGCGGTGAAATGCGCTACTGAAGGTAAACTTTGTACCCAAATCTTTATGTAGACTATTCCAAAATGCTGATGTAAACTTGGGATCTCTATCTGATACAATAGAAACTGGAACACCATGTAGCCTCACTATTTCCTTAACATATAAATCTGCGTATCTGCTCACCTCATATGTTGTCTTGACTGGTAAGAAATGAGCAGACTTAGTGAGTCTATCAATTATAACCCAGATGGAGTTATATCCTTGAGCAGTCCTTGGTAAACAAAATCCATCTCTATACATTCCCACTTTCATTCTGGAATAGGCTGTGGTTTTAATAATCCTGCCGGTCGCTGGTGTTCAGCCTTCACTAGTTGACACGTCAAACATTCAGCTACAAATCTAGCAACATCCCTCTTCATTCCTGGCCACCAGTATAACTGTTGGAGGTCCTTATACATTTTAGTACTTTCGGGATGTACTAAGTAAGGAGCTGTATGAGCTTCTTTCAAAAGATCAGCTCTCAAATCATCTACTTGGGGTACCCAGAATTTGCCCATAAACCTAACAATTCCATCTTCTGAAAAATAGAGGTTGTTGCTTCTTTCTTTATCTTGTTTAACCCATTTCTGCAATTTTTCATCTTGCAGCTGACCTTCTCGAATTTGGTCTATCAAATTTGATCTTACTGAGAGGTTTGCTAAAATCATATTACGCTGCAGGACACTATTTCAAGTCCAAACTTTTCAATATCAGCTGCCAACGGCTTCTGGACAATCAGCTGAGCTAATCCAACAGATTTCCTTCTTAGAGCATCAGCTACCACATTTGCTTTCCTGGGTGATAGTTGATCGTACAGTCGTAATCTTTAACCAGCTCCAACCATCGCCTTTGCCTCATATTCAATTCTTTCTGGGTAAAGAAGTATTTCAAACTCTTGTGATCTGTATATATCTCACACTTCTCCCCATATATATAATGTCTCCATATCTTAAGGGCAAAGACAACAGCTGCCAGTTCCAAATCATGCGTTGGGTAATTCTTCTTGTGATCCTTCAGCTGTCTACATGCATATGAGATTACTTTACGATCCTGCATTAATACAGCTCCTAGTCCCAATTTAGAAGCATCTGTATAAATTACAAATTTTCCTTGATCAGTTGGCATCGTCAACACAGGTGCTTCAATCAATGCTTGCTTCATTTTGTCAAAACTGTTTTGACATTCAAATGTCCAGTTATATTTCACCTGTTTCCTTGTTAGCGTAGTCAAGGGAACAGATATCTTAGAGAATCCTTGGATAAATCGCCTATAATATCCAGCTAAACCCAAGAAACTCCTTATCTCTACAACATTCTTTGGTACTGGCCAGTCGCAAACAGCTTCTACCTTGGCTGGGTCGACTTCTATTCCATCCTTAGAAAATTTATGGCCTAAGAACGATACTTTCTCCAACCAAAACTCGCATTTGCTGAATTTAGCAAACAACTGCTTATCTTTCAAAATCTGGAGAATTGTCCTTAAATGTTGGACATGCTCACATCTGGTCTTAGAATAGACTAAGATATCATCAATGAATACAACTACAAACTGGTCCAAAAATGGTTGAAAGACCCTATTCATTAAATCCATAAAATCTGATGGAGCTTTCGTAAGTCCAAATGGCATAACTAAGAATTCATAGTGGTCATACCTAGTCTGAAGGCTGTTTTATAAACATCAGATGCCTTAATCTTTAATGATGGTATCCAGACCTCAAATCGATCTTAGAAAACACTACTGACCCTTTCAACTGGTCAAACAGATCTTCTATCCTAGGTAATGGATACTTATTTTTAATCGTCAATTTATTCAACTCTCGATAATCTATACATAACCTCATACTCTCATCCTTTTTCTTAAGAAATAAAACAGGGGCTCCCCAAGGGGAAGTACTTGGTCTAACAAACCCCTTCTCCAAAAGATCTTGTATCTGTTCTTTCAGTTCTTTCATTTCTGATGGAGCTAATCGGTAAGGTGGTCTAGAAATTGGAGCAGCTCCTGGAATTAGATCAATCAAAAATTCTAACTCCCTATCTGGTGGCAGTCCCTGGATATCCTCTGGAAAAAACCTCGGGGAATTCATTTACCACCTCTACGGCTGACAGCTGGGGTCTATCAGTCGTCGCTAAAAATGATATAATTCTAGGAACTCTATTAACATGTTTGGCTAAAAGCTGGAATGGCTCTCCTACTGGTGGGGTTAACCACCACTGTTCGTAGCTTGAAATCAATTACTACCCCATACTTAGTTAACCAATCTATTCCCAAAATCATATCAAATTGTGGCATCGGCAATGCAATCAAATCAGCAGTAATCTTATGTCCTTGAATTTTAAGTTCTAAACTCCTAAACAACTCGTGAGATACCAGCTTTTCTCCTGTTGGCACTGACACACAATAACCTATCATTACTTGCTCTGGCTGGATAAACAATTTCTTAACAAACTCTGCCGCAATGAATGAATGTTTAGCTCCTGAATCTATTAAAGCCAGAGAAGGAAATCCAGCTATCAAAATTTCACCTGTGACTACTGTAGAGTCTGGATTGGCTTGTTCAGCTGTCATTACATAGGCTCTGCTAGTCACCAACTGCTTGGACTTTGGACAATATTTCAAAATATGTTCGGGCATTCCACATTTATAGCAGACGTTTTGTCCAACTCTGCATTGTCCCAGATGATTCTTGTGGCACTTAGGACATTCTGATCTATTATTACCAGCAGGAACAGAACTAATAGGTTGGATCGGTATAGGCTTCTGCTCCTGAGGCCTCTGCTGGTTTTTGTTTTGCTTCTTGAACGACCTATGGTCCTTCTCCTGAAAGGCTTGTCGCTTCTGCTGCCTTTACTCATCAAAATCTTTCCAATCCCTTTCGATTTGCAGGGCTTTATCCACTGCTACCTGTAGGTCTTTGGCACAGATAGCCTAACATTCATTTTGAACATCGGCTATAATCCTTCTACAAAATGACTCTGTTTCTATTCTGGGTCACTTTCTATCAATGGCACAAAGTAGCACCCTCTTTCGAACTTCCGCACATATTCCTGTACGGTTAAACTTCCTTGTTTGAGGGTCAAAAATTCCCTCTTTAATTCAGACCTCTTTCCAGCCGTGAAGTATTGCTCAAAGAATACTTGTTTGAAATCTGGCCAAGTAAGATTCAACAAAATCCATAGACAATTTGGCTCCTTCCCACAAAATCATCGCATCCTCTCTCAGCATATAGATAGCGCATCTAGGCCTATCTAAATCAGACATTTGAAGGTACTCAAAAATAACCTCCATGGATTTGATCCAGCTCTCGGCAACTAGTGGATCAGTAGTACCACTAAATTCCTTAGGTTTCTGTCGTCTAAACTTCTCTTGGGGATCATCATTGCTTGGTCCCCTGCTGCAGCTTTATTGGCCATTTTCTCTATTGTTTTGTTCTACTAGCAGCCTTAACAGTTGTGTGATATTAGCATTATCAGTAGTAGTTTCTTCTAAGGGAATACTTCTTCTACTTCTTCCTCTTCCTGAAATATTATATTCTATAGCCCGTAATCCAGCACACACATATATCAGAACATGCTAAATAATTTAAAGACAATGCTCTGAAAATAAACTCACAACTTAGAGGAACGGACGATGAACTTTGATCCAGCTGATGGTGCGTGTGTTTATCTCAGGAACGTTTCTCTGATACCATGTTGCGACGCCCGAACCCATGAGAATCACGAATTGGGGTAAATAAAAATTTTCGAATAAAAAGAAGGACTGAAAGAACAATTTGTTAGAAGCTGTATTTCTTATAACTTTAAGAAGAAACGGAAAACACGAAGACAAATCTAACAGACACTCATTTGCGCGCCAACTACTGGAAACATTTGCAGAAAAACAGACTTTATTATAAATTTCAATTGCGATTTACAATAGCTGATATTCTATATAAATGTATAACCGTTGAAACTGATTTAATACAGTACATTCTAAAAAAAACAACATCAACTATGACATGGAAAACGCTGGCCATTGACAAACACACACCACCCAGCAGCTGATTCAATTTTCACCTTCTGTTCGCTCTCCAGCTGTCGCACCTGCACCATTTTAAAAGCTAATGAGCCTAGGGGCTCAGCAAGTAAACCTGAATAATAACAAGTTCAAATAACGCAGGTGGACATCTGATCAATACATAAGTTAAAGGAACATCAATGATCAATATCATTTTCTTTCGTAAACATTTCATAAACATTAATTATTTCTTTCATAAACTTGGAGACAGGGGATAATAGCCCAAATCTCAACATCATTATCATTTTTCCTTAGATTTATGGCTCAGAAGCTCTCCTTAGGTCCGTGTTGCACCTGATCAAGTGACTACTGATATCAGCCTTAACCATTGGCTTCTTTGCGTTTGGGCAACCGACATATAGACGACTGCTCACCCTTCTCTATATGGGAGGGCAACTGATAGCTGCTCAACTCACCCTTTATGACCATCTGTTATCTTTGCCATAAATCTTAAAATAAACTTTTTTACCTTTAACATTCTTTGTTTAAACTTTCTTTCTTAAAGTCCTCGGGTACCATCATTTAAAACTGTTGCTTCCATTTTAAAATTTTACTGAGTATCGAATTCAGATTTTGGAAACATAACCTTGAAATGAAACCGGTCGTAACAAAGTGGAACAGTACTATGAAACAAAACAGATTTCTACTGTGAGACCTGGAAATGTAATTAAGATTAATTTGTTGGAATTAATCGGTTTTTGGAGATTTGTGGTGGTTCAGATCTCAGTTTGGATGTTTTGTTTGCATTTTCGGGTCAGATTCACACTTAGAGCAATTCTGGAAATTTTGGAATTTTTCGAGTTTCAATCTATTGGCAGATTTGATGACGTCATGTTTTCTGTTGCGCTACGCAATTGCTGACGTAAGCTTTGCTGCTGAAGTATTGGTTGAGTTAGCAATCAGATTTGATGACGTAAGGTTATCTGTTAGTGGTTTTGTTATTTTGGATGTTGGCAGCAAGTTCCTGTAGCGTGAAGGAAACGTTACCGTTTTGTAGAATGCTTGCGGGAGAGATCTGTTGCCAGATCGATGTTCAAGCGTTTAGCGTGCTGTCTTCAGATTTGCTACGTGTGTGAAGCTACGTCGTTTGATTTAATTGAAACGTTGTCGATTGGTTAAGTGGCTACGTCGTCATTTTAGCATTGTGCGTTGCTAAGGCGTAGAGATCTGTTTTTAGTGTGGCGCGTTAGGAGACCAGCGATGTAGATCGATGTTCAAGCGTTTAGCGTGCTGTCTTCAGATTTGCTACGTGTGTGAAGCTACGTCGTTTGATTTAATTGAAACGCTGTCGTTTGGATAAGTGGCTACGTCGTCGTTTTAGCATTGTGCGTTGCTAAGGCGTAGAGATCTGTTTTTTAGTGTGGCGCGTTAGGAGACCAGCGATGTGTTGAGCGCTGAGATCTAGTTTTACCGATGCGCTGTCGTTTTGGCTTGTGAACGAGTGTTTGTTTTTAATGCTGGGATCTGGTGGTCATTAGCGTTGTTTGAGAATTCAGTTGTTGGGTATTTCTTCGTCAGCTTTGCACTGTTCCCGTTACTGTCAGCAGTTTGCGATATCTGTTAGTGTTGATGGATTTTATATCAGTTTTCTCACGTGTATTTAAGGAAGACTTGGTCTTCGATTTCAAGCACCAGATCCCATACTTAGCGAAATATTATCTTGGTTGTCGACCTCTGTTCTTCGAACCCTAGTACTGTTCACCGTGAGCTTTTCCGGTGAATTCCCATCGTTTCCGGTCATTGTTTGATACGTTCGAGGTAGCGTTGGACTCCTCTTGCGAAGCTCTATCATTCCATATCACTTTGGGAGGCTGTGATCGGCTAGTTGAGGAACTCGAAGTTGATGCTCGGTTGTGCGTGGTATCGTACAGGTAGAAATTCGTTCCTTTCGCGATGAGATCTTGTTCCTATCCTTGAATTATGCTCCCTGTTAAGTTGTGTTGTTGAGATTAGTCACTGGTTTGGTTGAGCGTAGCTCCCAGCCATGAGCTTCTGTAATTGGCCATGATTTTCCTGTAGCTTTCCTGAGATCTGTTGTGCGTATGTTTAGCAGGTGTTGGATGAGATCTCTCGGGCTCCTTGTTGTGGTAGTTATTGCACAGAATTTAAGTACGGATCTTGAGCTTGTAATTCAGCGTGGAACTTGGCTTGGATAAATTGTGAGATGGCTGTGATTGGATTGCCGTGCGGTGTTGTTGCTCTGTGTGAGAGCTGTGTATGCTTACCGTGTGTAATTGTTGTGTTGCATATGGTTATATGTTTGTTGTTCCAGCATGTTGCATACACGCATTCCATTCAGCTATTGCAGCCTTTGTTCGTTGTTGTTTCTCTATTTTCTTACCAGGATGCGAGGGCGAGCGGTGAATCCAGCACTCTCATTTCCCCTATGCTCCGAGTGGCTAGCTACCACAGTTCATAGGTTGGGTTGTTGATGCACCTGGTAAGGGTGGGCGAGTAGGGGTGAGTGGGTAGCACCCACATGTCCTACACTCACCGTGGCCACATATTCTGTTGCAGATTCCTTTGAGCTGATGTCTCCTTTCTCATGCATAGAATCTACATTTTATTCTTGCTGTTTACTGCTGTTTTATAATTGCTCTCCGTACTGGGGTTTGATCCCATGTCCCTCTGGGGCTTGGTTTTTTACTCTGTTTGTGTTGTTTTCAAGGAATCCTGGTTTTACAGCTGGTCGAGGGTTTAATCCAGCTGGTGGTGCCCCAGGAGGTGGTTGAGTATCCCAGTAGCGTATAGCATATTTATATGTATCAGTACTGTTGTCCAGGGGATGCTCTGCGCTTTGTCATTGTATTATGTTGTTGTTGTCTGATCCATGTTGTTGTTGTTGTTATGCTATACTGTTGGTTGTTTCTATAAACTGGGATATAGTTTGAGTATTGCGGTATTTTAAATTATATTGTTTAAACCGTCAGGCCAAAAGCGAAAATTTTACCCGCTTTTTGATAGCTTCCGCATGTGTTTGTGCGTTTTTACTCTGTTTAGAGCACGAGACCTGACATCTACTGTTCATGGGTACTGCTAAAAGAAACCAGCTGCAATGTCTTTTTACTAAAAACAAACGTATTCAATGAAACGACATCGTTGGAGTAGGAAACAGACATAATGACGTAAGAATATCTGCTAACATGAACAGTAACTATCTGTTGACAGCTACAACTTACGGAAACGACGTTGTTAGCGCATCAACCAGTCGCAAGAAAAGCGCTAACATACGTGAACCAACTGCTATGTCACCTCTAGCCACAATATCTCGGATTATGTGTTATTTCCTCAGTATATGTTTGAATCTTTGGTGAGACCTAGGCTCCTTTGCTTGCACAACGGCACCCGTGTTGTTGCAGTACACCGGGACTGGACTAACTCCATCAGGAATGACGCCCAACTCTTGGACAAAATTCCTTATCCAAACCGCTTCCTTAGCAGCAGCTGATGCTGCGATGTACTCAGTCCACTATTGGTTGAATCCGCGATGGTGTCTTGCTTGGAACTCTTCCAAAAGACAGCACCACCATTGAGCATGAATACAAATCCAGAGGTTGACTTCGAATCATCCACGTCACACTGGAAGCTAGAATCAGTGTAGCCTTTCAGTTTCAGTTGACCATCCCCATAGACCATGAACATATTCTTAGTCCTTCGTAAGTACTTAAGAATATCCTTCACAGCCTTCCAATGCAATTGGCCGGGGTTGGCTTGGTAGCGGCTCGTGACACTCAGAGCATATGCGACATCCGGTCTAGTTGAGATCATGCCATACATAATACTACCTATTGTCGAGGCATTTGTCACACGTGTCATACTCTCTATATCCTCATCAGTCTTCGGACACATAGACTTAGATAGAGTGACCCCGTGGCACATAGGTAGGTGTCCTCTCTTGGACTCTTCCATAGAGAACCGCTTAAGTATGGTATCGATGTAGCTAGCTTGGGTGAGTCCGAGCATCCGTTTAGATCTATCCCGATAGATCTGTATTCCAAGAATATAGGATGCTTCACCCATGTCCTTCATCGAAAATCTACTAGACAACCAGACTTTAGTTGATTGCAGCATTCCTACATCATTCCCAATGAGTAGAATTTCATCAACATAAAGTACGAGGAATGTCACAGCGCTTTTAACTACCTTCTTATAAACACATGGCTCCTCGTGATTCTTGATGAAACCAAATTCCTTAATTGTTTCATCGAATCTCAGGTTACAACTTCGCGATGCTTGTTTGAGACCGTAGATCGATCTCTGAAGCTTGCATACCTTATGCTCGCTTCCAACAGATGTGAAACCCTCAGGCTGCGTCATATAGATCTCTTCCTTAATGTTTCCATTAAGGAACGCAGTTTTCACATCCATTTGCCATATCTCATAGTCGTACCATGCGGCTATGGCTAATAAGATTCTAATCGACTTGAACATTGCGACTGGTGAAAAGGTTTCATCATAGCCAACACCTTGCCTTTGAGTGTAACCTTTCACGACCAGTCGTGCCTTGTAGGTCATTACCTTACCATAAGGTCCAAGTTTCCTCTTGTATACCCATTTGCACCCAATAGGAACAATTCCTTCGGGAGGGTTAACAAGAGTCCAAACTTGGTTCGCATGCATTGAGTCAAACTCAGACTGCATTGCTTCAAGCCACAAATTAGAATCAGCATCGGAAATTGCCTCCTTGAAAGTTCTTGGATCAGATCCAACAACTTGATCACCTTGATCATCTTCAAGGAGAAAACCATATCTCTCAGAAGCTCTAGGAACCCTTTCGGATCTCCTAGGTGCGACCATTTCTGGTACTGGCTCTGGAGGTGCAGGAGATTCACCTGGTACTTCAGTTGGTTCTCGAACCTCTTCGAGTTCTACTATTCTGCCCTTTCTATCAAGTAGAAATTCCCTTTCCATAAAGGTGGCATTCCTAGAAACAAACACTTTTGTTTCGCTGGGATAGTAGAAGTAGTATCCAGTGGAATTCTTTGGATACCCAATGAAGTAGCATAATATGGATCTCGTATCCAGCTTATCTCCCACTGTCTTCTTTGTGTAAGCAGGACATCCCCAAATCCTCATGTATGAGTACTTGGGTGGTTTGCCCATCCATATCTCATATGAATTCTTATCCACTGCCTTGGTGTGGACATTATTCAACAATATTACCGCCGTTTCGAGCGCATAGCCCCAAAACGAGGTAGGAAGTTCATTGAAGCTCATCATAGATCGAACAATGTCCAACAAGGTCCGATTACGACGCTTCGCTACACCATTGAGCTGTGGTGTGGCCGGAGGGGTCCACTGTGCGAGAATCCCATTCTCTTTCAGATAGTCTTGAAATTCAGCACTCAAGTATTCGCCACCTCGATCGGATCGAAGTGCTTTAATACTTTTGCCCAATTGATTTTCTACTTCAGCCTTGAATTCTTTGAACCTTTCAAAGGATTCAGACTTGTGCTCATTAAGTACAAGTACCCATACCTAGAGTAATCATCG
>KV017472.1:115846-138090 GCA_001598015.1 Dorcoceras hygrometricum | reverse complement strand
ATGAGCTGCTGCTGGATGTATCTGAGTCGCTATCAGCCCAGCTTTTGGTTCTTTCTTCAGCAACCAACACTTTGCGATCATGCTTTGAAGCGAAGCGTTTGTTGTTGTTAGTCTTCATCTTCCTGTCGCTTGATCTTTCTTTGTATTTGTCCTTGGACTTGTCCTTGGACTACATTTCTTTTCTTCAGCAACCAACACTTTACGATCATGCTTGCGACTGAAGCGTTTGTTGTTGTTAGTCTTCATCTTCGCTTGATCTCTTTTCATCTTCCTGTCGCTTGATCTTTCTTTATACTTGTCCTTGGACTTCTCGACATTTCTTTCATTGTCTTCGTCATCTCGTTTGTATCGCTCGTCTTTTCTGTAGCGATCATCAGCTCTTCTTTCTTCTCTCTTGTACCTATCGTCTTTCTTTGGTCTGTTGCAATCAGCAGCAAAATGACCTGGACGATCACAATTATAACATTTCAAATCAGTAGAGACTTTATCGGATTTGCTATAATTATTGAAAGAAGTAGTAGCAGGGTTGAAAGATCTTCTCAAGTATTTCCCAAACTTCTTAACGAAGAGGGACATGACGTCATCGGAGAGTTGATCTGCTGATTTGCTCGTGCTGGGAGAGCATGGTTCAGCAGAAACAGCAGCAAGAGCTTTAGTAGGCTGGGATGTTGAAGGCGCTTCTGATTGGGTTTCGAGCTCAAACTCGTATGCCTTCAGATTTGCAAATAAATCGTGGAGCTCCATCTTGTTCAGATCCTTGGACTCCCTCATGGCCATCGTCTTTACATCCCACTCTCTGGGCAGGGCTCTCATCACCTTCAGCACAAGCTCCCGGTTGCTGTATTCTTTCCCCAAGCTGTTCAGCTCGATGATAATGTCACTGAAGCGCTCGTCGAAGTCAGCCATTGTTTTGCCATCTTTCATCTTGATAGCTTCATACTTCTGCTGATCCACAGTCAGCTTGTTCTCCTTCGTCTCATCGATGCCTTCACAAATTTGTACAAGCTTTTCCCAGATCTCTTTGGCAGTAGCGCAGGTCTTGATTTTGCTGAACATATTTTTGTCTTTGTCCAGCGTCTTGTAAAGAATATCCCTGGCTACGTTATCCAGATTGGCTTTCTTCTTGTCGTCATTTGTATACTCGTGTCTAGATTTTTCAAGGAACTGAGCCTCGCCATTTGACACAGAGAACGCCAGATTTGGCTTCATAATCTTTAATGGCCCGTCAGTAATAACGTTCCACATCTCATCATCCATCGCAGCAAAATGCGCCTGCATGCGAATCTTCCAATCGTCATATTCGTCTCTGGAAAACAAAGGAATCTTATGTTGAGAGGTAGACATATTTAATGATGAAAGACGCAAAGATAATTGTTCAATAACTGAGATTCCTGCTCTGATACCACTTGATGGTCCCCGGAAATAGGATCACTAAGCAAATAGGAGTTCAGAAGGGGGGGGTTGAATGAACTCCTTCGATTTTTCTATTTCAAAGGTTCTTTAAAAATGTTTTGGTTCTCAGTTATAGACAAACTTCTCAGCCACAAATAAATGTGCGGAAATAGGCCGATTAGTTTGTGAACAAAGTACAATGCGTAAACTCAAAATATAACTGCGTAAATAAAAGATAGGGTCGAGAGTTTGTTTCTGGAAGTTCGGATATGAATATCCTACGTCTCCCCTTCTTCCTCCTCGGAAGGTATCACTAGAAGACTTTGATACAAGTAGACAATCTACAAGCACCCAATCCCAAAGCCAACAGCCTTGAGAACTCCTAGCACTTCACAACGCTTCACGCAGACTAGCTGCTGGTTTACAAGATTTATAACGTTTTACGAACTTCTTAAAAGACAGTTCGTTTACAGACTCTTTCAAGTAAATCAATGAGAACACGATGCTAGAGACTGTATTCAGCCAACAAAATATGTGCGGAAATAGGCCGATTGGTTTGTGAACAATAAGCTAAGCGCAACACAAGTAAATGCGTAAATAAAAGATTGAGTCGAGAGTTTGTTTCTGGAAGTTCGGATATAAATATCCTACGTCTCCCCTTCTTCCTCCTCGGAAGGTAACACTAGAAGACTTTGATACAAGTAGACAATCTACAAGCACCCGATCCCAAAGCCAACAGCCTTGAGAACTCCTAGCACTTCACAACGCTTCACGCAGACTTCGCTGCTGGTTTACAATGTTATGAACGTTTTACGAACTTTTTAAAAGACAGTTCGTTTACAGACTCTATCAAATATATCAATGAGAACACGAATCAAGAGACTGTAAATTGACTCGAAAGTTTGTCTAATGAAGATCAAAATGAAATGTTCTTCGAGTCTTGAGCTTTTTGAATATCAACGAAGAGAAAGCTCTGTTTTAATTTTGGCAGCGTTATGGCAATAGAATAGCGATTGGTTAGTTCTTCAAAGCCGCTGCTGATATTTATAGGCTTCGACTGCAACGGTAACATTAAATCCTCCAAAGGAAATAAATCCCGTTTGAATTACTGCCAAAATAGTACACCGAAATCTCTGCTCCACTGCAAGGTCAAACGCTCATCCACAGAGCCAATTTGTCTTCTTTCCATTTCTGTGCAAGCATAGAGAAACGGCCACTGTACACTGTACTATTCACCCAAAATAGTTACCTAAATTGTCTCCTTCATTCCAGGCAACTGTACGATCCAACAAATCTTTTCCATATAAGCATTGACAAAGAAACGCTTCTGCTGAATCAATCCAAACGCTGTCGTTCCAACTAAATCAAACGCTGTCGTATCACAATCTTCAACAAAACGACTAAGCAACTGCTGAACTACTTCAACAAAGAGTCTGCTGAAATCTTCATCTGCTGAAACGAAACAGTGCATTCCACGACGTCGTTCCAACTTATCAAAACGCTGTCGTTGACACTTCTTAGCAAAACACGATAGAACTCAAATCGAATACCATCTGCTGAATCTTCACGAATAACTGCTGTAGCTCTTCAAGAGGGTATCTGCTGAACTGTAACTGTTCATACCAACGACATCGTTCCAACTAATCAAAACGCTGTCGTTTAGCACTCCTCCAACTAATCAACTGCTGATCTCTTCATGAAAACTTCAACTGACAAACTAGCACTTGTTGAATGCGACAACTGATCGATCAATCCATTTTGTCTTTTTGTTATCACCAAAACTTAATAAATATTGTTCTAACATTTACCATGACGTATAAGGGATACATTTATCAAGGGGTGGGAACGGGCCACAAACAGGCCCACTTTAAATGATAATCAATAATATTTACAAAACGAAATCATAAAAACCTATCGCATACACCTAACAAATTGGGCACGGCTCTTGATCATCCCAATCATGCAGATAATCTAATTAACATGCATAAACTAAATAATCCAATTATTTATCGCAAAATCATATTTTAATCATAAAATAGCATTTTATAATAAAATCGTATTTTGTTGATAAAATCAAATTTTAATCAACAAAATAATATTTAATTATAAAATCATATTTTACAATTAAAATCACATTTTGCTATTTTAATTGTATCAAATTGGGCTTAAAACAATTCTAGGCCCAAAAATCTCAAAATCGACCAAAACGGGCCCGATATCGAATATCGGCCCGATAACTTCACGGGCTGCCCGGGACAGGCCCGAACAAAACCCTAGAATAAATCAGTCGTCACGACATCGCCGGAGCATCGCAGGGCGGCGGCCGCGTCGCGGCGGCCTCCGCCACCATGTTGCGTGCGGCGCTCGGCCGCACGCCCGCCGCATCATGTGCGGGGCATGGCGCTGGTTGCGCCAACCAGTGGTGCAACGTTTGTCTTGTGGTCGGCAGCCGATCGCGCAGCCTTGCGAGGAGGAGCAGCACAGCAGCACAACAATCCGGCCACCATGCGCGCAATAAACGCGCGATAAGTAGCCATCGGCCGCGCGACGCTTCACGGGACAGCGGCCAGCGGGTGGCGCATCCAAGCGTGAAATCACGGCAGCCAGTGGCGCAATCACTCGCGCGGAAGAGCAGCATTTTTCGGCTGGAAGTTTCTGGCCATTGCGCGGCAAGCGCGCAATCCCGCGCGTGCACATGCGCGTGGTGGGGGGCCGCCATGCGCGGTGGCGCTTGGCCATCCTTACAAGAATTTTGTTGTTCGATTCTGAAAAATTGAAAGTTAGATGCAATAAGGCAGCAATTGTATAGATCAGATCCGAGCCTTGGCTCTGATACCACTGTTGGGGAACCGTGGCGGATCCGGATCACGCCTCACGGCGAGGCAGCGGAAGAACAAAATTGGGCCGGGAGACGATCAATACAATTCAAAACAAATCATGCTATGACCATTCATAGGGTGTTTCTCGGGGTTACCTTTCTGGCAACTCGTGCCTGGCTCCGACCAGTTTCGTGAGGAAACCGGCACTTCACGGTAGGCGGTGGTAGATAAAGTCAATCAGGTCCACGACCGAAAGCGAGACTCCTTCGTCAGCCTGCACTAGAAGGCCTGACGAGATCAGCACGGACAGATTCTCCTCATCAAGTTGGCCGGAACAAATTCAGACGAAGCAAGGCGGCGGCGGCGGCGGCTTTTGAGTAGTGGAAGGAGGCGGCCACTAAGATGCTAGGGTTAGGGTTGTGAGTAATTCATTGATTAATGTCTCCTAAGTCTACATTAAGAAGACAAGTAATAGACTTGGACCGGCCCAACGGGCCCGGGTCCAATGGATGAACATTCGGTTCATCAATATCACCGTGACTTCATCATAACTACGATCGCCGATCAGATCGAACCGATCGACTCAGTTTTCAAAACTGAATACTATGATCTGAAAAACCATTTTTCAGAACCCCAGTGCAAAATGACCGTTTTGCCCCTCAACAGCGGGAAATCACGATTTGACCCCTGTTGACTTTTGGGAAGTCGCACTTCCCAAAATCCTCTTCTCATGCTCAACACATTGAGCTCAGTATCCGTGCGGGAATCTCAAATCCAGTACTTGTGTGACCCTCAATGGTTCAGGGATACAGCTAGCCATGGGCCCACAACCATTGTAGCTCCGGAATCACAATTCCGGACTTGTCCATCGGATCGTGGTAAGAGCGTCTAGCAACATTGCCCCATGATCCCCTAGGTATCACTGATAGTGCCTGCAAGAACCAGTTGGTCGTGGTTAGCGTACAGTACGGTCCTTTCAATCCATATATCACGATCAGATCAACGACCATTGGCAAATCGAGAGTCGCTAAAGATCCGATAGCTATGCATACATCTTGGAGATCGAATAGTGACATCGCGAGTGTAACTAGGTAAACCCATTTACCTAAAACACTTCTAGTACTCTGTCCAGAGATTTATACACTATTATCCCCTCAGATAGCATAGGATATCCACGCATGTCTGCGAGCGGTGAATCCTCGACAACGATGCATCGACTCCTACATGCATCGGGGTCTCACCCAATCCCGCCGCCTAATGACCCCAAGTGAGTCGGCAAACGGGTCAAAGTGAGACGCCTATCATGTAGAGTCTCAATGACGTTTCGAGTCGTGAGGACTAATCAGTACAACCAAGACCTCGGACTTATCCACTCGACAAATGGTAACCACTTGGAAAGTCTGAACTACATGCATCGGGGTCTCACCCAATCCCGCCGCCTAATGACCCCAAGTGAGTCGGCAAACGGGTCAAAGTGAGACGCCTATCATGTAGAGTCTCAATGACGTTTCGAGTCGTGAGGACTAATCAGTACAACCAAGACCTCGGACTTATCCACTCGACAAATGGTAACCACTTGGAAAGTCTGAACGAGGGTAGTTCGATAGATCACCAGGTCACTATCTATCTGCATGCTCAGAACATCACAATGTTCCCTACCAATGAAACATGGTACTTCGCATCGCAGATACTAGTCTCGAGCTCGGGCGGCCTTATCCTCATTTTGACGGCCCAATAGACTAGGAACTAATTCAGAATGCACAGTGACTATTAGATGTGTTTCATGATAGTCGTCATACCCACTATCACATCTAACATACACTATAGTGCACTCTAAGTCTTTACTCAACGCAATTGTTAATCATTATACAACACAATGAAAGTAAAGAATGCCATATAAATAAATGCGAATATCATATATAAAGATCGTTTCATACAAGAGTCTATGAACCCACACGCCACAAGTTGGCTAGTTGGGCATCTACTCTAACAGTCCCATCTTGCATGCGCATATTGATCAGCTCTTTTACGGTCGCATGCCTAAGAAGGCGTGTTTGCTCACCAAAGAGCTCCTTGAGATGCATGTGAATGTCAGCAGCACTCTTAGCACCCTCAAAACGCCTCTGTATGTCATCAGACATAGAAGCCTGCATATAACACTTGGCTCTCAAGTTATGGTCACACCAATCCTTGAATGTTTGCAGCTCCTCGGGACTGCAGTTAACTGGAGCCTTGTCAGGGGATACTTCCCAAGTGTATATGCAATCTTTTCCGAGTTCAAGACGATCTTTAAATTTCTTAGCCAATTGAGGTAATTAGATCCGCTTTCTGGCGCTCGGGCCCCCTAAATAATATGAGGCCAGCACCTAGCGCGGGTAGCATTCATCATGCATCCACAGTCAATGGAAGACAAGGAAATTATAACTTCTTTATAATTCCTCTTTTCGACATGATATTAATTTGAATCCTATTTAAAATGAGGGTTTTTGTTTAAAATATCTTTTGCCATGTTTTCGTACGTTTGCCGGATTCATGCAACTTCATTATTATAAAATAATAACGCACATACTCATTATTTATAATATATCATGCATATATTATAACCAGTAAACTAAGGATGAGAAATTGCCGCAAAACTATAGGTCCATGCAAGCCAAACATGGACCTTGGCCCAATCCTTGGGTATGCAAGGGATGCAATGCAAAATTACACAAGCATCCAATATTTACATGTCTTGGATCTTCTTGATTCTTCATGGCCCACCATCTTCCAATCTTGATCCTTCCCTATACTAAAATTTACATAAAAAATCCATGGCACATAGGGATACATCTCATGGGATGGGAATGGGCTATAAACCAAGCCCACTTTAAAATTGATAATTATACAACCCAGTCGAATAAAAATCCTAGCATACACCTAACAAATTGGGCTTGGGCTTTTGATCACCTTCATGCATAATGTCAGGCCCAGTGCACAATAAGAATAACCATGCATAAAACAACTGTGGAAGCATTTAAAAGTGGCTAAAATTTTTCGTTTTGGCCTAACTTAGAAAACATAATTTAAAAATACATCGATACTCAAAATATTGATTTTACAATAGCTGAAAACCAATCAACAAGCAATACAATACAAGCATAGAGTGACTCCCTAACAGGATAATTCCCAAATCAGCAATAGAACATTACATCCTCACGGGGCATTCCCCGGTGATGTCTCTACTGCTTAATATAAATAATATACATAACTGGGACACTCTATCCATCTTCCGGAGCACCTCCATCTGAATCATCTCCACATCTAGCTGAGAACCATGGTAACCTGAACAACATACAGACAAACAAAACAACCAGCCCCAGAGGGACATGGGGTCAAACCCCAATACCGAGAGCAATACAAACAGCAGATAGATAGCAACAGATATAAATGCACGTCCTAAGCATGAGATAACAAGATGCAAGATCGAAGGACTAAAACCGAACAGGGAGTCAAAGGAGCTCGAGGACCAGCTCAACAACTGTCAACAGATCGAACAAAGGATAGTGGCCACGATGTGCGTGAGAGCATGGTATCTATCCACTCGTCTCAACACACGGTACCAGAGAATAATCAAATCACTCAACCTACTGTTGCCAAAGCTCATGAGAGCGTGGTAGCTATCCACTCGTCTCATAGCGGCTATCAACTCACCTGCAGGGAGATGAGGAGCACGGTATTGTCGCTCGTCCTCAACAACAGCTCCTGGTACACACAGGTTAGCGCAACAACAACAAGGGCTAACAGATATGAGCTCAAACGTGGAAAATGTGTGTATGTCAATGCCACAACTTACAAGAATCAGCACAGAGATCAGCAGTAAGAAACAACAACACAACAGCATAGATTACTCGCATACCAGCAAGCATACACATATATCCATGCAAAATCCCAAAGCTGTGAACAAGCTCATATCAGTACCTTAGCTTTCTGAGCTACAATTATCACAATCGAGGTCCCGAGCACCGGATCTGAATCCTGATAAACCAATAACAACAACTAGCTCAGGGACGTAAAGCACAGAAACTCTAATATGGGAGCTACGAGCTCAACCAGCTCTATCCTACCTTTCTAACACAATAGATAGCTCTAAACGGAGCATAAGGGAGAATCTTTCACTTACTCAAAGCGTTACCTGAACGGAACAACCAATCGGCCAAATTGCTAACAGATTACACAAGGTAGCTTCCTTCGCGAACCTCTTTGAGCAAACCCAAGTCTTCGAAAGAGGTGTAAGGAGAAGCGTCTTGGCAAGAGGAATCCGGCGCTACCACTCTTGCTCCAATCTGAGTCGTCTACTGTCGGCAATCGAAGGAAATAGACAACAGTGAACAGTAGCTAGGATATCGCGACAGAGTAAGCTTATGGGAAGAAATATCTTCTAAGTTTCAGGAAATATAATGGCGAGATCATAGTCAAAGTCCTCTACAAATATACAACTTAAGTCCCCCAAATCTGATGAACAGTAGCCACTGACAACACAGGCTCAAAGCTGATACCCACTCAGATCTGAGTACTACTCCAGATCTGAACTCTACGCCAAAGTAGGATTTGAACTCCTCCAAAACGACGTTGCACAAAAGCCCAAACTCAAAGCCGGTACACGTCATCAATCAAGCCACATGCGCTATACAACAATTGGGCACAATTATGCGGAAGCATCATAAAAATATGGGCTAAAATTTTTCGAATATGGGTCTGATCCAATATCATTCAAAATACATTCATACTCAAAATAAGAGTTTGACTCAAAACTCATACAACATAGAATAAAACAAGTAGTCAATCAACTACAGATCCCCAAATAAATAAAGGCGCGGGACATCCCCTGGCGCAATATAATAGATCAATACAACTGGGACTCAAATCAAAAAGGGGATCGACCAGCTGGAGCTCCCTCTGTCCAGCCTGGTTACCTGAAGAACCTGCCAAAGCCAATACAGACCAAGGCAGCCCAAAACAGGGAAAATAAACGATGTCAAACCTCAGCACGAAGAGCACAATAAAAGCATCTATCATATCAGAAAATGCTATATCTCAATCGTGCAATGCATGAAAAGGGATACCAAGAATCATCGGTAGACAAAAGCACAACGACTCAGCTGTGCAGATCTCATCAATAATCATCATATTGTGATCTTCAAGTGCGACGACTCAGCCGACCATCACAAGGCAGTGCGGTATTCAGGCACGAAAACTCAGCCAGACACCACATCACAACAGTGTTGGACCTTTCAGGCACGACGACTCAGCCGGCCGATCACAACGTGCAAAGGAATTCAGCTCTCAAATGAAATCAGGCTCAATATGTATGCGTGAATGCACAACAATCTCATGCTTGAAATCAATGCATATAAATCACACACACATAAAACAGATATGAGCACAGAATCATAATACAACCAGTACAAAGCATAGCAGCTAGTACACGAAGGAAATATCCCAAAGCTGATAACAAAGCTGCTAAAATCTAAGCTCAATTCGTACCTCAATTCAACTTCTACCTCAATCAGCTCTCAAATGAAATCAGGCTCAATATGTATGCGTGAATGCACAACAATCTCATGCTTGAAATCAATGCATATAAATCACACACACATAAAACAGATATGAGCACAGAATCATAATACAACCAGTACAAAGCATAGCAGCTAGTACACGAAGGAAATATCCCAAAGCTGATAACAAAGCTGCTAAAATCTAGCTCAATTCGTACCTCAATTCAACTTCTACCTCAACATATCTTACAAAAACAAGGACGCAGCAACCAGCACAAGTATATTTCCCTAGTAGCTTCACGACGATCTCAACAGAAGCCACTACTTGCTCAAATCTATCAAGATACCTCAATATCAAATCAAATATGAACTCAAACAGCTTAATTTCTAAAGCCCAGCAGCATAACTCAGCTACCTAACTCCTTCGGAGCATTACTCAGCTCTCAAAAGAAGCTGAAATTGGTAAAGAATCACTTACCTAAATCTGTTAAAGAACGGACAAGCTACTGGTCCACAATCATGAAGATACTCGAACACTGCAACAACTTAGAGCTCCTAAAATCCGGCGACTCCAGTCTCCAAACTGGTATCAATCGAAATCCCTAGAGAAGACGAGCTCAACGCTACCAATCTAGCTCCAAACGGCGGCGTAAAACGATGACAATCGACGGAAATAGGGTTCGGATGAACAGTACCAATCGAGGGTTATCGGGGATGAAGATAAGAAATATCAGGTTCGAAAATACTCTAAGTTTTGATCGACACTTAATTTGAATCCCAAGATCCAAGCTACAGTAGAATTCCATCGCCTACAAGTCCAGATCTCATCGCTAAAACAGAAGTCTCTCAAATCTGGCATTAGCTATCACTCGTATCCGACTACTCTACCTCCGATCTGCCTCTCCAACAAAACATGTGTTTCTGATACCAAAACGACGTCGCTCTTACTTATCAAAACGACGTAGCATCGGAGTCTCGTTCTCACAGCAGACCCCTCTAATGCTCCTCAGATCTTGATCACATCTTAAATCATCAAACCACACCGGTCTAAGTACCGTTGACCAACGTTGACATCTGATCACACCGCTAAACAGATTCCTCTCACTAGCATCAAGTCTGAATACGCAATACGGCGTAGCATTCTCTTGCAACACCATATCTGACTAGCACCCAAACTACAGCGTTTTGCTCCCTGCTTGCGACAATCCACGTAAACACGCGAAGAACACATCTGAACATACAGATTTCACATCTTAATCTCGCTAATCCCCGTGCCAGAATCCTAAAAAGCTTATCTTCTTCCAACGATAAGCCTCAAATCTGGATTCTTACTGAAATCAGATCCCGAAGAAAAATCTCACCAGAATAACTCCAAAACCCCACGCAGATTCACCCGATAATCAAAAACTCAAGTAGATAATCTCAATCCAAATCTGATTAGCTAATAAATCGTACTTAACAA
Organism: Dorcoceras hygrometricum; assembly: GCA_001598015.1. Classification (NCBI taxonomy): domain Eukaryota; kingdom Viridiplantae; phylum Streptophyta; class Magnoliopsida; order Lamiales; family Gesneriaceae; genus Dorcoceras; species Dorcoceras hygrometricum. The sequence continues at coordinate 126,880 of KV017472.1, read as the reverse complement.
TTTCTAGTCCTCACATTCTCCCCCACTAGAAATCAATTTCGTCCTCGAAATCAACTCGTAGCACCAGATTCTAAAATAACTAGGAACAACAATCACAACAATATGGCATTCTCACGGCACAGTATACTAGATGCCATTCCAAAAACACCTATGCCATACTTCCTGGAACACTCAATGCCAAACAAACTACAAATAAACCATCAACACACGAATCAAAAGTCAGAAATCACCTGGAATACTACTGCCATCACAGTTCAAACAGATGAGGCCACTCTTGTCTCATCTTCTCTTCCACTTCCCAGGTAGCTTCCTCACGACCATGCTTGATCCATTGGACCATCACCAACGGAATAACCTTATTCCTTAGCTTCTTCTCCTTCTTATCCAGAATCTGCACTGGATATTCATCATAGCTCAAGTAGAATCCAGCTCAACTTCATCAGTACTCAACACATGGGACCGATCTGGCTCATATTTCCTCAACATTGACACATGAAACACATCATGCATCGCTGCTAACCCATCAGGCAGCCTCAATCTATAAGCCAACTGTCCGATCCTCTCAACAATCTCAAAGGGACCAATGAATCTATGAGCCAATTTACCCTTCAATCGAAACCTCATCGCACTCTTGAAAGGAGAAACTTTGAGAAACACTCGATCGCAAACTTCAAACTCCAAAGGTCTGTGTCTCTTGTTAGCATAGCTAGCATGTCGATCTTGAGCAGCTACTCTGAATCAACTCAATCCGATCCTTCATGTGCTGCCAAACTCAGGAGTAGACAACTGTTTTTCGCCAATCTCTTCCCAGCAGATCGGTGATCTACACTTACGACCATACAGCGCTTCAAAAGGGGCCATCCCAATGGTCACCTGGTAGCTGTTGTTATAAGAAAACTCAACTAAGGACAAGGAATCCTGCCAGCCACCACTGAAATCCAAAACAACTGCTCGCAGCATATCCTCTAAAATCTGAATGGTCCTCTCAGATTTACCATCTGTCTGTGAGTGATAGGCTGTACTCATAGCCAATCTCGGACCCATCGCTGTCTACAAGCTCTTCCAAAATCGGGAAGTAAACCTCGGATCTCTATCAGACACTACCAAAACCGGAACTCCATGCAATCTCACCACATGGTAAATGTATAGTCGCGCCATCTTCTTCATCGAACACCTCACATCATAGGGAATGAAATGGGCAGACTTAGAAAGTCTATCAACAACAACCCAAACAGCATCAACAGCATCACATCCCCTATTCGATCGAGGCTAATGCGTCACAAAATCCATGATGATGTGCTCCCAATTCCACTGAGGCACTTCTAAACTCTGTAGCAATCCACCAGGTCTCATCCTCTAAGCCTTGACCTGTTGGCAATTTAAACATCGAGCTACAAATCCAGATATGTCATTTCTCATGCCTTCCCACCAAAAGTGAGACTTCAGGGCATGATACATCTTCTTCTCATCCGAATGCACATTTTATCGACTACAATGAGCTTCATTCAAATTGGCTTCCTTCAAATCAATCAAATTCGGAACCACCAATCTACCACAAAATCTCAAACATCCATCAGAAGCAACAGAAAATCCTCAGACTGACCATTCTGAGCCTTAATCTTCAACTCATGGACATACGGATCAGTCCTCTGAGCTGCTCTAATGTCTGCTACAATCTGTGGCTCAACTTGAAAAGAAGAAACCACAAAGAAATGATCACCTGACTGAAAACGCCATCCGGAAGTCCCCAAATCCTCATGGACTTTGGATATACTCATTGATGTCAACATCGCAGGTTGGGCTTTCCTACTCAAAGCATCATCCACTAAATTCATCCACCCAGGCTGATACTGAATCTCAAACTCAAAATCCTTTGGCAACTCCATCCAGCGGCGTTGCCTCATATTCAAATCTGACTGCGTAAAGATATACTTCAAAGTCTTGTGGTCGGTGTACACCACAAATTGTTCACCATACAAATAGTGACGCCAAATCGTCAAGGCAAACACTATCGCAGCCAACTCTAAATCATGAATGGGGTATCTCGTCTCATGGGACTTCAACTATCGAGACGCATAAGCTATCACATACCTGTTCTGCATCAACACGCATCCCAAACCACTCAGAGAGGAATCAGAGCAAACCACAAAACATCCCGAACCCGAAGGCAAAGCTAACACAGGAGCAGTAGTCAACTTCTCATTAAGCAACTGGAAACTGGACTCACACTCTTCAGTCCAAACAAACTTTCTATCCTTCTGGGTCAACTGAGTCATCGGCCTAGCTATCGAAGAGAACTTCTCGATAAAACACCTATAATAGCCAGCCTAACCTAAGAAACTACGGATCTCAGTCACACTCCTAGGTCGCCCCCAGTTAAGAAATTTTTGGACCTTACTCGGGTCACGGAAATCCCTTGCGTTGAAATGACATGACACAAAAAGACAACTCTATCCAGCCAAAATTCACACTTGCTGAACTTCGCATACAGCTGTGAGTCTCTCAGTTTATGCAAAACCAATCTCAAGTGCTCTTTATGCTCTCTGAAGTTCTTCGAATACACCAGGATGTCATCTATGAAGACAATCACAAAACGATCAATATACTCATTGAAGATGCGATTCATCAAATCCATGAAGACAGCAGGAGCATTCGTCAATCCAAAAGGCATCACCAAAAACTCATAATGCCCATATCTCGTACCTAAAAGCCGTCTTCGCCACATCAGTGTCTCTAATCCGCAACTGATGATAACCAGACTAAAGATCAATCTTAGAGTATACAGCAGATGACACAAAAAGACAACTCTATCCAGCCAAAATTCACACTTGCTGAACTTCGCATACAGCTGTGAGTCTCTCAGTTTATGCAAAACCAATCTCAAGTGCTCTTTATGCTCTCTGAAGTTCTTCGAATACACCAGGATGTCATCTATGAAGACAATCACAAAACGATCAATATACTCATTGAAGATGCGATTCATCAAATCCATGAAGACAGCAGGAGCATTCGTCAATCCAAAAGGCATCACCAAAAACTCATAATGCCCATATCTCGTCCTAAAAGCCGTCTTCGCCACATCAGTGTCTCTAATCCGCAACTGATGATAACCAGACTAAAGATCAATCTTAGAGTATACAGCAGATCCCTGCAACTGGTCGAACAAGTCATCAATCCTCGGCAACGGATACTTGTTCTTAATCGTCGCTTTGTTCAACTACCGAAAATCCACACACATCCTCATAGATCCATCCTTCTTCTTCACAAAAAGAATCGGAGCTCCCCAGGGCGACATACTAGGTCTAATGAAGCCCTTCTCCAAAAGATCACGCAACTGCTCTTTGAGTTCCTTCAACTCAGCTGGCACAAATCGATACGGAGCTCTAGAAATCAGGGCGTTCCTTGCACCAACTCTATGCTGAAATCAATCTCTCGTCTCGGAGGGAATCCAGGAATCTCATCCGGAAACACGTTGGGAAACTCCCGAGCAATCGGAACATCGCTCAACTCTACTCGCAATACTTGGGAAACATCCAAGGCATAAATCATAAACCCTGAATTCTCTAGCGACAACAGACTAAACATCTCCATGACAGACACCAAAGGAATCTTAGGTCGCGAATCAGCACCATAGAAATCTCATTTATCTCCAAATTCATGCCTAAATCTTCCTACACCATGAAAACAATCAACTGTCACTCTATAACTGGACAACACATCTATTCCCAAGATACAGTCAAAATCTCTAATCTCTAGGACAATCAAATTAGTCACCAACGTATCCTCATCAAACCTAATGTAACGCCCCAAAATCCATAGGACTACATATACGAATCTTGTTTATTTTCATTGGGTCAAAATGACAATTTAATTGTTGGAAAAAGCTGATTTTATTGATTTCAGACAATGAGATGCGTCACGGCTGGTTCCAGCAGATGACTCCAAGAGCGATACATGAGCAGGTTTTAAATCGATTGAAAATTATTTTAAGGAGGACAATGATTTATTTTGGAAAGGGTTTGGTCTTTTACAAATTAAAATGTTCAGAAGGAGATTTTACTAAAATTTTAGATATGTCATGCTTTGTAAACGTAGCACCTTGCCACTAAACCCTTTCATATTTAAACTTGTTTTGAAAGTAAAGTATGTTATCATTTGCAAAGAAAATCTTTAGTGTTCTTCCAAAATATTTTCTGGATAAGCTCGTGTTGTTGCTCGAGGAGGAGATTTCTGTAGGAATTAGCTATCGTTGCAAAGCGTTGTTTAAGGCAAGTAAAAGCTGATCCTTTGCTACACCATTTAAAGCATGTATTGATTTTATTCTTTTTATGGATCTGCTTGCCTGTATGTTTAAGATATGTTTAAGTTCATGTATAAAATGATTTACGCATGAACGAAGGAAAGAAAGATTGGGTTCAAAAAGATGTTTTTATGCTTCCAAGTGTTTTCCAGAAAAATATGGATACTGAGGATTCGAGTTTGATTCAAGTATGTTTATGAATGTTCTTCCTCCAGGTGCATGGTAACATCGGAATTTGACGCTATGTAATCGGATGTTGTTAGTCGAATCAGTATAAAGTCTGGTATGATAGATAACCTCTGATAGCGTAGCTTTCGTTTTGATGTTGCAACACCATGTTTAAATTCAGCTTTTGGTTTCGAGAATTTTCGTAAACAGTTGTTGTATATTAAGTAATCAGCTGTTGCATTTGTTCGTAACGAGCTGTTGCTTTAATTTGTATTCAACTGTTGGTTTGTTCAACACCTGAAAGCATTTGTATCAGTTGTGTTGACGTCTGAGTTGACCAACTTAGTTGCGTTGACATCTGTTTGACCAAAACCAATTCGTTAACAGCTGAGTGACCAATTCTATTTCATAGTTAAGCTGTTCACTATTCAAACAGTATCCCAAGCCACATCTGTTTCTTACGCTAACGATGCCGTTTCATTTACTACGTATGTTTTAAGTATTAAAAGATATTCTTGCAGCTGTTTTACGATAAAAGTGAACAGTGAAGATCTGTTTTGTTTCAAAGTACTGTTCCATTTTGTTACGCCTGATTTCATTTCAGCGATAAGCTTCCAGCAGTCGAATTCGATACTCAATAAAGTTTTAAAATGGGAAGCGAGAGTTTTAAATGATGGAACCCGATGATGTTTAAAGAGATTTCAAAGAAAGAAAGGATGTTAAAGGAATAAAAGTTATTTTAAGATTTATGGCATATATAACAGACGATCACAAGGAGACGGGTGAGTAGTCGTTGCCCTTTCATATGAGCTATATGCTAAAACGGATATAGGAAGTCATTTTGATCAAAGTGCAACACGGACCTAAGGAGAGCTTCTAAGCCATAAATCAAAAGAAAATGATATTGATGATGAGATTTGGGCTGTTATCCCTATCTCCAAGTTTATGAAAGAAAGAAATGTTTAAGAAATGTTTACGAATGAATGATATGTTCATTAATGTTCCTTTAACTCAAGTTATGTATGTTTCAGATGTCTTCCTGCGTTAATTGAATTCGTTATTACTCAGATTTTACTTGCTGAACCCCTAGGCTCATTAGCTTTTAAAATGGTGCAGGTATGACAGCTGAGGAGCAAACAGGAGGTGAAAACTGATGGCAGCTGCTGGGTGTTGTGTTTATCAATGGCCAGCGTTTCCCGTGTCATAGCTGATGTTGTATTGTATGTTAGAAATCTGTATTAGATCAATTACAACAGTTGTATATCCAAACAGAATTTCAGATGTTGTAACTCGCAATTGCAGATTTATATCAGAATCTGTTTTCCGAAAAAATGTTCGTCAGCAGTTGGCGCGCAAGTGTTTACATGTTTGTCAGCTTTTGTATTCGTTTTTCAATTTCTTTTTAAGTTATAAGAAATACAGCTTATAACAAATTGTCTTTCAGCCCTTCTTTTTATTCGAAAATTTTTATTTACCCCAATTTCGTGGCCCCGTGGGTTCGGGCGTCACACCTAAGAACACAATCCAACACTACATCACGAGACAACAAACTCACGCCAGCAGGGGTAGATACAGAGACAACATCACACAGTGGGGAATAACTCAATCCACACTCAAACACAAACAGCTCAGAAATAAAAGAGTGTGATGCTCCAGTATCAAACAAAACTCGTGCAGGAAAGTCAAAGATAAAGCAAGTACCTGCAATCACTCCCTCTGGTCTATCATCCGCCTGCTCTCTCGTCAAGGCGTTCACCTGATCTTGCTGCGGTCCCGGGAACTGAGGTCTCGAAGGTCCACCAAACCTAGACGATTCACGGGGTTGGAAACCTGATCGTTGGGACTGAGAAAAAGATTGCTGTCTCTACGAAGAACCACCAGCTGAACCTTGCTGCGACTGACCCAAAGACTGTCCTCCAGCCGAACACACTCGAGCAAAATGTCCAGGCTGCCCACAGTTATGGCAAAGGCTCTGAACTTCACGACACCGCGAAGTCATATGACGACCTCCAAACTGTCCACAAGTCACTCCTCCTTCGGAGCCACTGCCACCAGAACTCACTGAACTCGAAGAACTCGAGTTAGAACGCTTCTTAAACTATTTCCATCGAGGCTTGAACCTCTGACGATTCGACTGTTGTGGCACTTGAGGAGATTGGAATGAAGGAATCGCTTTCGGTACAGGTTGAAAACTACCTCCAGCTGTCGACTGAACCTGATTCTGCACCTCCATCAGACTCTCCTCAATATCCACTACTCTATCCACAACCTCAGCATACGTCGCAGGGGAATCATCTAACACCATCCGGAACAACACGGGCCTCAACCCTCTCAAAAACGTGTTCCTCTTCGTCCTCTCCTAGTTCGCAACATGGGGAACATATGACAACAGCGAAGAAAACTGCCTGGCATACTCGGCCACCCTCAAGTTCCCTTGCTTCAGATTGTCGAACTCCCGCTCATGGTTGTTATAGAAAGACTCAGGGGTATACTCCTGTCGAAAAGCTGCACAGAAGCTCTCCCAAGAAATCAGAACTCCAGTCTCTCTCATGACACGAGAAGTACCCTTCCACCAGCGTTGCGCATGCTCTCTCAACTGCAACACTGCTAACTTCAGCCTCCTCTCTTGCGAGTACTCCACTACGTAAAAAAAATCTTCCATGAGCTCAAGCCAGCCTTCAGCCAACATACCAGCCTCGACACCAGTAAACATCGGGGGATTCATCCTCTGGAACCTAGCGAACACTAGCTCCATCTCTCCAATCTGTCGAGTCACATCATCCACCTCTGCCTTCCTAGCACGTCGGCGCAAAGGTATCTCCTGCTGCTCAACGTCCTCATCACCGTCTGGGACTCCAGACTCCCCATCTACCTGCCTAGCAATCCTACTCCTACCTCTCCTCGACGGAATCTACCAAAACTCAGAGGTAAGAACAAGCAGATAAATAATAGAAGCAAATAATAAAATCACACAATCACAGAGTCAGTCAGAAACAAAACTCAAACTTTGTGCCTAGACTCAAGTGTGATAAAAAGAAACGAGCTTATCCCAGTTTAAGCTCTGATACCAAAAATGTCAGGACACGTGCGCTAATACAACATTGGCACAAATGCAGAAGCATCATAAAAATATGGGCTAAAAATTTTCGAATATGGGCCTGATCCAATATCATTCAAAATACTTTCATTCTCAAAATAAGAGTTTGACTCAAAACTCATACAACATACAATAAAACAAGTAGTAAATCAAGTATAGATCCCCAAATAAATAAAATTGCAGGACATCCCCTGGCTCAATATAATATATCAATACAGCTGGGACTCAAATCAAAAAGGGGATCGACCAGCTGAAGCTCCACTATGTCCAGCCTGGTTACCTGAAGAACCTTCCAAAGCCAATACAGACCAAGGCAGCCCAAAACAGGGAAAATAAATGAGGTCAAACCTCATGACGAAGAGCACAATAAAAGCATCTATCATATCAGACAATGCTATATTTGAATCGTGCAATTCATGGAAAGGGCTCCCAAGAATCATCGGTAGACAAAATCACAACGACTCAGCTGCGCAAATCTCATCAATCATCATCATCTTGTGATCTTCAGGTGCGACGACTCAGCCGACCATCACAAGGTAGTGCGGTATTCAGGCACGATGACTCAGCCGGCCACCACATAACAACAGCGTTGGACCTTTCAGGCATGACGAATCAGCCGGCCGATCTCAACGTGCAAAGGAATTCAGCTCTGAAAGGAAATCAGGCTCAATATGTATGCGTGAATGCACAGCAATCTCATGCTTGAAATCAATGCATATAAATCACTCGCACATAAAACAGATATGAGCACAGAATCATAATACAACCAGTACAAAGCACAGCAGCTAGTACACGAAGGAAATATCCCAAAGCTGATAACAAAGCTGCTAAAATCTAGCTCAGTTCGTACCTAAATTCAGCTTATACCTCAACATATCTTACAAAAACAAGGAGGCAGCAACCAGCACAAGTATACTGCCCTAGTAGCTTCACGACGAACTCAACAGAAGCCACTACCTGCTCAAATCTGTCAAGATACCTCAATATCAACTCAAATATGAACTCAAACGGCTTCATTTATAAAGCCCAGCAGCATAACTCAGCTACCTAACTCCTTCGGAGCATTACTCATCTCTCAAAAGAAGCTTAAATCGGTAAAGAATCACTTACCCAAAGCTGTTAAAGAACATACAAGCTACTGGTCCACAATCGTGAAGATACTCGAACACTGCAACAACTTCGTGCTCCTAAAATCCAGCGACTCCAATCTCCAAACAGGCAATTGTAAATCATTACACACATAATGAAAGTAAAGAATGCCATATAAGAAAATGCGAATATCATATATAAAGATTGTTTGTACAAGAGTCTATAAAACCCACACGCCACAAGTTGGCTAGTTGGGCATCTACTCTAACAGTTTCATCGCTGGTCGTGGAGTTGATCCAGCTTGTAGCGCCCCAAAAATCTTTAGGACCACATATTTGAGCATTTTCTATTTTAAGGGTCTATTTGATATTGCAGTTTCAGCCTTAAGTTTATTTTAATTGTTTTAAAAAGTTGATTTTCAGTTGTTGTTTTGAGGCATGACGCGGACGGTTTCCAGGCATCTGTCGCCCGAGCACAAACACGAGCATATTTCAGCTTTTGGTTTGAAATGCCATCGGCTGGACAAAAATAGTTCATTTTAAGAAGTTTTGGTAAAGTTTTCAAATGCAAAATAGTGGTAAGGAGTATTTGACAAATTCCTTTGAAAAGGACACGGGTTAGTAGGATCCCATGCCTACTCGAGTGTTAATACCTACTACAAATAATATCTCGTATATGATTGTTTTTGTAAGCAAGAAAGTTTCATTGTTGTCCAGAAATTTCCCTCTTTTTCTCTGAAAACTTCAAGGTTCTCGTGGTGGTGCTTGTGGAGAACTCCTGTTGAGACCGGCTGCTCTTGTGTTTCACAGTAAAGGCAAGTAAAGGCTGATTCTTTCTACGCCATTTAAAAGCATATATATTGTTCCAGTGCATGATTGTTTCCTGTTTATGTTAATATAAGTTATGTTCATGTTTAAGCATGTTTAAGGAACTTAAATAATGACGGGTTCAAAGTTATGTTTCTGTTTCAAAGCTTTTACAGAGTGCTTCGATAAACAAGATGATGTTGTTTTAAAATAAAATGCTGAGCAGTCGGGTTTAAGTGATTCCATGTTCAGGAAAGTTCTTCTGGTGAATTTCATCTTTAAACCAGTAGTCTTCGCTTCAGCTGATGTCTTCTGCATCCAAGTCTCCCAGATGTTCTAAGAAAGTTTGATGTTTAAAAGTACGATGAAGTTAGCTTTGATTCCAGTATGTTTAAGAATGTTCTTTCTTGCTGTAGTTGTAATGTTATAATTTGATGATTTGGTAATCGGTAGTTTTTAAATTGAATCAGTATAAAGTCTGGTTTAATGGACAACGGCTGGTAGCGAAATCGTTGTTTTGATATTACAAAGATAGCTAAATTTTCAAGTAGATGCACTGTTACCCAGCAGGTACCATTCTTTGTGAGAACCCAGCAGGTACCATTCTTTGTTAGAACCCAGCAGGTACCATTCGTTGTTAGAATCCAGCAGGTACCATTCCTTGTGAGAAACCAGCAGGTACCATTCTTTGTGTTGAGGTGCAATAATTGCCCCTGCTAGGTAGAGCGATCGAAACGTGGCGCTTGTGTTGCTATACGGTTTAAAAGATTAGAGTTGCACCATTACCACCAGCTATAGCTTTTGGTAAAGCGGTAAGCGCTCGGTCCTACAAGTGGTATCAGAGCAGGTTTGTTCTTGAACGAGCACTGATTTTAAAAACACATGTGCTATGTTTTTACTGTTTTAAAGGTTTTGAGAAGCTTGTGTATGAAGGCCAGATTCATTTTAAATATAGAACCGGTTTTTCGCTTGATGAACTGTCGGGATGCGCGAGTCTCGGGCAGATGCCAAGCTTCTATTTTCGTTGTGCTGTAAGATCACTTGGAGCGAGGCTCAATGACAAGTACATGGGGCGAGATAGAAGAAAGAAAAATCTGAGCTGTTCTCTGTACTGGTGCTTCATATGTTTAAGCAACTCAGTAGCACGTGTTATTTGAAATAATTGTATGCTCTGATTTGAGTTTTAAATTGTTCTGTTTTGTGGATTTCAGCTGATGCAAAATTTTGAAGTTTAAAAATGATTTGAGCTCATGTTATAAAAGACAGGGAGAGTGGCGTCACTGTCGTTTATAACTTTGAGTAATGCATCAGCGTCGGTTTTTCAAAATCATATATTGTTGCATAAGGTGCTTCCCAAAGCAGTTTTGTTTTTCAAAGATTAAAACTCCTGCTGTTTCGTTGTTTTTATTGAAACAGTGTAGGGAGAGCTTTTGTTTTAAATCGGGAAGTCCAGCAGTTCACTCTCTTTTTGATTCCCACAAAAAGGGAGAGAATTGTTAGATCATGCATTGTTTGTTTGAGGTTTTGTGTAAATCAAAAAGGGAGAGATTGTTGGATCTGTTTTGACAGATCCT
>KV017472.1:73872-86334 GCA_001598015.1 Dorcoceras hygrometricum | reverse complement strand
CAAACGACGTCATTTTATATACGTAAGCAAAGCTGCCAACAGCTGATCTCTAAACACAAAGCTCCAAAACGCAGCGTTTCCACTTAATCAAACGACGCCGCTTCTTAACGCTCTTGCATAAGTGCTCCTGCTGATCAGCAGCAACCAAAACAACGCAAACACTACCAGCAGTAAGGAATACGTCACGCCTACGTCATCATATCTATCGATAGCTCTTGCGACTGATTCCACAAGCGCATCTGCAGAATTCAATAGTCAACACTCCAAAATGTTGACTAACACGCGTCGCTTCCTCGCTCAATCTCACGCTACATGCAACATCTACCAGAAGCAACCTCAACTTCGACGCTAAACCAGCAGCTCTCATTGCGTCATGCTGACGATAACGCTGCTGATCCAAAGTTCACCAGCACGAGCTACAGTAACTTTGACCAGCGTTGACTTCACCAAAAATCGATATTTCTCATCTCTTAAACTAGCGCTGCGACAGATAAATCAGTAGGAACTTCATTTCTTTCGCCAAAATCCTCAAAATACTCGTGATTAATCCCAAATAAAACCAATTAATCACTAATCTAAATTCTCAATCCTCACAAAAGCTGTTCTAAACACACGCATACAAACCCGATACTCTCACCAAGCATACCAGCTCAAAGATGGTCCATCCTAGATCTGGTCTATACAAAACCCGATTAATTAGCTTAATTACTCCACTACTCTTTCGGGCCTCACATTCCTCCCCCACTGAACATAAGATTTCGTCCTCGAAATCAAACAACTACTCCAGAACTGAACAAAACTTCAACCAAATGACCAGTACTGGAAAAATCACGCTACGCACAAAACAACCAGCAACACTCTAACACACAACAAGAGGTTACTAACCAAGAATTCAAGATACTGGAAAAAATAACAACAAGCAAACTAGCTACTGGAGTTAATGCAAGATCTACTCAAACAGATGAGGCCATTCACGTTGCATTTTCTCCTCTAACTCCCACGTAGCTTCTTCTCTACCATGCTTGCTCCACTGGACCATCACCAAGGGAATGGTCTTTTTCCTGAGCTGTTTCTCCTTCCTGTACAAAATCTGCAAGGGATATTCAACATAGCTCAAGTTCAATCCAGCTCCACCTCGTCAGTTCGCAACACATGAGAAGGATCTAGCTCATACTTCCTCAATATAGACACATGAAACACCCATGTAATGAGGACAGATCTGGTGTAACAACAATCGATAAGCCAAAGGACCGATCCTCTCCACAATCTCATAAGGTCCAACATAACGAGGAGCTAACTTACCCTTGAGACCAAATCTCATAACACTTCTAAAAGGAGAAACTTTCAAGAACACAGATCTCCAACCTGAAATCTAAAGGCCTATGCCTGCGGTTCGCATAGCTAGCTTGGCGATCCTGTGCCGCTTTCATACGCTGTCGAATCATATCTACTTGACCTCTCATCTGCTGCACAAATTCTAGAGAAGATAGCTGCTTCTCCCCCACTTCTTCCCAACAGATTGGCGACCTGCACTTCCTCCCATAAAAATCTTTGAACGATGCCATGCCAATCACCTGGTAGATGTTATTATACGAAAACTCAACCAAATACAACGAATCTTGTCAGCTACCACTGAAATCCATCACAACAGCTCCCAACATATCCTCCAAAGTCTGGATAGTTCTCTCAGATTGCCCATCGGTTTGGGGATGATAGGCTGTACTCATAACCAATCTGGTGCCAAAGATTTTTGCAATCTCTTCCAAAATCTAGAAGTAAACCTCGGATCCCGATCTGAAACAATGGATATAGGCCCTCCATGCAATCGCACCACGAAATCTATGTATAGCTTCGTCATTTTCCTCAAAGAATACGTCATATTATAGGGAATGAAGTGAGCTGACTTTGAAAGTCTGTCTATATCAACCCAAATAGCATCACAACCTCGGCTGGAACGAGGCAAATTGATCACAAAACCCATAGCTACGTGCTCCCATTTCCATTAGGGCACCTCTAAACTATGCAATAAACCACTAGGTCTCATCCTTTCTGCCTTAACTTGCTGACAATTCAGACAACGAACGACAAAATCAGCAATATCGCTCTTCAAACCTTCCCACCAATAGTGCGGCTTCAAGGCATGGTACATCTTCCTTGCACTAGGATGGACACTATGTCTACTATAGTGAGCTTCTCTCAAGATCTCCTCCTTCAAATCAATCAAATTTGGCACTACCAACCTGTCACAAAATCTCAAACAACCATCAGATGTGACAGAATAGTCTTCCAACTGTCCAGCTCTATCCTTCAACTTCAGCTCATGGATATAAGGATCTGTTCTCTGAGCTGCTCTAATATTTGCAATAATCTGTGGCTCAACTTGAACAAAAGATACCACAACCTAATATCACCTGGGTAGAAACGCCAACCAGTAGTGTTTAGATGCTCATGAACTTTCGAAATCGGCAACAAAGCAAGCATAGACACTTGAGCTTTTCTGCTCAATGCATCGGCGACTACATTAACTTTCCCAGGTTGATATTGGATCTCACAATAAAAATCCTTAAGCAGCTCCATCCATCTACGCTGTATCATGTTCAAATCTGACTGAGATAAAAGATACTGAAGGCTTTTGTGGTCTGTATACACCACAAACTTCTCTTCATACAGATAGTGTCACCAAATCTTCAAGGCAAAGACCGCGGCTGCCAACTCCAAATCATGAACTGGGTATCGAGTCTCATGCGGTTTCAACCGACGAGAAGCATACGCAATTACTCGACCATTCTGCATCAACGCACAACCCAATCTATTAAGCGAAGCATCTGAACAAACCACAAAACCACCGGAACCTGAAGGCAAAGCTAACACAGGTGCTGAAGTCAACTTCTCCTTGAGCAATTGAAAGCTGTTCTCGCATTGCTCAGTCCAAACAAACCCCTTGTCTTTCTGGGTCAGCTGCGTCATTGGCTTAGCTATGATAGGGAATCCCTCAATAAAACGACGGTAATAGCTAGCCAATTCCAAAAATCTACGAATCTCTGAAACATTCTTGGGACGTTCCCAGTTCACAACAGCCTCTACCTTAATGGGATCAATAGATACACCTGCAGCTGAAATGACATGACCCAGAAATACCACTATGTCCAACCAAAACTCGCATTTGGAGAACATAGCATAAAGCTGCGAGTCCCATTGTGTTTGGAGAACCAACCTCAAATGCTCTTTATGCTACATCACAGTCTTCGAGTACACCAAAATGTCATCGATGAACACAATCACACACTGATCGATGAACTCTCTAAAGACTCGATTCATCAAATCCATGAAAACTGCAGGAGCATTAGTCAAACCAAAAGGCATAACCAGAAACTAATAATGCCCATATCTCATCCAAAACATAGTTTTTCGCAACATCTTCCTCTCGAATACGCAACAGATGATACACTGAACGTAGATCGATCTTGGAAATACACAGCTGATCCCTGAAGCTGGTCAAAAAAATCGTCGATCCTCGGTAAAGGGTACTTATTTTCATAGTATACTTATTCAGTTGTCGAAAGTCGATGCACATCCTCATCGATCCATCCTTCTTCTTCAGAAACAAGATAGGAGCTCCCCATGGTGACATACTTGGCCTAATAAATCCTTTCTCCAACAAGTCGCTAAGCTGTACCTTAAGCTCCCTCAACTCGGCTGGTGCCAAACGATATGGAGTATGTGAGATAGGAGCTGTACCAGGCACCAAATCAATGCTAAATTCGATCTTCCTTCTCGGAGGAAAACCAAGAATCTCCTCAGGAAACACGTCAGGAAGCCCGAGCGACAGGATGTCACCTAGCCCCACACACGATGAAAACGATGCGTCTAAAGCATAGATCATAAATCCTATGCTTTCCAACGACAGAATTCTAAACATCTCCATGGCAGAGATCAAAGGAATCTTTGATTGGGAATCATGGCCATAGAAATTACATTTCTCGCCAAGCTGGGGCCGAAAACGAACAAATCCATGGAAATAGTCCACGGTGGCCCTAAAACTAGAAAACACGTCCATTCCAACAATGCAATCAAAATCTCACATCACTAACCGAATCAAGTTTGGTACCAACACTTTCTCACACATCACTAACCGAATCAAGTTTGGTACCAACACGTTCTCACCAAACCTAAGAATGCCATTCAACAAAATCTCTTGTGAGAACAGGCTCGCGCCGGCAGGAGTCGCAATGGAAACATCACTTAAAGAAGTGGTATGCAAACCACGCTCAATCACAAATGCATCAGCTATAAACGAATGTGATGCTCCAGTATCAAAAAATACACGTGCGGGAAAATCACTCCTCCTGGTGTGCCCTCCGTTTGCTCCCATGTCATGGCATTCACCTGAGCATGCTGAGGTCCTAAGAACTGGGGCTGGGAAGACTCTCCAAGCGCGAAGGACCGGGCTGCTAGAACGGCCTATGCTGAGTCTCCCCCATCCTCGGCTGCGGAGCAGAAAAAGAACGATCTCTAGACGATCCACTAGAACGACCCTACGGTGGGGCTACGGTGTACTGAGATCCGGCCAATGGACAGACTCTCACAAAATGTCCATATTGCCCAAAATTGTTTTGCACCATGAACCCCCACACACTGCGTCGTAGGGTGTTTTCCTCCAAACTAACCACAGAAGATAGCCCTAGGACTACTACTACTGCTCGAACTATCGGAGCCAGAAGAACTAGAACCTGCTTCTTCTTGAACTGATGACCATGCGGCCTAAACCTGTGGCGTCTAGACTGTTGGGCTGACTGCTGGGACTACTGAGATGGCTAGGGAAATTGGGGAGTTTGTGCCCCTGTAACATTGGGACGTGAACCTTGTGCAGCTTGAGGTTGAACCCGAGACCTGCGGTTCCTTAATCCTTCCTCAATGTCCATAGCCTTGTCCACCGCGTCCGCATAAGTTGTAGGTGAACTCGCCAAAACCAAGGAATACAGATCCTCGTTTAGCCCTTCCAAAAATCGGTTCCTTTTCGCCCTCTCTCGGCCAGACACATGAGGGACGTAGGCAAGAAGAGAAGAAAACCTTCGATCATACTCTCCCACCAACATGGTTCCCTGAACCAAGTTGTCAAACTCACGCTCCCGGGCATTCACATAAGACTCCGGAATGTACTCCTGGCGGAATGCAATACAGAAACTATCCCATATAATCCCCGCACCAATCTCCTCAAGAGTCCGAGAAGCGCATCTCCACCAGCGCTCTGCATTCTTTCTCGGTTGGAACATCTCCAAACTCAGTCTGCGCTCATCATCATAGCGCACTCGATCAAACAGTCCGGTAATGTGCTGTAACCAAGACTCCGCATCGGAACTACTCTCATCTCCATCAAACGTCTGAGGGTTCACGCTGAAAGCTTGCCATAATTAGTTCCATCTCGTCCACACGGGCTTCCAGCACATGAACCTCATCCTCAACCTGCCTAGCACGCCTAAGAATAGGAACACTACGCTGAATCTGCTCATTCTGCCCCTCATATTCTGCCGGAATCTGCCTGGTAGCTCTACCCATACATCTAGGCGGCATCTAATCAAGCACTAATACAGTAAGATCACACAGCAATTGTATCACATAGTCAAGCACAGGCAACAAGCAACAAAGTACCTAGACTCATGTATGATCAAAACAATTCGAGCTTATCCCAGTTTAAGCTCTGATACCAAAAATGTCAGGCCCAGTGCACAATACAGAGACTAACCACGCATAAAACAATTGCAGAAGCATTTAAAAATGGCTAAATTTTTCGCTTTGGCCTGAATTAGAAAACGTAATTTAAAAATACATCGATACTCAAGATATTGGTTTTACAACAGCAAACCAATCAACAAGCAATACAATACAAGCATAGAGTGACTCCCTAAATGGATAATTCCCAAATCAGCAATAGAACATTACATCCTCACGGGCATTCCCCGACGATGTCTCTACTGCCTAATATAAATAATATACATAACTGGGACACTCTATCCACCTCTCGGGGCACCTCCAGCTGAATCATATCCATGCCCAGCTGAGATGGTAACCTGAAAAACACACAGGCAAACAAAACAACCAGCCCCAGAGGGCCATGGGGTCAAACCCCAGTACGAAGAGCAATACAAAACAGCAGATATATAGCAACATATATAAATGCACGTGGTAAGCATGAGATAACATGATGCAATATCGAAGGAACAGGGAGTCAAAGGAGCTCGAGGACCAGCTCAACAGTTGTCAATAGATCGAACAAAGGGTAGTGGCCATGATGTGCGTGAGAGCATGGTAGCTATCAACTCGTCTCAACACACGGTACCAGAGCATAATCAAATCACTCAACCTGTTGTTGCCAAAGATCATGAGAGTGTGGTAGCTATCCACTCGTCTCATAGCGGCTATCAACTCACCAGCAGGGAGATGAGGAGCATGGTATTGCCGCTCGTCCTCAACAACAGCTCCTGGTACACACAGGTTAGTGCAACAACAACAAGGGCTAACATATATGAACTCAAACCTGTAAAATGCGTGTATGCCAATGCCACAACTTACAATAATCAGCACAAAGATCAGCAGTAAGCAACAACAACAAAACAGAACAGATTACATGCATACCAGCAAGCATACACATATATCCATGCCCAATCGCAAAGCTGTAAACAAGCTCAAATCCGTACCCTAGCTTTCTGAGCTACAATTACCGCAACCGAGGTCCCGAGCACTCAGATCCAAAAGCTGATAAGCCATTAACAACAACTAGATCAGGGACGTAAAGCACATAAACTCTAATCTAGGAGCTACGAGCTAAACCTGCTCTATCCTACCCTTCTAACACAACAGATTGCTCTAAATGGAGCATAAGGGAGGATAAATCACTTACTAAATGCGTTACCTGAACGGAACAACCAATCGACCAAAATTCTAACAGACTACACAAGGTAGCTTCCTTCGCGAACCTCTTCGAGCTAACCCAAGTCTTCGAAAGAGGTATAAGGATAAGCGCCTTGGCAAGAGGAATCCGGCGCTACCACTCTTGCTCCAATCTGAGTCACCTATCACCGACAATCGAAGGAAATAGACAACGATGAATACTGTTGGCGTACAATGGCGGATCCGGATCCCGTTTCCCGAGGGCGCAGCGGAAATCAAAAATTGCCCCAAGAAACGTTCAATACATTCAAATACAATTCTATAAACATTCATAGGGTGTTCATAGAATCGTTACCTTGCTGGCGTCTAGGCGCCTGGCTCCGACCAGTTTCACGAGGAAACCGGCACTTCAAACGGTAGGCCTCGGTAGATCGTCAATCAGGTCCATGACCGAAATCAAGACACCTTTGTCAGCCTGCACTAGAAGGATTGACGAATTCAGCAAGGACGGAAACTCCTCAGCGCGGTGGCCGGAACAAGTCCGGCGAAGAGGCGGCGGCGCGTGGGTGGCCGACGGGCGGCGCGTGGGTTGGCCGAGAGGAGAGGTGGGCGGCCGTGTGTGTGTGGAGGCTAGGTATGTTGTGTTCTCTTGTGTGTAGTGTAGCCCTAGGTCTAACATAAGTAGACCAATGATGGGCTTGAACCGGCCCATTGGACCTGGGGCGGGCCCAGTTCAATATATGAACATTCGGTTCATTTAAATCACTACGGTTTCATCATAACTCCGATCGATTATCAGATCGGACCGATCGACTCAGTTTCCAAAACTGAACGTTATGATGTGAAAAACAATTTTTCAGATACCTAGTCCAAAATGACAGTTTTGCCCCTCAACAGTGGGAAATCGTAATTTTACCCCTGTTGACTTTTAGGAAGTCGCACTCCCTAAAATCCTCTTCCTATGCTCAACACATTGAGCTCAATTTCCGTGCGGGAATCATGAATCCAGTACTTGTGTGACCCTCAATTGTTCAGGGATACAGCTAGCCGTGGGTCCACAACCATTGTGGCTCCGAAATCACAATTTCGGACTTGCCCAACGGACCATGGTAAAGCGCCTAGAAACATCGTCCCATGATCCCTAGATATAACTGATAGTGCCTGCAAGAACCAGTTGGTCGTGGTTAGCATACAGTACGGTCCTTTCAACACATATATCCCGATCAGATCAACGACCATTGATAATCGAGAGTCGCTAGAGATCCGATAGCTATGCATACATCTTGGACATCGAATAGTTACATCACGAGTGTTACTAGGTAAACCCATTTACCTAAAACACATCCAGTACTCTGGCCAGAGATTTGTTACACTATTATCTCCTCAGACAACATACGAAATCCACGCGTTAAAGCGAGCGGTGAATCCTCGACAACGAAGCATCGACTCCTACATGCATCGGGACCTCACCCAATCCCGCCGCCTAATGACCCCAAATGAGTCGGCAAACGGGTCAAAGTGAGGCGCCTATCATGTAGAGTCTCAATGGAGTTTCGAGTAGTGAGGACTAATCAGTACAACCAAGACCTCGGACTTATCCACTCGACAAATGGTAACCACTTGGAAAGTCCGAACGAGGGTAGTTCGATAGATCACCATTTCACTATCTATCCGCATGCTCAGAACATCACAATGTTCCCTACCAATGAAACATGGTACTTCACATCGCAGATGCTAGTCTCAAGCTCGGGCGGTCTTATCCTCATTTTGACGGCCCAATCGACTAGGACGAATTCAGAATACACAGTGACTATTAGATGTGTTTCATGATAGCCATCATATCCACTACCACATCTAACATACACTATGGTGCATTCTAGGTCTTTATCCAACACAATTGTTAACATTATATCATAATTAAAATAAATAATGCCATAAAGAAAATGCGTATGTCATATATAAAGATCGTTATACACAAGAGTCAATAAAACCCACACGCCACAAGTTGGCTAGTTGGGCATCTACTCTAACAATCTCATACTTGCCCGCGTATGTCATATATAAAGATCGTTATACACAAGAGTCAATAAAACCCACACGCCACAAGTTGGCTAGTTGGGCATCTACTCTAACAATCTCATACTTGCCCTAAAGCCAACTACTCATCAGACGCAGTCCCATTGTTTCACGATGTTTTTCAAACAACGGTCCTGGCAAGGGCTTCGTAAGTGGATCAGCAATGTTGTCCGCAGAGACGACTCTCTCAACTGCTATGTCACCTCTAGCCACAATATCCCGGATTATGTTGTATTTCCTCAGTATATGTTTGGATCTTTGGTGAGACCTAGGCTCCTTTGCTTGCGCAACGGCACCCGTGTTGTCGCAGTACACCGGGACTGGACCAACTCCATCAGTGATGACGCCCAACTCTTGGATGAAATTCCTTATCCAAACCGCATCCTTAGCAGTAGCTGATGCTGCAATGTACTCAACATCAGTGGTTGAATCCGCGATGGTGTCTTTCTTGGAACTCTTCCAAGAGACAGCACCACCATTGAGCATGAATACAAATCTAGAGGTAGACTTCGACTCATCCACGTCACATTGGAAGCTAGAATCAGTGTAGCCTTCCAATTTCAGTTTACCACCCCCATAGACCATGAACATATTCTTAGTCTTTCGTAAGTACTTAAGAATATCCTTCACAGCCTTTCAATGCAATTGGCCGGGATTGGCCTGGTAGAGTATCGTGACACTCAGAGCATATGCGACATCCGGTCTAGTTGAGATCATGCCATACATAATGCTACCTATTGCCGAGGCATATGGCACACGTGCCATACTCTCTATCTCCTCATCAATCTTTGGACACATAGACTTAGATAGAGTTACCCCGTGGCACATAGGTAGGTGTCCTCTCTTGGACTCTTACATAGAGAATCGATTAAGTATGGTATCGATGTAGGTAGCTTGGGTGAGTCCGAGCATCCTTTTTGATCTATCCCGATAGATCTGAATTCCAAGAATATAGGATGCTTCACCCATGTCCTTCATCGAAAATCTACTAGACAACCATACTTTTGTTGACTGCAGCATTCCTACATCATTTCAAATGAGTAGAATGTCATCAACATAAAGTACAAGGAATGTCACAGTGCTTTTAACTACCTTATTATATACACATGGCTCCTCGGGATTTTTGATGAAATCAAATTCCTTAATTGTTTCATCGAATCTCAGGTTCCAACTCCTCGATGCTTGTTTGAGACCGTAGATCGATCTCTGAAGTTTGCATACCTTATGCTCACTTCCTACAGATGTGAAACCCTCAGGCTGCGTCATATAGATCTCTTCCTTAATGTTTCCATTAAGGAACGTAGTTTTCACATCCATTTGCCATATCTCATAGTCGTACCATGCGGCTATGGCAAGTAAGATTCTAATTGACTTGAACATTGCGACTGGTGAAAAGGTTTCATAATAGTCAACACCTTGCCTTTGAGTGTCATTTCGCGACCAGTCGTGCCTTGTAGGTCAGTACCTTACCATCAGGCCCAAGTTTTCTCTTGTATATCCACTTACATACGATAGGAACAATTCCTTCGGGAGGATTAACAAAAGTCCAAACTTGGTTCGCATGCATCGAGTCAATCTCAGACTGCATTGCTTCAAGCCACAAATTAGAATCGGCATCGGAAATTGCCTCCTTGAAAGTCCTTGGATCACATCCAACAACTTGATCACCCTGATCATCTTCAAGAGGAAACCATATCTTTTAAGAGACCTAGGAACCCTTTCAAATCTCCTAGGTGCGACCATTTCTGGTACTGGCTCTGGAGGTGCGGGAGACTCACTTGGTACTTCAGATGGTTCTCGAACCTCTTCGAGTTCTACTATCTTGCCTTTTCTATCAAGTAGAAACTCCCTTTCCATAAAGGTGGAATTTCTAGAAACAAACACTTTTGTTTCGTTGGGATAGTAGAAGTAGTATCCAATAGAATTCTTTGGATACCCAATGATGTAGCATAAGATGGATCTAGTATCCAGCTTATCTCCCATTGTCTGTTTCACGTAAGCAGGACATCCCCAAATCCTCATATATGAGTATTTGGGAGGTTTGCCCATCCATATCTCATATGGAGTCTTATCCACTGAACCTCTTCGAGTTCTACTATCTTGCCTTTTCTATCAAGTAGAAACTCCCTTTCCGATAAAGGTGGAATTCTAAACAACACTTTTGTTTCGTTGGGATAGTAGAAGTAGTATCCAATAGAATTCTTTGGATACCCAATGATGTAGCATAAGATGGATCTAGTATCCAGCTTATCTCCCATTGTCTGTTTCACGTAAGCAGGACATCCCCAAATCCTCATATATGAGTATTTGGGAGGTTTGCCCATCCATATCTCATATGGAGTCTTATCCACTGCCTTGGTGTGGACATTTTTCAACAACATTACCGCCGTTTCGAGCGCATAGCCCCAAAACGAGGTAGGAAGCTCAGTGAAGCTCATCATAGATCGAACCATGTCCATCAAGGTTCGATTACGATGCTCCGCTACACCATTGAGTTGTGGTGTGGCAGGAGGGGTCCACTGCGAGAGAATCACATTCTCTTCAAGATAGTCTTGAAATTCAGCACTCAAGTATTCACCACCTCGATCGGATCGCAGTGCTTTAATACTTTTCCCCAACTGTTTTTCTAGTTCAGCCTTGAATTCTTTGAACCTTTCAAAGGATTCAGACTTGTGCTTCATTAAGTACAAGTACCCATACCTAGAGTAATCATCGGTAAAGGTGATGAAGTATGTGTGACCGTACTTAGTACCAATGCTAAGTGGACCACACACATCAGTATGGATCAAATCCAATAGGCCTTGAGCACGTTCAGGCTTGCCCTTGAAGGGTTGTTTAGTCATCTTTCACTTGAGACAAGATTCACAAGTCGGTAGGGAGTTAATGTCTGACAAATCAAACATGTCACTCCTAACCAACTTGTTCATCCTACTTAGGGAAATATGACCTAGCCTAGCGTGCCAAAGTTGTGCTGGGTTCAAGTTATCGCCTTTCCTTTTAATTGTTGTTGTATGTGTTTCCACATCGCGAGTTGGAACTTCTTTTAATTTTAAGGTGTATAAATCGTTTTCGTGTTCCCCATTTCCAATTAAACATTCATTCTTGTATATACTGCAAATCGAATTATCAAACATACAAGAATATTCATCACTATCAAGCATAGAAACAGAAATAATGTTCTTTATTAACTCGGGAACAAATAAAACGTTTCTCAATAACAACTTAAAATCGGAAGACAGAAATAAATAAACATCTCCTATAGCTACTGCAACAACTCTTGCTCCATTGCCCAGCCTCAAGTGGGTCTCACCCTCTCTAAGACGTCGGCTTCTTTTCATCACCTGCAAATCATTGCAGATATGAGATCCACATCCGGTATCAAGTACCCAAGAAGTCGAATTAAGAGACATAGTTTATTTCGATATAGAACATAGCGTTTTGCAGTTCGCAACTGCTCGAGGTACTCCTTGCAGTTCCTCCTCCAATGCCCAGGCTTGT
>KV017472.1:53356-63581 GCA_001598015.1 Dorcoceras hygrometricum | reverse complement strand
CAATGGTCGTTGATCTGATCGGGATATATGTGTTGAAAGGACCGTACTGTACGCTAACCACGACCAACTGGTTCTTGCAGGCACTATCAGTGATACCTAGGGGATCATGGGGCGATGTTGCTAGGCGCTTTACCATGATCCGTTGGGCAAGTCCGAAATTGTGATTTCGGAGTCACAATGGTTGTGGGCCCACGGCTAGCTGTATCCCTGAACCATTGAGGGTCACACAAGTACTGGATTTACGATTCTCGCATGGAAACTGAGCTTAATGTGTTGAGCATAGGAGGAGGATTTTAGGGAGTACGACTTCCTAAAAGTCAACAGGGGTCAAATTGCGATTTGCCAAAGTTGAGGGGCTAAACTGTAATTTTGGACTAGGTGGTCTGAAAAATTGTTTTCACATCATAATACTCAGTTTTGGAAACTGATTCGATCGGTCCGATCTGATCGTCGATCAGGATTATGATGAAACCACGGGAAATTAAATGAACCGAATGTTCATATGGACCTAGGTTTGACCCAAGTCCATTGGGCCGGTTCAGGCCCATGTACCATCTTTAATTAGTAGAGTTAGTCTAGGACTAAACCATAACTTTGATACAACCCTAGCTCTCCATAGCCGCCGCCCCCCTCCTCCAATTCTCCCTCGCCGCCGTCGAGCACCACGCGCCGCACTCGGTTGCCGCACGTGCCGCCGCCTGCCGTGATCGGACCTGTTCCGATCGTCGCATTGAGGAGATTCCGTTCGTGTCGAATTCGTCAGTCCTTATAGTGCAGGCTGATGAAGTATTCGTGCTTCCGGCCGTGGACCTGATTAGACGATCTAACGCCGCCTACGTTTTGAAGTGCCGGTTTCCCTGTGAAACTGGTCGGAGCTAGGCGCCTAGACGCCAGCAAGGTAACAATCGATAAACATCCTATGTATGGTTTATTGTATTGTTTTGATGTATTGAAAGATTCCCGGTGCAAAAATTTTAAACTTCCGTTGTGCCCCGAGAAACGGAATCCGGATCCGCCATTGTCGCCAACAATACTTGCGTCAATTCACGCAACACACCAGACTTCATCCAAAACGTCAGCGTTTTACTTCCAATTGCTACGAAACCAACTCAACCTTCAAATCTCAACCAGATCCCACCAGTCGACTGGTTCTTCGACCCAGCAACTGGTCATCCAGTCGAAAGCCAAATCTTCATAATTCAACTATTGATGTTTCCTGCTACGACTGGTTTCCTCCTCAAACAACAATAACCCGTCGTCTGGAACTCTAAATTTATTAATTCTCGATATAATAATCTTGGGAATTACAACACTAGGATGTCATCTATGAAGATGATCACAAACCGATTGATATACTCGCTGAAGACGCGATTCATGAAGTCCATAAGACAGCTGGGGCATTCGTCAACCCAAACGGCATGACTAGAAACTCATAATGCCCATTCGAGTCCGGAAAGCTGTCTTCGCCACGTCAGCGTCTCTAATCCACAACTGGTGATAACCAGAGCGCAAATCAATCTTCGAGTAAACGACCGATCCTTGCAACTGATCGAACAAGTCATCAATCCTCGGTAAAGGATACTTGTTCTTCACCGTCGCTTTATTCAACTGTCGGAAATCCACGCACATCCTCATAGACCCATCCTTCTTCTTTACAAAAAGAATCGGAGCTCCCCAAGACGACATACTTGGTATGATGAAGCCTTTCTCCAAGAGATCTCTCAACTGATCCTTGAGTTCTTTCAATTCTGCTGGCGCCAACCGATACGGAGCTCTAGAAATCGGGGCGGTACCGGGCACCAACTCGATGCTGAAGTCGATCTCACGTCTCGGAGGGAGTCTAGGAATCTCATCTGGAAACACGTCGGGAAACTCTTGGACGATCGGAATGTCGCTCAACTCCAACCGCGACTCTTGGGAAACGTCAAGCGCGTAAATAATAAATCCCGCTTTATCCAGCGATAGCAGGCTAAACATCTCCATGGCGGACACCAGTGGAATCTTCGAGCACGAATCAGCACCATAGAATGCCCACCTCTCACCCGAGTCAGGGTGAAATCTCACCACACCATAAAAACAATCAACAGTAGCCTTATAACTAGATAACACATCCATCCCCAAGATGCAATAAAAATCTCTCATCCCCAAAACAATCAGACTGGATACCAAAACGTGCTCATCAAATCGAAGCACACAATCCAACACCACTTCACGGGACCACAGATTCACACCAGCAGGGGTAGACACGGAAACAACATCACACAATGGGGAAGAACTCAACCCATACTCACAAACAAACATCTCAGAAATAAAAGAGTGTGATGCACCAGAGTCAAATAGAACTCTCGCAGGATAATCAAAAATAAAGCATGTACCTGCGATCATCATGCCAGACGCTCCTCAGGCTGCTCTCTCGTCAAAGCGTTCGCCTGAGCCTGCTGCGGAATCTGGAACGGAGGTCTCGAAGGTGCTCCAAATCTAGAAGGCTCATGGGGTTGGAATCCAGATCGCTGGGTAGGGGCAGGAAACTGCGGTCTCTGAGAAGAACCACCAGCTGATCCCTGCTGTGATGGAACTGAAGATTGACCCCTCAATAGAGGACACACTCTAACAAAGTGTCCTGGCTGTCCACAGTTACGGCAGGACCCCTGAACTCCTCGACACTGCGAAGTCGGATGCCTTCCTACACACTGTCCACACGACATGCCACTAGAACCGCTGCCAGAACCACTGCCAGAACCAGAACTCGCAGAACCAGAGGAACTCGAATCCGCCTTCTTCTTAAACTGTTTCCCTCGAGGTCGAAACCATTGGTGATTCGACTGCTGCTGCTGCTGCGACCCCTGAGGAGAATAGAAAGATTGCGACGCATCCTGAACAGGCTGATAGGTGCGTCCAGTAGTTGGCTGAATCGAAGCCTCAACCTCCATCAAACTCTCCTCAATATCCACCGCTCGGTTCACTGCATCAATATAGGTCGCAGGTGACCCATACAAAACCATCCTGTACAAATCAGGCCTCAAGCCTTCAGAAATTTGTTCCTCTTCGTTCTCTCTTGGTTGGTTATGTGTGGCACGTAAACCAAAAGCGCAGAAAACTATCGATCATACTCAGCCACTCGCATGCTACCCTGCCTCAGATTATTGAACTCTCGCTCCCGGCTGTTATAGAAGGAATCCGGGGTATACTCCTGTCTGAACGCCTCACAGAAGCTCTCCCAGGTGATCACATCCCCACTTTGTTCCTCTTCGTTCTCTCTTGGTTGGTTATGTGTGGCACGTAAACCAAAAGCGCAGAAAACTATCGATCATACTCAGCCACTCGCATGCTACCCTGCCTCAGATTATTGAACTTTCGCTCCCGGCTGTTATAGAAGGAATCCGGGGTATACTCCTGTCTGAACGCCTCACAGAAGCTCTCCCAGGTGATCACATCCCCACTATCACGAAGGATACGAGAAGTACCTCTCCACCAGCGCTGTGCATTGTCTCTCAGCTGCAACACCGCCAGCTTCAGTCGCTTCTCGGGAGCGTACTCCAGAGTATCAAACAACTCCTCCATCTGAGCTAACCAAGCCTCAGCCATCGCACCACCCTCTGTTGCAGAAAAATTCGGAGAGTTCGTCCGCTGAAACCTAGCTAGGACCAACTCCATCTCACCTATCTGTCTAGTAACATCCTCAACCTGATGAACGTCATCATCACTACCTGCCCTAAACTCCTCCACAGTATGTGTAGTCGTCCTACCTCTTCCTCTTCTCGGCGGCATCTAAACAAATCTAGAGGTAAGATCTCACAGCAGATATGTCACATAGACAAATAAAAGATCACACAAGTCACAGAATCAATCAAAACCAAAACTCTGTGCCTAGACTCGAGTGTGATCAAAAGAAATCGAGCTTATCCCAGTTTAAGCTCTGATACCAAAAATGTCAGACCCCGTGCTAATTACTCAATAAAATAGCACAATTAAACGCATAAACATGGAAGCATAAAAACGGGCTTAAAAATTTTTCGAAATAGTTTGGGCCTGAACTCAAAACATACATTCAAAATATCAATACTCAGAATATGAGTTAACTTAAACTCATACAATACAAGTAACCAACAATACTCAATTCAAAGTAGATCCCCAATACATAGAAACCCGGGGCATCCTCGGTTTGATACATAATAAAATAGACTGGGACTCAAGGGAACGGGGATCGACCAGCTGAACCTCCACTCTTTCCAGCTTGATTACCTGAAGATCCTGCAAATGGGTAACACAGACCCAAACAACACAAAGCAGGAAAGGAAAATACAAGGTCAAGTCTCAGTACGAAGAGCTATCAAAACAGCTAACATGCAACATGCTATAAATCAATGCTATGAATGCATGAGGGCTATCAAGGATCGGATAGCTAGACCAGTGTATCAACTGGAAATCATCTCAATCAGCCTCTATACCCGCACGGTGTATCGACCGGGGAAATCATCGGTCCGTGATCTTCGGAGCCCGTCAGCTCATCACAGCTCGGTGGTAGACACTCGAATCCGGTAGTCACCACTCCGATGATAGCGTTGGACTTTTCAGGCACAACTCATCAGTCGGTCAGTCACAACGTGGCTTTCAATCGGGTCATCAATCAATCTGTCAATCAAGCTCAAGATGTATGCATGTATGCCAATCAAGAACAGATGCACAATGCATGCAATTCATTACGTAAAACAGAATGTAATTCAATCAATTCAACAAACTGCTCCACGTAAATTCATATAATCAGGCCAAAAGATCTCAAAGCAAGAAATATAGCCATGTCCACGCTTCAAGCTATTAAGGGCTGCTCAATTCGTACCTTAAATCCTCAAAATACTACCTCTCAAATTCGCACAGGGCACGGCAGAACTTCCTGGAAGCTGGAATCTGTTTCAAAGCCTCAACAATCAGCTTAACTCAAGCATAAATCAGAACCTATATACTCTAATACCTACGGCCATAACTATACTCAAGTTCTACACATCTACGCAGGTATAACTACTAGACCAAGCTCAATTCAATGAGAAATGCTCACCCCGAAGCTTAAACCAGAAGGAGAACACACGGAACAGACTTCTCCAAAAAGCTTCGAACACCAGTATCTTCGTGCTTCCACTCCAACTCTAATTCAGGGTTCCAACTAGGTAGCAGTTGAAAGAGCTAAGCGAGGGGAATCCAGCGCCACCAAAATCATCAAAAACAAAGACTGGAATCGGCTGAAATCTAGGAATGAAATGTTCGGATGAACAGTGTCGGTCGAGGGTTTCAACAGATAAGAGGATAATAAATATCGGGTGTAAAATGCTCTAAGTGTAACTCAACACTTATATTTAAATCCTCAATTCAATCTCTATCGATCAAGACAGATCCCGACTATAACAGATCCATGCACTACAAAATAGCACCAAACAGATCTCTCCAAACCAGCGCTCACAACCATGCAAAATCCAGCGCTTATGCTAACTGTCAGGCCTCGTGCTCAGAACAGATAAACACATGCGGAAGCTAACAAAAGGTGGGTAAAATTTTTGCTTTTAGGCCCGACGGTTTTAAACATATAATTTAAAATACAACAATACTTAAAATAAGTTTCCCAATTCATAAAACAACCAACAATAAAGCATACATAATTCAAACATGTATCGCATTCCCCTACGGGTACATCAACAAATCACAGGGCATCCCCCTAGCTAACTGATACATATATATATATATGCTATACGCAACTGGGACACGCTAGCCACCTCCCGGAGCACCACCAGCTGGGTTAAAACCACGACCAGCTGTAGGACCTGGGTTTCCTGAAAACAAAGCAACAAAGAAACAACCAAGCCCCGGAGGGACATGGGGTCAAACCCCAGTACGGAGAGCAATAATACAACAGAAATAAACAGCAAGGAATAAAATGCAGGTGCTATGCATGAGACGCCGAAGAACAACAGAAAGCTCGACCCTCGAAGGAGCTAAGGAACTCAAACATAGCTCAAAGAATTACCAACAACGTACAGTGGCCACGGGGTGTGTTCACAGTGTGGTAGTGAGCCACTCGCCATGACACTACACCCACTTACCAGATGCATCAATCAACTCAACCTGCTGTTGCCTCGCCCATGAACTGTGGTAGTTAATCACTCGGCGCATGGTGGCTACGATCCCAGCAGGGAGATGAGAGTGCGGTATTGCCGCTCGCCCTCACATCCTGGTAAGAAAATCAACAACAACACAACAAGGTACAAAGACTACCAAAACTGGAAAAGGAATACCATGCGTGTATACTACATGCTGGAATAAAAGCATATAGACATATGCAACGCAGAAAATACACAAATAGCATACAAAGTCCTCAACAGGACACAACCAGCAGGCACGGCCATTCCTCATACCAGCAGCTACAATCATCCAAGCC
This sequence comes from Dorcoceras hygrometricum, assembly GCA_001598015.1. Lineage (NCBI taxonomy): Eukaryota > Viridiplantae > Streptophyta > Magnoliopsida > Lamiales > Gesneriaceae > Dorcoceras > Dorcoceras hygrometricum. The sequence continues at coordinate 57,157 of KV017472.1, read as the reverse complement.
ATAATCTCGTTGTAATAAAATCTCAAATCCGTACCTTAAACTGAGCAACAATAACACTGCGAGAAATCCCGAAGACTCTGGTAAAAGCCTGCAACTTCGAAACGCACGAGCACGAACAGCAACTTCGTGCTTTTTCTCCAGCTAAATACAGCCTCTAAAAACGGTATAGGATGATAGAGCTTCTCGAGAGAAGTCCAACGCTACCTCACACAAGCAAAACAACCACCGGAAACGCCGGGAAATCACCGGAATAGCTCACGGTGAACACTAACGAGGGTTTGAGAAAACAGAGAACGAAAGGCTGGAAAATATTCTAAGTATAGAATCTGGTATCGAATTTGAAGACCAAGTCTTCCTACTAATAGCACTAGCAACGACTGGAAACTATACAAAAATTGTCCACCGACAAAACCAGTCGACACCATCAATTTCAAACCAGCAGGCACCCACAACCATCGGCTGGTCGAACCCTTCAACGCATAATCCCAAACACATAAAACGACGTCGTAGGACTCCACCTACGACTGGTTCCAAACCAAAAGCTGGACAGCCAGTCGACCGGACGCTAAAATCAATCACAAAGCAAACCCTCGACTGGTCCTCAAAACGGCGCCGCACCAACTAATCCAGACGACGTCGCATAGGATGCTCAATCCTTAATACCAGCTGCTGGTCATCCAGACGCAAGACACAAAACAACGCACAACGCTTCCCTCGTCTGGTACCAGTCGCAACGTACCAACACAACCAGTCGCAAGCACAGGAGCCCTGACCCACGTTGACTTCTACCCTCGACTGGCCAACCGGTCGCAACATCTCACGAACACCAGTCGCAACAACTCCTCGCAGTTGGTACCAGTCGCAATACCTCAAACGACGGCGTTTCATGCCCTGCGCTACCAAAACAAGATACGACTATTTTCGCCACCGACCAGCTGCTAGCCCACAAACCAGCTTTTGCCTCAAAACTCAAAAACACGAAAACATCCAGAATTGCTCAACACACAAAATGGAACCCGAAAATGCAACTCAAAACAGAGATATAAACCACAAAATCTCATGATCAACCGATTAATTCCAACAATTAATCCTTAATACAAAATCAGGTCTCACATTTCTCCCCCACTAAAAAGGATTTCGTCCTCAAAATCAAACAACAATTCTGAAATACAACACAGCTACTAAAAGTCGAAGCAACAACAGAAAACAAAAAAGAAACTCGCCCAACACCAGGCCAAGAGTTCAAGATAACCAAGCAAACACTTTACAACAACTAAGGAGGGAAAACAGCAAAACTACAAGTTACTGGAAAATCTAGCTCAACAGCTACTCAAACAGATGCAGCCACTCACGCTGCATCTTCTCTTTCAGCTCCCAAGTAGCTTCTTCCCTACCATGCTTGCTCCACTGTACCATCACCAACGGAATGGTCTTATTCCTCAACTGTTTCTCTTTTCTGCCAAGGATCTGCAAAGGGTATTATTGATAGCTCAACGACTGATCTAGCTCTATCTCGTCAGTTCCAAGCACATGAGACGGATCTGGCTCATACTTCCTCAACATGGAAACGTGAAAGACGTCATGCAAAGAAGATAACTCGGACGGCAACAACAGACGATACGCCAAAGGGCCAATCCTCTCGACAATCTCATACGGACCAACGTAACGAGGGGCTAACTTTCCCTTGCGTCCAAAGCGCATCACACTACGAAACGGAGAAACCTTGAGAAATACACGATCACCAACCTGAAACTCAAGAGGTCGACGCCTCTTATTCGCATAACTGGCTTGGCGATCCTGGGCAGCTTTCATCCGCTGTCTAATAAGATCCACGTGATCTTTCATCTGCTGCACAAAGTCAGGGGCAGATAGCTGCTTCTCCCCCACTTCTTCCCAACACACTGGCGATCTGCACTTGCGGCCATCAAAGCCTCGAAAGGCGCCATGCCAATCGTTACTTGGTAGCTGTTATTATACGAAAACTCAACAAAAGACAACGCGTCTTGCCAACTACCCCCGAAATCCAACACAACAGCACGCAACATATCCTCTAACGTCTGGATAGTTCGCTCAGATTGGCATCTGTCTGGGGGTGATACGCGGTACTCATAGCCAATCTAGTGCCCAAAGCTATCTGCAAACTCTTCCAAAACCTGGAATTAAATCTCAGATCTCGGTCAGACACGATTGAAACAGGCACACCGTGCAATATAACAACAAAATCAACGTACAGCTTCGCCATCCTTTTTAACGAGAAGGTCATCCCATATGGAATGAAGTGTGCAGACTTAGAAAAACGGTCTACAACTACCCAAACAGCATCTCATCCTCGGCTGGAACGAGGCAAATGCGTTACGAAATCCATCGCAATGTGCTCCCAATTCCATTGGGGCACCTCTAAACTCTGCAACAGACCCCCAGGTCTCATCCTTTCGGCCTTAACCATCTGGCATTTCAAACAACGAGCGAAAAAACCAACAACATCGCTCTTCAGGCCAGCCCACAAAAAGTGCAGCTTCAAAGCATGGTACATCTTCCGTGCACCAGTATGAACACTATGTCTGCTACAGTGCGCTTCTCGAAAGATCTCCTCCTTCAAATCAATCAAATTGGGCACAACCAACCTACCCCGGAAACGCAAACAACCATCGGACGAGACAGAATAGTCCTCAAGTTCGCCAGCCCTAACTTTCATCTTCAACTCGTGGATAGACGGATCGGTCCTCTGAGCTGCTCGAATGCTAGAAACAATCTGCGGTTCCACTTGAAAAGATGAAACCATTACACAATCCTCAGCCGGGTAGAATCTCCAACCCGTAGTGTTAAGATGCTCTTGATCCTTAGAGATGTATAACGACGCAAGCATCTCACTAGCCTTCCTGCTCAAAGCATCGGCCACTACGTTCGACATTCCAGGCTGGTATTTAATCTCACAGTCAAAATCCTTAAGCAACTCCATCCACCTACGCTGTCTCATGTTCAAGTCAGGCTGCGAAAACAGATACTGCAAACTCTTGTGGTCGGAGTACACCACAATTGCTCGCCATACAGGTAGTGACGCCAGATCTTTAACGCAAAGACCACCGCTGCTAACTCCAAATCATGAACTGGGTAACGAGTCTCGTGCGGTTTCAACTGCCGCGAGGCATACGCAATGACTCTACCATTCTGCATCAACACACAACCCAATCCATTTAGCAAAGCGTCGGAACAAACAACAAAACCACCTGAACCGGACCGCAAAGCCAACACAGGCACAGTAGTTAACTTTTCCTTAAGCAGTTGAAAAGCATTCTCACACTGCTCAGTCCAAACAAACCGCTTATCCTTCTGGGTCAACTGGGTCATCGGCTTAGCTATAGAAGAAAACCCCTCAATGAAACGACGATAATAGCCAGCCAGACCTAAGAAACTGCGAATCTCAGACACATTTCTCGGTCGCTCCCAGTTCAACACGGCATCCACTTTACTGGGATCCACAGAAATGCCATCTGCTGAAATTACATGGCCCAGAAATACTACACGTTGCAACCAAAACTCGCACTTGGAAAACTTCGCATACAAATGCTGCTCTCTCAACCTCAGAAGAACCATCTCCAAGTGCTCCTTGTGCTCCCTCGGAGTCTTCGAGTAAACTAAGATGTCGTCAATAAAAACAATCACAAACTGATCTATGAACTCTCGGAAAACACGGTGCATCAGATCCATGAAGACTGCAGGCGCGTTTGTCAACCCAAACGGCATCACCAAAAACTCAAAATGTCCGTACCTCGTACGAAACGCAGTCTTCACGACATCTTG
>KV017472.1:9515-35725 GCA_001598015.1 Dorcoceras hygrometricum | reverse complement strand
GCATACAACTGAATCCCACAAGCACAGGGCATTCCCCGACTGTCAGTACTAGTACATATATGCTATACGCTAACTGGGACACTCTATCCACCTCCTGGGGCACCTCCAGCTGGGTCAAAGCCACGACCAGCAGAGAAACCTGGTAAACCTGAAAACACATACAGGAAACAATACACAAGCCCCATAGGGACATCGGGGTCAAACCCCAGTACGGAGAGCAATACAAACGACATAAGGAAAGCAACAGATACATATGCAAATGCTATGCAAGGTATCAAGGCTACAACCAAAAGAAGGGAGCCAAAGGATCGCAACAATAGCTCAACAGCAAGATCTGATCAAAGGAAAGACAATCACTGTCCACGGGTATACTGAGCACATGGGAGCTACCCCCTCATCTCCAGTACACCATACCAGATGCTAACAAACAGCTCCACCTGCTGTTTCCCACTCATGAGATGTGGGAGCTAACCACTCCGCTCATAGCGGCTAACAAACCCAACAGGGAGAAGAGGTACCGGAGTTACCCGCTCAGCCTCCGAGGTATACGGGAACTACCCGCTCGTCCTTGAATACAGCATCCTGGTATTCTTCAATCAACAGAACAGGCACAGCTAGCAACACAGAGTTCAACAGGATAATGCGTGTATGCAAATGCAACAGCTGATATCATAACAAGGCACCAACGATAACAGCACAAAGCATACACAGCAAAGCACATAATCCATGCTCAATCCTAAGCTGTAACAAGCTCACATCCGTACCTCAATTCTCTGTGCAACAATTACTACAGCAGATTGCCACAATGACGTCCCAAGCACACAGATCTACCACCTGCTCAACGGTAACACACAATTCCTAATGGACCGAAGCACAGAAAACAGCAGCTGGGAGTTACGAACTCCACCAGCACTACCCTACCTGTCTAACTTAATAGAAAGCTCTAAACAAAGCTCAAAGGCAGGAACTTTACTTACCCCAACAAGCTAGGAGCGAAATCCGACGCTTATGCTAACAGACTACACAAGGGAGATGTCTTCGCACACCTCACCAGATTCAAGCAAAAATTCGAAAACAATATCCAAACAAAGCGTCTCAGCAAGAGGAGTCCAACGCTATCACTCTTACTTCAAACGGAGTTGTCTACCGTCGGCAATCGAAGAAGATAAGGTTCGGTGAACAGTAGCTAGGGTATCGCGACAGAAATTGGCAATCGGGAAATATTCTACGTATGGAAACTGGATACTCAAATCGAAGACCAAGTCCTCTAATATAAGTCAAAGTTGATCACAGCTGAAGGAACAGTATCCACCAACACTTAAACTATCGCAACTGATATTCCCCCTCGCAAACAGATCTTGCAACAGATTCACTCTATGCCAAAACAGCAATCGCTACTAACTCAAACGACATCGCAGAGAATTACTGTTGCAACGCAACAACATATCTCTCATACAGCTGACGCTAACGCAACTCACAGCTGAGTCTTCTTCGCCAATACAAAACGCTGTCGTTCCAACTAATCCAAACGACGACGTACTAGCACCCGCTACTGAAAGCACACTATCTCACCACTGAACACTAACGACAACAGATCTCGCTACAACTGCTGAACACAACCACCCAGCGACAACTGCTGACGTCACCATTGCTGAATGCCAACATTCAGCGATGTCCCGAGCTAACTGCTGAACAGATTTCATGCCAAACTCAAACTCTCTAGAACTGTTCTAAGGACTAAAACAAAACCCGATAGCTTCCCCAAGCTCATCAACGCAAAGCTGATCTCAATAAAACCCAATTAATTAACTCAATTAATCTCATCAGCTTTCGGGTCTCACACTACCCCCTCCAAAACGGCCCAACGAGCAATACTCACCACTATGTCGTGACATAAGGCGCTTTTTGGCCAAATTCCTTCGTTTAGGCCTTCGAAATCGCGTTTTTGCCGTTTTTGGAAATATTTGAAAATTCAATAACTTCTTGCACAGGACTCCGATTTCAGTTCCGTCAACTGTTCTGTAATTCCTATGGTTAGAACTAACAGTTTATGGAATAATCTCACAAATTTCTATTTTTGGAAATATCTTCGATTTTAGGAAATGACCCCCTCTGTCCCGCGTACCCGTGCTGCTGCTACCCTTCATGTGAAGCAAATTGCCCTTGACAACCAAAGCCGCATGATTAGACGTCTTAGATCCAAACTAGGAACCGAGAGGCGAGAGAAAGCTGCTATAAAGGAAGGATTGGTAAAGAAGGTATCCAGCCTGGAAAGAGATCTACAAATCCAGAGGTGCGATAACCATAGCCTACGAAATACGGTGACCCTGTACCACAACGACGTCGATCGCCGTATCTCTCAGCTGGTTGAGGCTAAGAAAGAGCATAAGAGTACCCAAGTAGCACTAGAGGCCTCGCACTTGACCATTGCCAGACTTACTGAAATAGGGCTTTGCATGACAAAGAAAATTGAAAGGATGAAGGCAAAGAAACAACAGGCTAGAGAGAGCCACATGGAGAGCCATCATAAGTTGCAGGCTCGTATCCAAGAGTCCGAATATACGATCCAAGAGCAGCACCTAATCATTGAGGCCCTGGTAGAGGAGAAAGCTAGCCTACTCCAAACAATCCAAGGTCTGCAAGAAGACAACGGTGCTCCTGCTCGAAGACGACCCGAAAGAATAAGGGCTTGAGGATATTCCTATAGGCGAGGGAGAGATTGTTGATGAATAGAATATGTTTTACCTTTTGAATAAGAATAAACATTGTTCATTCTTCTATCCAAATTTTCTTATCCCTTCGTGATATAGTATTCTCGATTGCTTTGCATTTATAGGCACTCATCCTTAGTAAGCTTTCCTATGGCATAATATGGCAGGCAACCGAAGAAGCGACAGTAGGTGAAGGATCCTCAAATTCAAGAGGTGGTCCTAGCAGAGAAGACCTGGTGGCAATAGCTACTATAGTTGCCACGACTCTCCAAGGGTTGGTCAACCCCAACAATAACCAAGCTCCTCCTCCTACCCCTCCACCTCGTGGGACTAAGTACTACTATGAGTCCCTTCGCAAGAACAAAGCCCCCACCTTCGATGGGAGCCATAACTCCGAAGTTGCCCAGTCTTGGATGAAAAATATTGAAACGCAACTTTGACTAATGGAAGTCCCAGACGCTGTCAAAGTTGATGTTGTAACACCACTCCTCGACGGCAAAGCTGGGAATTTGTGGGAAGCAGTCGAGCCAACCATGACTGCAAATGGACAAATCACGTGGCAAAGATTTCGGGAAGCATTCTTGAAACGATACTTTCCAATGGAAGTTAGAATGCAACGGCTCAGCGAGTTTGAAACTTTCACCCAGACTGCAGACATGTCGGTAGTAGAGTATACATCTAAGTTCAACTCTTTGGGCACATATGTCCCAATGATCATGGCAGATAATACTCTATAGATGCACCGATTCAAGAAGGGTCTGAATAGCTGTATCCAGTCAACCCTTGCTGTCTACCAAGCCACAAGCTTTGAGGACTTAATGGAGCTACAATCCGAGCAGAGACTGACATAAAGAGGCGGGAAGCTGACAACAAAACAAACTCCCCCTTGCTCAGACTTCACACGATGGGCCTAAGACCAAGCGGCCAAACCTCAACAACCGCGGATCAACATCTGCACCGAATAACCAAATATTGGCACCTTGCACCTCTTGCGGTCATCGTCATAGTCGAGATTGTCGCAAGTAGAGCGGTGCATGCTTTAAGTGTGGAAATTTGGGCCACCGAATCGCGGATTGTCTGAAAAGCCAAGGTCCAAAGGCTGGATCAAGCAATGCGGCTCCGAACAAGCCAAAGCCCAGGGAGGATAAACCCAATGCTCGTGTGTTTGCAATGACACAGGAAGAGGCTAAAGACGCCAACGACGTGGTAGCAGGTACCATTTTTATCAACACGCTGCCTGCTTATGTGTTGTTTGATTATGGTGCTACGCATTTGTTCATAGCTAGGAGGTTTGCTAAGAAGTTAGGGCTAGAGCCTGAAATTTTATGTGAACCGTATAGAGTAGCAACTCCTACCAACAATACCATTGAAACACATAAGATCCATCGGAACTGCAAGATATCCATAAATGACCATTCATTCTCTGCAAACCTGATACAACTCAACATGGTCGAGTTTGACGCCATCTTAGGGATGGATTTGCTATATAAGAACCATGCACTGGTAGATTGTCGAAGTAAGAGTGTGAAACTCCAAGCCCCTGATCAAGAGGAGCTGATATATTATGGTAAGAACAAGGAGCGAAAGTCCCTACTTTCTGCTGCCCAAGCACGGACAGCCATGAAATCAGGAGCCGAAGTTTTCTTGGCAATGATCCACGAAGTAAAATAATGAGACGAACTCTTACAGTGGTGCAAGAGTTTGCAGATGTGTTTCCAGACGACTTACCTGGAAAAATGCCTGACAGAGAAATTGAGTTCGAAATCAACCTAGTGCCAAGGACGGCCCCAATCTCCAAGGCACCCTACCTGATGGCACCTGCAGAACTCAAGGAGCTCAAGGATCAACTACAAGAACTGCTATACAAAAAGCAGATCAGACCCAGTGTGTCACCTTGGGGAGCTCCAGTGTTATTTGTCAAGAAGAAGGATGTAACCATGAGATTGTGCATCGACTACAGAGAGTTGAACAAGATCACAATCAAGAATAAGTATCCTCTTCCAAGAATTTATGACCTCTTTGATAAACTCAAAGGAGCTACAACCTTCTCCAAGTTAGATTTGAGGTCGGGTTATCACCAACTAATGATCAAGGCTGAGGATGTTCCTAAAACTGCATTTAGAACAAGGTATGGGCATTACGAATTCACGGTGATGCCATTCGATCTAACAAATGAACCAACGGCCTTCATGGACCTCATGAACCGGGTATTCAAACCATTTCTTGACAAATTTGTAGTGGTGTTCATATACGATATACTTATGTATTCACCAAGCGAAGAAGAACACAGGGAACATCTCCGAATTACCCTTCAAACCCTGAGGAAGAAACAATTGTACGCCAAGTTCAAGAAGTGCGAGTTCTGGCTGAAAAGTGTGGCATTCCTAGGCCATATAATTTCTGAAGCAGGTGTATCAGTGGATCCGAAGAAGGTAGAAGCCATCATGGACTGGCCTATACCTAAGACTATGACAGAAGTTAGAAGCTTCTTGGGATTGGCTGGCTATTATCGTAAGTTCGTAGAAGGTTTCTCTTCAAGAGCCATACCACTCACTAGACTCATCCAGAAGAACTCCAAGTTCAACTGGAACGAAGAATGTGAGGCAAGTTTCGAAACTCTGAAGACAAAGCTTGCATATGCCCCTATTCTGACGCTACCCGTAGGAGACAAAAGCTTTATCATCTACAGCGATGCATATAAAGGAGGACTAGGGTGTGTACTCATGCAAGATGGCAGAGTGATAGCTTATGCTTCAAGGCAACTTAAAGACGCATGAACACTCTGAAGACAAAGCTTGCATATGCCCCTATTCTGACGCTACCCGTAGGAGACAAAAGCTTTATCATCTACAGCGATGCATATAAAGGAGGACTAGGGTGTGTACTCATGCAAGATGGCAGAGTGATAGCTTATGCTTCAAGGCAACTAAAGACGCATGAACACAACTACCCAACCCATGATCTCGAGCTAGCTACGGTGGTTTTTGCTCTAAAGATTTGGCGACACTATCTTTACGGGGCAAAATGTGAAGTATTCACCGACCATCAGAGTCTCAAGTATATATTCACTCAGAAATTGAATCTGAGACAAATACGATGGCTTGAGCTTTTAAAAGACTACGACTTGACAATCAACTACCACCCAGGAAAGGCAAATAAGGTAGCCGTCGGAAGAACATGAACAAGGTGATACTATCCTCAGTCTCAGCTCAACCGTGCCTCAAAGAATTGGTCAAGATCAATCAAGACCGAGACCCTTCTCTGACCCAACTTAAGGAACAAATCAAGCAAGGGAAGGTGTCGGAGTTTCGAGTAGACCAGAAGGGAATCATCTGGATGAACGGGAGATTGTGTGTGCCCGACGTCGACAACCTTCGTTAGGAAGTGATGTCTGAAGCACATAAATCCAGTTCTCGATCCACCCAGGAAGTACAAAGATGTATAGGGATTTGAAAGAACACTTCTGGTGGAATGGGATAAAAAGAGATGTTGCTGATTTTGTTGCTAAGTGCCATGTATGTCAACAAGTCAAGGTAGAACATCAAAGACCTGGAGGATTATTACAACCACTGGAAATTACAGAATGGAAGTGGGAAAACATATCCATGTACTTTGTAGTAGGTCTGTCGAAAACGAGATTAGGCTATGATGGAATATGGGTAATCGTGGATAGGCTAACAAAGTCCGTGCACTTTCTGTCTGTCCGTATGAACTACGGCTTAGATAAGCTCGCTTCGTTGTACATGGACAACATCGTCATACTACATGGAGTTCCAACCAGCATTCTGTCAGATAGGGACCCAAGGTTCGTATCTCGTTTTTGGAAGAGCTTCCAAGAAGCTATGGGAGTAAGGTTACCCTCAGTACGGCTTATCATCCACAGACAGATGACCAAACTAAGAGAACCATCCAAACCCTAGAAGACATGCTAAGGACTTGCACCTTGGACTTTGGTAGTAATTGGAGCGAACATATACCTCTAATAGAGTTCGCATACAACAATAGCTACCACAGCAGCATAGGAATGGCACCATATGAGGCCCTGTATGGACGGAAATGTCGATCGCCGCTGTATTGGGATGAGATTGGAGAAAAGGCCATCACAGGACCCGAACTCGTCCAGGAGACAGTGAAAAAGGTAGCCATCATCAAGGAGAGACTGAAGGCAGCCCAGGATCGACAGAAAAGCTGGGCAGACTTAAAGAGAAGACCCTTAGCCTTCTAGGTAGGCGAAAAATTGTACCTCAAGGTTTCTCCAATGAAAGGGGTAGTCCGATTTGATAAGGTCGGAAAGCTGAATCCTGGGTATGTCGGACCATTCGAAATCTTGGAAAGAGTAGGAACACTTGCCTACAGACTGGCCTTACCACCCAGTATGTCAAGAATCCACAATGTCTTCCATGTCTCACAACTAAGGAGATATATCGTGGATTCTAGTCACGTTCTTGATGAAGGGCCACTCTTTGTGGAAGGGAATCTGAATGAAGGATTGAACGATGAAGAAGTCCCAATTTGAATCGTGGACACAAAGGACCAGGTGCTTAGACGAAGAACGATCTCGTACGTCAGAGTCCAATGGTCCAACCACACCGAGAGAGAAGCCACGTGGGAAATGGAAGAGAAGATGCATAATCAATATCTCTACCTTTTCGATGATTAAAGTCACCAGAGTCTCGAGGACGAAACTTATTTTAAGGTTGAACGATGAAGAAGTCCCAATTTGAATCGTGGACACAAAGGACCAGGTGCTTAGACGAAGAACGATCTCGTACGTCAGAGTCCAATGGTCCAACCACACCGAGAGAGAAGCCACGTGGGAAATGGAAGAGAAGATGCATAATCAATATCTCTACCTTTTCGATGATTAAAGTCACCAGAGTCTCGAGGACGAAACTTATTTTAAGGAGGGAGGGATGTGAAAACCCGAAAATTCAGCTCTAGGAAATAGAGCCAAAAAAAACCAGATCTGGGACGGTCAACAGTCAACTCAGATCTGGTACGGTCAATGGTCAACTCTGATCTGGGACAGTCAACAGTCAACTCAGATCTGGGACAGTCAACAGTCAACTCAGATCTGAGACAGTCAACTCAGATCTGCGACAGTCAACTCAGCTGGTCAACAGTCAACTCAGCTTTGGACTGGTCAACTCAGCTCTGAACTGGTCAACTCAGCCTTGGACGGTCAACTCAGCTTTGACCAAGTAAATTCAGATTTGGCGACGTAAATTCAGATTTGGTGATGCAAATTCAGATTTGAGGACGCAAATTCAGATTTGACGTAAATTTAGATTTGGAGACGTAAATTCAGATTTGACGACGTAAATTCAGAGATGGTAAAGAAAACTTAGATCACGAATTCCAGCAAGCTACTACACGCGTACAGAGCATATTTCGCAATTGTAACTGACGAATTAGGGAGATTAATGGCCAATTAAACCACCCAATTCAATGCCTAAACCGTTACTCTTGTAACAGTCAGATTTATGACCATCAAATCAGGAATTTAAGGCTTTAATTGCTGACCTTTGACTACCTTGTTTCTACACCTATAAATACCCTGATATGGCATCAGTTTCCCCCCACATTCATTTCGAAAAATCCTCAGTGATATACCAGTAAGCTCTCACCCTGCACAAGCTGTGCCACAATACTGTGCTAAGATTATCAGACCTCGTGTACCAGATTTCGTCTGATCTGAATATTGTTTCTGCTACACTAAATCACGCAAAATCCAGCAGACTGTAAGTGGGTTATTGCTATGTATATTCGATTGAAATACTATAAATTATTATGCTATATTATGTTCTGAAATTATCATTCGAGCACTTGTTTCGTGTCAGCTTTCGTTTCGTGTCAAGATCATGATATGAATTATGCTCTGTTTTAGCACTGATGTTTCTGTCATAATATGGGTCTACGAAATATTCCGTACTCTGAGTTACGTGGTGTAACTATGGCCTCGACCCCTTAGAGGGGTAAAAATTAGGGACTGATCAGTAAACATAGAAATGAATTAACTATCAGTGCTACCTGTTCTGTGATATGCTCTGCTGTTCTGTTCTATTATATGCTCTGTTCTGAATCTGTATATGTATATGTAAATTTTTTATGCTCGAACGGTATCCCCCAATTGCTGAGTGTTTCCCCAAACACTCACCCCTTACTTCTACCACCAGATAAGAACGAAGAACAGGTTGAAGAATAAGAACAAGAGCTGTTCTGGGGCTGGTGAAGATTTAGACTGTTAATGTAAATTTTCGCTTCCGTATTTCTGTTATTTAGACTTTGATTTTCAGATGTAAAAACGATTATATTTTGGTTATGTAACAGACTGGTTTTGAGCTATACTATGAGGCTTAATGTTTTACAATTTTATAATTGTTTAATATTGTCGATGTCATGAGTCTCGGTCTCGGGGCGTGACAGCCCGGGTTACAGCCAAAGGAATCAGCTCATGTGAAAGCTGAGGTACTGCAAAGAATAGTAATTTAGACCTTGAATAAAAATTAGAATACTCGTGGATTTACGGATTCTTCGGGCGTTACAGATAGTGACCCGGTGATCTATCAAACTGTCCTCATTCGTACTTTCCAAGTGGTTACCATTTTTCGAGTGGATTAAGTCCGAGGTATTAATTGTACATGATTAGTCCTTAGGACTTTGCATGATAGGCGTCTGACTTTGACCCGTTTATCGACTCCATGAGGGTCATCAGGTGGCAGGATTGGGTGAGGTCTCGATTCATGTAGAAGTCGATGATTTTTTGTAAAGGATTCACCGCTCGTCTTTGTCTATGGATATCCTATTCTATCTGAGGAGATAATAGTATGAAAATTCTCTGGACAGAGTACTAGATGTTGTTTAGGTAAATGGGTTTGCCTTGTAGCACATGCGATGTCACTATAAATGGGTTTGCCTAGTAGCACATGCAATGTCACTATTTGATCTCCAATATGTATGTATATCTATCGAATCTCTAGCGGCTCTTGATTTACCAATGGTCGTTGATTCGGTCTGGATATTTGAGCTGAAGGAACCATACTGTATGCTAACAATGACCAATTGGTTCTTGCAGGCACTATCAGTTATACCTAGGGGATCATGGGGCGACTTTGTTAGATATTTTACCATGGTCCGATGGGTAAGTCAGAAAATATATTTTCCGATTCATAAGGAGTTGTGAGTCCATGACTAGATTTATCCCTAAAGCATTGAAGGTCACACAAGTACTGGTTTCCTGATTCCCGTACGGATATGGAGCTCAAATTCTTGAGTGGTAGAAGGGAAATTTTGGAGTATGACTTCCAAAATCAGTAGTGAGAGTAAACCTGCCACATGAATATTTAGAGGTCTGAAAATTTGATTTAGCATCATAATAATCGATTTGTAAACTGAGGTCATCGATGATATCTGATCGACGATCAGGATTATGATGGAAGTACGTTGAGGGACTCAAAACGAATGTGCAGCATTTGAGTCGAAACGAATATGCAACATTTGAGTGAAAACGAATGTGCAGTGTTTGAATCGAAACGAATGTGCAGCATTTGATTCGAAACGAAAGTACACAGTTTGAGTCCAACTCAAACTCTATCTCTAAATCTATAAATATTGCATTGAAGAGACACATAAATAACACATTTATTATTGAATCATAACTCTAGTCTTCCCTCCTCTCTCCTCCTCCACACTCCTCCACTTCCCCTTGGATCGTCGTCACTGTGCTAGCCATCGCCGTCGCCGCCCTTCTGACAGTAGCAACTCATTGATGCCAAGGCCCATCTAGCAAAGTTGAGCACATGGAATTCTATACAAATATATGGCACAAGGGGCATACTTGTCACAATTTTGTAAAAATCGTTTCAACATATTAACCCTAGCCCTACTCCTAACCGTCATCTCCCTCACCTCCCCCACGTTGTCGCCGTCGCCATCTGTCGCCGACGCCGTCAGCCACCATGAAATCGCACGCTTGTCGTGTGTTGGTATCGATGTGGGACATCCATTCGTGACACTCTACTGTGCTTTCTAGTGCAAGACAGTAGAGGAGTTGACATTTTGATCGTGGACCAGATTAGGAGTCGCTCGTGGTTCAACCATTGAAGGGCTATCTCCGTGTTAAATCAGAATAGTCGGATCCGGGTGAAAAGTCAGCAAAGGTAAACATTTTAACCCCCTATGAATGTTTAGTGTTTATTTTATTACGTATGAGCGCCCCCGATCGCCGTGTGCGGCCTGTAGCGAACCAAAAATTTTTAATCTTCCGCTACTTGTCGAGGGCACAATCCAGATCCGTCGTGCGCCAACAATAGCAACGTTATCAGGAATACTAGTGGCCCATGAGTGGTAGAATCAACAAACTAGCCATCAATAATTTCAAAAATTGAACACAAAATTCATAAATTGGGATTTTTCAAACTTTTGAATCAAGATAGAGATAGCTATGATACCAACTGAAAGAATTTAAATAATGTTTGACTAATTAACATGATACTGAATGCAAAAAATGGATCAAGAATTACCTCCAGCCATTGATTCTGATGCAGAAATTTAAATAGCACGAGAAAAGAACCGCAATTGCTACAGAGTCTTCTAAGCACTCTAGACCTCACAATAGATGGTGTGAATTATTTTTAGGTGTATGTTCTTAGGGACCCAAAGCCACTGTGGATGGTATTTAGGTGTGTGTGCTTAGGGACCTAGAGCCACTATTTATAGATGATTTGTTTCATCAACAAATCTATTAAGATTGTGACAAATCTCGATAAGATACATCTTTAGATATTTTTATTGATTAAAACCCTTATTGATTGTGCACATCTCTTTCAGTATTTGACCACTTAATAAAGATAAAAGGACGCGCATGATCGAATCTTAATCAAAATCTACATGTGACACTTAATTAGATAATATTTGATATTCGGATAAAAATATTTCTAATATCCGAAGATAAAATGAGCTCCAAGCGAACCCACTTGAATGGTCTGACATTTGTCTCGCAGCTTGATCATTGTAATAGATAGGAAAACATGGTTCGCAGTAACGGTCACGGAGATCATCGCGGGGGACTCCGTTCCAGTTTCATTATCGTTTCATGGAACGGTCACGTCACGGAATTTTTGAACAATAAAGAGTTTTGGATAAATATTTTATAATTGACTGAGTAATAGTACTTAATTTACAAATCCAATATAAAGTAATATTACCGATTATTCAACATTAAATAAAATAGAAAGTACATATGAACGAATATGGCTTGTTTATTATCACACTTCAAATTATACAACAGAAATAGTTGAACACAAGTCTTACTCTTCTTTATAAATTTAGTGATGGATAAAGCTGGATGTCGTCTCTGTTATTCACCATCTTGGATGAAATATCGTGTGTTGATATGTGAAATACTTAGTCAATTAATATGTCATGTATATTCAAATGCATATATTTTTTAACAAAAAAGCCTAACAGATAACAAATATGGTAATAAAATGATAAATATATGGAATAGAATTAATAAAATCTAATATATTCACATATTAATTCATAATTTAAATTTTAACATATAAAGATACCTAAAAATATTTTTATGTGGACTAATACCAAGATGAATGGCGTGGGGAAGGAAATCATTAGTATATTCTCCCTAGGAATCTGGTTGCGGAAATTGATCATTAGCATATGGTTTTGGATATAAATCAGTGTAAAATTTTTCCGGTGGATACCGATTGAGTCGGGGACTTGAAAGAGAGTTCGGATGGCGTAGTGAATGTGGATTTAATAGTACTTCGTCTCGACGATGGTAATCATCAAACTCTTGTGACCAAAATAACTAGTATCCCCACTACGATATATGCAATCATAGTTATGCGGTCTAATACCACTTTTTGTAGGTGATTCATAGTCATAATGTAAATTTTTCGACTGCTAGAATGCCCATCAAATCGATTACTCGTATGACCAGCATATTGAGATGATTCATAGTCGTAATGTAAAATCAGTTCAGAGTCTGTAAAGAACGTGCTTCTTGAATCAGTTCGAAAAAAATCGTTTTGTTATATTCAGCAGTGTAATCTGCGTGATAGAAGTTGTTAGGAGTTCACTTGTAGCGAGGCTTGAGTGATCGGGTGTTTACGAAAGCTGTACTCATCAAATCTTCTAGTGGAAACTTCCTGAAAAGGAAGAAGTGGAGATGTAGGATTTCAGATCCGAACTTTCAGAAACAAATTCTCGATCATATCTCTTCATTTACTTGCATCGTATTTTATTATTAACTGTTCACTGTTTAATCGGTTTCTTTCCGCACATTATTTGTTAACCGAGAAACAGATTTGGACTGAGAGCCTCAGATCTGGTCACTCAGATCTGAGTTAAGCACAGGCTTGTAAAAACAGTTTTAAAGGTTTCAAAAATTTAAAAATTGAAGGAGTTAATTCAACCCCCTCCCCCCTTCTGAACTCCTGGGCTTATTATAACTCTATTTTTTATTCCATTGATCCTATCAAGTTGGTTCACCAGTTTGGAGAAAGAGCAGCGCGGAGATCAAGTGCAATGAAGAGAAGAGCAGAATGGTTCAAGCGCAGATCAAGTGCAGAGTACAAGTGCAGTGTACAAGTGCCGATGAATAGACAAGCACAGTGATCAAGTGCAGGTCAGATCACTAAGTGCAACAATAACCAGTTCATCATATGAATCAAAACTGATTATTGTATAATCACTCGTGCTGGATTGCAGGTCTACGAGGATAAGATTTAAACTATCCTCGAAGAGCTGGCTCAATCAGCCAGTTGATAAAAACTGTGTGCTCACTGATGGTTTGGATGAGGTGTCTGAATGGAACAAGAGAATAAGCAAGTAACACATGGGCTCTTGATGAGAAGAAAAGAGCCTAGCTGGTTAAGGACAAACCAGCTCGAACTAAAGCAACCAGCTCGGAGAAGAGGAAACCAGATTGGGGAGATCTGGTCAAGCTGGATGCTTATGAGAGATGATGATGGGGAAGAAGAAGGCTCCTATAGTGGAAGAAGTGTCCAGCTGGGAAGGAAACCAGCTGGGAAACAAGCTCAGAGCCCAGAAGTGTTCAATAGCAGGCGACCTGCTTAGTGTATTGAACAAGCCAGCTCAGCTGCAGACAAAAGCAGGAAAGAACATAACAAGGGCAGAGCAAATTAGTTCAAGAGCAGGAGAAGAAAAGAGATTTGAGCGGATCAGAGAAGCAACCAGCTCAGAGTATTGAAACGCATAATTGCTCAAGAGCATATTAGAGACAAAGAAGCAACCGGCTGGAAGGACACCAGAGAAACCAGATTTGGACAGACCAGCTCAGACGAACAAAGCAGTTTGAACACAAACATACAAAGACCGAAATAATTGGTTCAAATTGATTTGTTTCGTCCTGTCCACATCAGGTACAAGCAAACAGAGCTCGAAGTTAGCAAAGGCTGCAGAAGCGCCGGTGAAAAGAGCTCAAGTCCAATAAAACCTGCAATGCATTAAATGCCAAAGGACACAAAGTACAAATACGTCAGAAGACTTTTCAGAGCGGCTACAACTTTGTGTCCAACGGATAAATCCGAACATGAGGCTTTATATATCAGGCGTAGAGTACAGAATGAAGATGCGCGAAAAACAGAGAGTGTGGATGTGCATGTGCCGAACGCAAAACATAAGTATGCACAAGCCATGGGAAGATATCAGATAACCAGCTCAGAGAGGAGCCCTTCCCAGTGTGTGAGATTTTATGTTTGAGAGATTGTGCTTACACTGAAAATCTCACACACATACACATAGAGTTGAGCGAAAATAAATTAAATTGAATGTAAATTAAAAAAAAACTCTCCATTGTAGTCTTTGGACAGTGATGGATCTGTGTAAACTGATCCAGATTGAGTTTTGAA
Organism: Dorcoceras hygrometricum; assembly: GCA_001598015.1. Classification (NCBI taxonomy): domain Eukaryota; kingdom Viridiplantae; phylum Streptophyta; class Magnoliopsida; order Lamiales; family Gesneriaceae; genus Dorcoceras; species Dorcoceras hygrometricum. Next base: position 21,120 of record KV017472.1, on the reverse strand, counting down.
TTACACAAAACTTATTATTGTGTTTCTAACAAATCTACGTAGTGTACAGATGATAGCAGGTTTTATAAGAGAAGTCTGAAGGAGAAGTCGTTTCAGCAGTCATGACGTCATCAAGAGTTGAGCAACAGTAAGAATTCAGAAGTGGTGACGTCATCAAGAGCTAAACCAGCTGTTGGTATCAGATGTGGATACAAGCTAGAACAGAAGTTGGTATCAGATGTTGATAATAGCTAAACCAGCAGTTGTTGAAGTCAAGAGGAGTAGCTGATCAGATGTGAAGCAGATGTTGATATCAGTTGTGAAGAAATGCTTAATCAGTAGTTGATCAGATGATGCACAGAAGATGCAATCAGCTGTTGCAAGCATTCATCAGTTGCAAGCAATCAGCTGTTGCAACAGAAGTCAGGTTCAGCAGTTGATACAAAAGATGGAATCAGACAGTTGCGAAGAGAAGAAGAAAAGCAGAAGCTGACAGCAGATGTTGATCTTACAAGAAGAAAGGAAGAAGCTGATATCAGTCGAACACAAGAAGCGAAGCAGTTGACTAATCAGTAGTAAACTGTTGAGCTTAATCAGCTGTTGGTATATTCAATTGTTGGTGTATCATCTATTGGTGTAGATCAGCTGTTGAAAATGAAACAACTGTTGGAGTACTTAGTCGTTGAAGCAGAGATGTTGAGAAACAATCAGTTGTTGGAATAGTCAGTAGTTGAAGCAAACAGTTGTTGGAACATAAAAGACAAATCAGTAGAATACAAAAACACTCAGCTATTGGCAGTAGTGTTGTAATGCGAAGAAGACAACAGCTGATGATCAAATGTGATAAGAAGATCGAAGAAGAACATTTCAGCAGTAAGCTACATTTGATCAGCAATGAAGAGAAGAATCAAAGCAGAAGCTGAATAAGACGTGATAAGAAGAGAAGGGTGAAGCAGTTGACAACATACATAAAGAATAACTGGAACATAGAAGTCAACTGTTGAGCCTGTTGAAGTTATCAACTGTTGAAGTATAAAGATATCAAGACGATCAGTCGTTTGAGTACTCAGATGTTGGAGCAATCAAATGTTTAAATGCATTCAAACGTAAACACTTCAACAGATGGTCAGAAGAAGACAAAAGTCTACAAAGAAAGGGCACAAGGACAAAACCATGTCGGTACTTTGCAGAACATATTTCAACGGGAAGAAAGGTTGTTCAACGGGAAGAAATTTGAATAGAAGATATTTATACAAGAAGAATTTGTTGAAGACTATGATGTTGAGCAGATTGATCAAGGGATTGATGATGCGACGCACAGTGCAAAAATAGAGAGGGAAGAAAAACAGAGAGACGAAGAAGTTGACCATCATTACAGAGGAGCTTATTGCAGTGTCGACTGCTGAGTATCAATCAGCTCTTTAGGAGCAATGCCCAAGTGTGTGAGATTTATTATTTCGAGAGTTATGCATACACTGTAAATCTCACACACAGAGATTCATTCACATTCACGAGAGTTGAGCTAAACAGTAAGTGAATGAATCTCAACTATAATACAAAATCAAATCCCGTCCAAGCACGAAGACGTTAAACTCTGTGTCTGTAGCCTTTATCACAGAGGCGTAAAACAAGTGATTAATTGACACAGTCGAGGGCTGGTGTAGTTCTAGGAGTTCGAATTTGGCAGTGGGTAAGTCCCAAATTCGATTGGGTCTGCGGATCAAATTCTTCTAGTGGATGCCTTTCAGATTTGGAAGAAGGGGAGACGTAGGACATTGATGTCCGAACTTCCATAAACAAACACTGAGTAATCTATTTACGACTTACAGTATTCCGCATACACAATTAATTTAGCACGCATTCATAACAGTAGTCACACTTGCACGCACAAATAGATTTCACACGCAGTCGTGTTACATATGTTTAAACAGAAATCTGTTTGCATTGAGTTTTAAAATGAGGATTCAGTTCTGGTGTTTTCCGCATGTTTATATCACATACCAGATCGGTCTCCAGTGCTCTATTTTAAATGTTCAAGAACCGAGAGGTTTCTAGGACCTCATAATAGCAGCGCTTATTTCATAATAGCAGCATGTTTCAAAAATTTTTAATGGATCAGATCTCGGCCCCTTTTGTGTAGCGTTGTTTATTTTTGTTGTTGCATCGAGAGATCTGATCCTTCGGTCCTAACAGATAGAGACGTTAAACAAGTCTAGTTATCTTTCGTACTGAGACGTTAAAAAATTATGTGTAGTCTTTCTCACAAAGGCGTAAAAGAAATGAGTTAGACACGCGCAACTTACGGGCTGGTGTGCGGTGGTTGCTAGGAGTTCTTGCGGCTGCTGGTCGTAGGAGTGAGTGAAGCAAGGGTCCCTGTAATCAAAGTCTTCTAGTGGATCCTTTCTGATTACGGAACAAAGGGAGACGTAGGTGATTCAGCTCCGAACTTTCATAAACAAATTGCAGCATATTCTTCCGTACAGTTTACTGCATTTACATTCATGCATTGCATATTTGTTAATCGTTCTTAAAATGGTTAAAGAGCTTTCGATTTTCAGAGTTTAGTTTAAGCTATTTCCGCATGATTTTATTTCATTATTGACTCTGTTCTCGGTGCACTTATATTTCAAGAACCCTGAGCTCTTGCAGCTCAAGATTTGAAGTGACCAGATCGCATGAGATCCGGACCAGCTCATAGAGCTGCTGGTCCAACTCCATTATTAAAAAAACATATATTTATAGGAAAAAACTCATAAACAACTGTCTACTCCTCCATTTTAAAAAAGGATCATGGCGATGGCGATAGAGAGGAATGTCATGTATATATAATTAATCTATATAAGATACTGTGACGATATTTGAAATTTATTTATTGTTTTTTAAAAAAGGAACTATAATTTTCATTTCAACTTACAACCACCAGACCCGGCCACAGGCCTTGGATAGTCTTGACATGGTGCTATTAGAGATGGTGAGTTGTGATTATGAATCATATTTATCATTATATTCATTATAAATTTCAATTAAATTATTTTTAACACTAAACAAAATCACGAAAGATCACGTACAAATCGTTTCGGTCTCATGCAATTTATTTTACAAAATTTACCCAATTGTTTCATAACTTGGGGATGTGTCCACATATATGAATTGCAGATCTAGTTGGTCTTAATAAAGTTCTAAACTTTTAAGACTATCTTGCGCAAACAAGTTGAAAATATTGGATTTGCATCTAATAATCAATATAGTTATGCTAAAATGTTTAGCCATTTTAAGATCATACAAATTAATCACACGTTCTCAATTCAATGATAAATGAAGCATACTTATAAAAAATTATTAATACATGGTTATGATAGTAATATATTGAAAAAATGATATGAGAAGTTTTTGAATAAGTTATTATATTATTGCAATTTATTTGATAAATATTTCAAAGAATGATTGGGTAAATATAAATATTAATTAATATAATTAAATGAGAAGTTTACGCATTTTAAGATAGTATAATTTAATCATTCTTCACAATTTTATGATAAATGAAGCATTTATATATATAAATATATATTATCTGTTTTTGTAGCAACAAAGAGTTTTCGCAGTGGTAGGTTCTTTGGTTTCTCATATGGTTGGCCTGGGTTCGATTCTAAAACAGAACGAAAATATTGTTTTGAAAAACCTGCGACCCCGTCGGCCGGTTCCGGGCCTAACCCGGCGAGTCCATGGGTGAGACCCGGCCACGGGCCGGTTCCGAGCCGGTTCCGAGCCGGTTCCGATTCCGAAAAACCTGGAACCGGAACCGTGAGAATCGGTTCCGGTCCGGGTCTGGAATCGGCGGTTCCGGACCGGTTCTGATCCGGTTCAGGTAATTAATTTTTTATTTATTTTTTTCGAATTTCGTAGGCATAAAAATTTGAATTTAAAAGAATAATAATTGAGATTTGAATTTGAAATTTGAAATGTAAATAATTTTATAAAATAAATGTAATTGAATAACAATACAAATAAGTTAAATTTACAATAAAAAGTAAAAGACGCATTATATTGGGAACTTGACTAATCACTTGTGCCTCCACCAGTTGTTGTTCCAGAAGTGCCCTCGGTGTCTTCGTCATTTGTCTCGTTTTGGCTATCTAGTGTTCTCGAGGCAGCTCTCGATCAATCGTTAAGAACACATTGGGCTTCCAAATTCTCCGGCCTAATAGTAGATCTCCTCTCGTCCTGCGTGTTTCCTCCCATGCTAAATTCTTGCTCCACTGCAACCGTTGAAACAGGACATGCAAGAATCTTGTTTGCCATTGAAGACAAAATGGGATATACTTGTTTCTTTTGAGCCCACCATCTCAGTATATCGAACGTGTCCTCGTCTGCAGCACTAAAATCAAATGTAGTGGTTAAATAATTCTAAAGTTCCAGATTGAAACTTGAGGATCCTCGAGAACGTTTCGTCCGGGCACGAATTAAATTTTGAGCCTTGGATAGTCGCGATGTGATGCTACTAGAGATGGTGTGTTGTGTTTGTGTAGCAACTTGTGAACCATATTTTTCATTTTATTCAGTATAAATTTTAGTTAAACTATTTCTAACATTCAAAATAATCATGGAAGAAGAAGGGCATGCGTCAGTAATTGGATTCAAGGAATCATAGTACAATGTTAGCAATTCACCTAAACCATCTAATTTAAGTTTAGGGTCTAAAACTATAGCACATAAAAATATATCAGGAATATTTAAAAAATATTTTTTCCATTTTGTTTCCATACTAATAATGCATTCAATTAATTCGGGATTATTAGAATTTAATTGTTCGCTAAAAATACATGCAACATTACAAAGACGTGTTACAACTCAATGAGATGTAGGATAATAAACACCAGAAAGTTGGTCAGTGGCATCATTAAAAACTTTTAAATTTTCACATATAGTTATGCAAATATTCCATTGGTTTGCATATAAATGAATATTAGAAGATTGAACAACTTGCCCAAAAAATCCACATAGTAAATATTTATATTCAAAAGTGGACAACAAAAGTTTGTACGTTGAGTTCCAACGTGTTGGAACATCACGCGCAAACCGTTTCGCCCTCATGCCATTTAATTTACAAAATTTATTCATTCATAACTTGGGGATGTGTCTACAGATAATGAATTGCAGATCTAATTTAATATAAAGTTCTAAACTTTTAAGGCCATCTTATACACATAAGTTAAAAATATGACATGTGCATCTAATATGAAAAAATTACCACCTATCGATGGTTGACACATTCTAATTAATTCATCAATACTACAGTGTTTGCACTTGCATTATCAAAAGAAATTGAAAAAATTTTTGAAGTCAAACAATATTCTTCTAAAATAATAAACATCAGATGGGAAATATTTTGTGCAGTGTGTGGATCATTGAAACAGCGATATGCAAGCAAACGTGTTAGGATAAAATTTACAGTTTTGGTGATAACAAAAAGAAGAAAATATTTGGACTTAACGATGAAATTCGAATTATCTTTTCATGGATATTAGAGTTTCTGAAAACAGTGATCAGGTTATATTTCAGCTATGTTATCGGGTTGTTCAGTTTCGGGTTCTGAGACAGTCGGGTTATCGAATCAGTTATTCGGGTTATCGGGTCAGATATCTACTGTTGAAAGTGCATTAAGAGTGATGGTTTCTATCAACAGACATTGTGATTGAATCAGAGGTATTTGCCAACAGAAGTCGTTATTTAACTACAATGGTTACTGTCGTAGGTTTACTATCAACAGACATTGTGATTGAATCAGAGGTATTTGCCAACAGAAGTCGTTATTTAACTACAATGGTTACTGTCGTCAGATAGCGCTACAGTATATCGTTAACAGATATTGTAACAGTGAAGTCCAACAGGTACAGTACATTTCAATATGGTTAACAGCGAAGATTGCTGTCAACAGTTATGTGCATAGTAGGATTATCAGATACCGTGACGTCATAGATACCGTCAGTTACCGCTGCATTGTATTCAACAGATAACGCTTCAGTGTTTGTCTAACATATATGATGACGTCAGCCTTTCTGAAATTGCAAATGGTCAGATATTATTTAATTGTGACAGATATGTATTCGAACAGCGAAGGACTATTCATTTATCTTCAACAAAGATACATCTGTCAACAGAAAATATTTCAGGCGCAAGCGTCAATTGATTCAAACGGGACTACATATTCAAATTGAAGAGAATCAATAGTCTCGACCAAATCGTACAAATTTTCTGGAATTAAGGAGACAAGATCAGTACTATTTTGGGTAAATAGTACATATTTACAGAGGCTGTTACACGGTTATTGCACAAATATAGGAGGCGACAATTTTGCTCTGACAGTGTGCAATTTACCTTGTAGTGGAGCAGAGTTACGGTAACAAGATTATCAGAATTTCAAAAGGGATTTTATTTCTCTTTACAGAATTAATGATCGTTGAGCGAAGGATATAAATAGCAGAAGACTTGAATTGAAGACAACTCTCGCTATTACTACTTGCTGTTACTCTGCCAATTTTACGAGCTCATTGAACCTTGAATTTTCATTCTCAAAAAGCTCACAACTCGAAGAACTTTAAATCAAGCATTCACAGATATACCTTCGAGTCTATCTTCTGGTTACATTTCTATAATCGAGTTTCATTGTTGAAACCAGAAGATTGTACAGTCTCACATATAGTGCATTTCACTGTTATATCTTTAATTGAGTCTGTAACAAACGCGCTATCAAAAGTCGTTTGAAAATTATACAAGTGTTGTAAAACAGCAGCTGCGACTGCTTCGTGAAGTTAGTGGTGCTAGGAGTTCATACAAGTGAGGCTTGTGTGACTGGGTGTGTGCAGAAGGCCTGTACAAATCAAAGCTTCTAGTGGATCCTTCCTGAAAAGGAAGAAGGGGAGACGTAGGATATTTATATCCGAACTTCCACAAACAAACTCTGAACTCTTACTCTTTACATTACGCATTTATTCATTGAGTTATCTGTTCACAAATTAATCGGAATTTTTCCGGACATACTTTGTTGGCCAAGAGATTTGATTAAACTGAGATCCTTAAATCTGGTAACTCGGATTTAAGTTAAGCAGCGCTTGTAAAACTTTTAAAAGGTTTGGAAAATTTTAAAATACCAAGAGTTCATTCTAGGCCTGTTTTCGTGCCACATTGATCCTATCAATTGGTATCAGAGCCTGCGTATCTCAGTATTGAACAGTTGTATTTTGTGCTTTGTCTCATATATTAAAATGACTTCTCACAACAAGATTCCTATGTTTTCCAGAGAAGATTATGACGATTGGAAGATACGCATGCAAGCGCATCTGGCTGCTCTAGATGATGAAATGTGGGTGGTCCTCACTGAAGGGCCGCTGAAGATTATGAAGCCTAATCTATCTTTTGCTATATCCAATGACGAGCCTCAATTCATTGAGAAGGCCAAACATGAGTATACAAGTGAAGACAAAAAGAAAGCCAACTTGGATAATGTGGCCAGGGATATCCTTTACAAGACGCTGGACAAGGACAAAAACATGTTCAGCAAAATCAAATCATGCGCCACATCTAAAGACATTTGTGAAAAGCTGACTCAAATATGTGAGGGAAGTGACGAGACGAAGAAGAACAAGCTGACGGTTGCTCAGCAAAAGTATGAGTCCATCAAAATGAAGGATGGAGAAACAATGACAGAGTTTGATGAGCGATTCAGCGTCGTGGTGATTGAACTAAACAGTCTGGGCAAAGAATATAACAACAGAGAGTTGGCGCTGAAGGTGATGAGAGCGTTGCCCAGAGAGTGGGACGTGAAGACAATGGCGATGAGGGAATCAAAGGACCTGAACCAGCTAGAACTTCACGATCTGTTCGTGAACCTTAAGGCGTATGAGTTCGAATTGGAAACAAGAGCAGAAGTGGGTCCATCTACCTCTCAGCCGACAAAAGCATTGGCTGCGACTACTACTGAACAGTGCTCTCCAAGCACTAGCAAAACTGCTGATCAACTTAGCGACGACGTCATGTCCCTCTTCGTTAAGAAGTTTGGGAAATACTTGAGAAGATCTTTCAACTCTTCCTCTCCTTACAATAATTTTCATAAATCTGATAAAGCTGCTTCTGATATGAAATGTTATAACTGTGATCGTCCAGGCACTTTGAAGCTGATTGCAACAGGCCCAAGAAGGAAGAAAGATATAGAAGAGATGAAAAGGAGGATCGAATCAGAAGGGATGAGAAGAGTGACGACAGATCCAAGGATGATAAGAAGACAGCTGAAAGATACAAAGAAAGATCTAAGGATAGGCGGATGAGAGCAAGAGCTAATAATAAGCCTAGCAGAAAGTACGATCGAAAGGTGCTGGTTGCTGAAGAAAGCACCAAAAGCTGGGCAGACACTGATTCAGAATCTTCATCCAGCAGCTCATCATCCAGCGATAGTGAACAAGAGGAGGTTCACTGTCTAATGGCTGACCAAACATCTGAAGACGAGGTATTTGACTTCTCCAATGTTGAATTTACACGAGAAGACCTTGTTAGTGCACTTAATGACATGGTCAAAGAGTAAAGGAAGCTTTCTCACTCATTTAAGGAAATCAAGGCCTAAAACATAAGTCTGAAAATAGTTCGATTGAATCAAGTTCTGAGGAGCTTGAGGATATTGACAGTTTGAAGACTGAGTTGAGTAAGCTGATGATAGAAAATGATTTGTTGAGAAATGAATCCAGTGAGCTCAAGGCTGAAGTTGAAAAATTAACTAAAGAAATGAGCTCCTGGAACCAATCGGCTCGTGCTCTCCACAAGCTGCAAGAAATCCAAAAATCAGTATACAATAGAACTGGTTTGGGTTTCAGTAGTAGTGAAAGCAGTGAAGGAGAAACAAGTACTCAATCACAGCCGGCACATGACAAGTTCAATAAGATGAGCTTTGTCAAAGCCAACGTGATATATGACTGCTATGAGTCGACGACATTTGATGACCAGAACTCTCCCAAGTTGAATGATAATGGAAAATCTGGTATCGGTTTTCAAAGACCTGAGAATTCCAAGCCCAGCTGGCTAAAGAACAAGCTGGACAAGGATAAAGCGAAACCTGGTTCCAAGTCTTTTGTTCCCAACCAGCCGAGGCGTAATTCAAGGAAGGCAAAATCTGGTTGGACAAAGGCTCAGCCGAGGAGAGATCTAAGTGGTCAGAATATGAAATCAAAACTCAATAGATCTCACAGTAATTATGCAAAGACCTTTGTGGACCCGCATACTGGGAAAACTGTGAAAGTAATTCAAGTATGGGTTCCGAAAGGGGTAATCTGATCTGGACCCAAGTAAAATTGGGTACCAAAAGCTGGTTTTCATGATTGCAGGATAACAGGTACAAACCAGCTGATGTATCAAATTTATGGTACCTGGACAGCGGCTGTGAAAGACATATGACAGGAAATAGAAAGCTGCTAACTGATGTCACACCACACAAAGGAGCTAAAATTGTGTTTGGTGACAATGCATATGGTAACGGGTAAGGTAAGGTTAAGCTTATCCACGGTAACATCTCTATCTCAGATGTCCTAGTTGTTGATAACCTTCGTTATAATTAGCATTACATTAGTTAGCTATGTGACAAAGGTTACATAGTCCAGTTTCAACAACACACATGCACAGTTCAGAGTCCAAGTGGTCTGACTGTATTGGTAGGCAAACGTTCGGGGAATACCTACATAATCAATTGGTCAGATCAGCTGGAATCTGATGAGCAGTTGTGCCTTGCAGTTGGTTCTTCCAAGAGCTGGCTGTGGCATCAAAGAATGAATCATCTTGCATTCAAAACACTTGCTAAGTTGAGTCAACATGATATGGTTTCTGGTCTGCCAAAAATCAGTTTTTTTAAGAATAAGATCTGTGCAGCATGTCAGCTGGGTAAGCAAATTAAATCGACTTTAAAAATAAAGGCGGAAAACGTTCTACCCTTTGCCTTGAGCTCTTGCATATGGATCTTTTTGGTCATATTTCAGTAACGAGCTTAGGGGGAACGAATTACATCCTTGCAGTTGTTGATGATTTTACAAAATATACTTGGGTGTTGTTTTTAAAAGCAAAATCTGAAATCGCCGACCAGCTGATACGCCTTTTGAAACGTCTACAAAATGACAGATCTTGTTCAGTCAACCGGATAAGAAGTGATCGCGGTACTGAGTTTCTAAATTTTAAATTAACTTATTATCTGGAAGACTTAGGAATAAAGCATGAGCTTTCAGCAGCTAGAACTCCTCAGCAAAACGGGTTAGCTGAAAGGAGAAACCGCACTTTAAAAGAAGCTGCTAGATCTATGATTGCTTATTCCGGAATTTCTCAAAAATTTTGGGCAGAAGCAGTTAACACAGCATGTTATACTCAAAACAGATCGATGATTAATAGGATGCACAATAAAACCCCGTATGAGATCTGGCATGGCAAGAAACCTGATATATCTTATTTCAGGGTGTTTGGGTGTAGATGTTTCATTCACAATAATGGCTAAAAGCACCTAACAGCCTTTGAACCAAAATCTGATGCAGGAATATTTTAGGTTACTCTGCTGTCAGCAAAACTTATCGAGTGTTCAACATCAAAAGTCTAACAGTTGAAGAATCTGCTCATGTGGTGTTCGATGAAACTACCTAGACCTAATAATCATTCAGTCATAGGAACTAGGTGGGTCTTTAGGAACAAGCTGAATGAAGATGGTGTAACAAGAAATAAATTTAGGCAGAAGGATTTAGACAAATGGAAGGTATAGATTTTGATGAGACCTTCGCACCAGTAGCAATACTAGAAGCCATTCGCAAGTTCTTAGCATATGCTGCATTCAAAGAATTTAAAGTCTTTCAGATGGATGTTAAGAGTGCCTTTCTTAATGGCGTCCTAACAGAGGAAGTGTATGTTGCACAACCTCCTGGCTTCGTCAATCATGCACATCCAGATTATGTATATAAGTTGGATAAAGCTCTATACGGGTTGAAACAATCACCCAGAACATGGTATGATACACTATCTAAATTCCTCATTGAGCATGAATTCACAATAGGCACAGTTGATAAGACACTGTTTAAATTTGTTAAAGATGATCACGTCTTATTAGTTCAAATTTATGTGATGACATAATCTTTGGGTCAACTAACCCCAAATTGTGCAAGAAACAAGCCAAGCTAATGCAGGATAAATTCAAGATGAGCATGATGGGGGAGCTGACGTTCTTTCTGGGCTTACAAGTTCGACAGCTGGGGAATTTTCATTTCATTAACCAGGCTAAGTATATGAAAGAACTGCTGAAGAAATTTGGCATGGAAAATAGCTCAGCAGCAGCAATCCCGATGATCTCTTCAATAAATATGGATAAAGATGAAGCTGGAACTGCCATAGAGGTATCACTGTATCGAGTTATTATAGGCTATTTGCTTTATTTAACGGCTTGAAGACCAGACATCATGTTCGCTGTCTGTATGTGTGCTAGATTCCAAGCAGTTCCAAAGCAATCACATTGCATTGCTGTTAAGAGAATCCTTAAATATCTAAAGGGTACTTCCAACGTGGGTCTTTGGTATCCCAAAGACTCATGCTTTCAACTAATCGGTTATAGTGATGCAGA
>KV017471.1:137799-150500 GCA_001598015.1 Dorcoceras hygrometricum | reverse complement strand
GGGCCAAGTCCAACACTTAGTCTACTTAAATATGATTAGTAGACTTAGACTCATTAACACAAAAACACTCCAAAACCCTAACCCTACACACCAAAACCGCCGCCTCCCTCTCTCGAACACGCCGCCGCCGCCCACGCGCCGCCGTCGCCGCCGCCGATCGTCACCGGAAATCTGTTTCCGGCCAATTCGACGAGGAGAATCCGTTCGTGCTGATCTCGTCAGTGCTTCTAGTGCAGCCTGACGAAGGAGTCTCGGATCTGGTCGTGGACCGGATTGGCGTAAACCACCGCAATCTACCGAGAAGAGCCGGATTCTTGTAATACCGGTTGGAGCCAGGCACAAGTGCCAGCAAGGTATTCAATTTTGAACACCCTATGTATGACGATTATTGAATTGTCTGATTTTTCGTATTGATCGTCTCCCGGTATTTCTCTGTTCTTCCGCTGCCTCGCCGGGGGGCGGATCCGGATCCACAACACATCGCAGCATCAGCTGCTGCTAAGGAGGCCGTTTGGATAAGGAATTTCGTCCAAGAGTTGGGCGTCATTCCTAATGGAGTTGGTCCAGTCCCGGTGTACTGTGACAACACGGGTGCCGTTGCGCAAGCAAAGGAGCCTAGGTCTCACCAAAGATCCAAACACATACTGAGGAAACACCACATAATCCGGGATATTGTGGCTAGAGGTGACATAGCAGTTGAGAGAGTCGCCTCTGCGGACAACGTTGCTGATCCACTTACGAAGCCCTTGCCAGGACCCTTGTTTGAAAAACATCGCGAAACAATGGGACTGCGTCTGATGAGTAGTTGGCTTTAGGGCAAGTGGGAGATTGTTAGAGTAGATGCCCAACTAGCCAACTTGTGGCGTGTGGGTTTATAGACTCTTGTATATGACAATCTTTATATATGATATTCGCATTTATCCATATGTCATTCTTTACTTTCATTGTGTGTATGATGATTTACAATTGCGTTGAGTAAAGACATAGAATGCACTTAAGTGTATGTTAGATGTGATAGTGGGTATGACGGCTATCATGAAACACATCTAATAGTCATTGTGTATTCTGAACATGTTCCTAGTCGATTGGGCCGTCAAAATTAGGATAAGGCCGCCCGAGTTCGAGACTAGTATCTGAGATGTGAAGTACCATGTTTCATTGGTAGGGAACATTGTGATGTTCTGAGCATGCAGATAGATAGTGACCTGGTGATCTATCGAACTACCCTCGTTCGGACTTTTCAAGTGGTTACCATTTGTCGAGTGGATAAGTCTTCCGGCCAATCTTGACGAGGAGAATCCATCCGCGCCGATCTCGTCAGGCCTTCTAGTGCAGGCTGACGAAGGAATCCCGTCTCCGGTCGTGGACCTGATTGACGATATCTACCGCCGCCTACCGTGAAGTGCCGTTTTCTTTACGAAACCGGTCGGAGCCAGGCACAAGTTGCCAGCAAGGTAGTCACCTAAACACCCTATGAATGTCATAGTTTTGTGTTTTCTTCATCGTATTGATCGTCTCCCGGCACATGTTTTTGTTCTTCCGCTGCCCCGCCGGCAGGCGTGGTCCGGATCCCAACAAGTTGTACTATTTATCCAAAATAGTACCGATCTTGTCTCCTTAATTACAGGCAATTGTACGATTCTGTTATCGCCATCGATCTTTTCCAATTTGAGTATATGATCGAATTTGAATCAATTCATTGTTTGTACACCAGCTGATGACTTGAACATCTGAAAGTATGCACCAGCTGATAGCTTCAACTCCACAAAATATGCACCAGCTGATCGCTTGAAATATCTCCCTTTATGTATATTGATGAATATGATGTAACGGCTGGTTACAACGCCTGAACACTTCATCACCTGATTTTTCCAACAGCTGAAATATCAACGGCTGATATACCAATGGCTGATATACCAGTAGATGATTATATGCAAAACCCATCGGCTGAATCCTAGCGCTAATCCAATACGCTATCGTTTCAACTTATCCAAACGCTGTCGTTTTGCAATCTTCAACGAAACACGCTAACACTCAATTACTTGCGTCTGAAACTAAAATTCAACTGCTAAATACCCTTGAAGAATCCAACTGCTGATTACTAACCAACGGCTGAATTTATCCCAACGACTGATTGAATACCAAAAGCTAACGTAGAATTCCACGGCTGATCCAGTACCAGAAACTGATAACCTGTAATAATTCAACCTCTGAAATAATCCCGAATATCAACATCTGATATCTATCATCTAAAAATCGCAACACAACATCTGAATACTTCCACTTAACAACCATCAGCTGAATATCAACCCGTCGACTGAAATATGCTATGTTTCAAATACGTAGTTGATATCATCGTCCGTCTGTCTATCCAGATCTAGCCTAACTTCAGTACTTATATTATTTTGTTATCACCAAAACTTAATAAATTTTATCCTAACAATTTCCCACTTTTTGGTGATGACAAAACTTAGCAGCCGAGATAAAAGAATGAGAAAAAATAAATTGCACAAGGACTGCTGAAATTCAAACTTCCATTACTGAAGAACTGTACATAAGATTTGTACAAAGAATCAACAACCATTCTATCCTAGCCAATCCTCAAAAGATCTCCTGAACGTTCCACCACTATCATATCGCCTTCTCTTCGAATAACCACTCCTATTGCCACCGCTTCTGCCTCTGACTCGACCTTATCTCCATTACTGAAGAACTGTACATAAGATTTGTACAAAGAATCAACAACCATTCTATCCTAGCCAATCCTCAAAAGATCTCCTGAACGTTCCACCACTATCATATCGCCTTCTCTTCGAATAACCACTCCTATTGCCACCGCTTCTGCCTCTGACTCGACCTTATCTACTCATATTACCAATAAATATGTCTACAATATCTGTTGTACGAACATTATCACCACCTGTATTGCCACTGCCTCTGTTTTGATCATCAGGAGGTGGTTGAGGGCGGCTGCTACTCACTTCCCCCTTTTTGTCATTACCACCACGGTTGATATAAGCAATAAGTTCGCTCAGTTGGTCGGTGATGTGATTGAGGGTTTCCTGTGACTGAGCACTAAATTATAATAAATCATTGCGAGTAGCGGCCACCTGCTCATCCAAATATGTGACTTTGGCATTAAGTGCTCTAAATTCCTTTCGAAAATCCATCGAATCAGCAGTGACAGCAGCACAGTGAGCCAGAAAACCTTTCCTAAACTCATTGAAACGAAGGGTCTGGACATCATTGAGAGTGCGGCCATCTTGTTGAACATTTTGAATCAACTTTTGAAGGTCTTCTCCTTGTTGTAGCAGAGCGTCACTAAGGCCCTTGTCAAGAGTGGTCAGCCTGAATAAGACATCGTTGTGAGAATCACCAATATGCCTGATATCCTCTGACTGAGCATCAAGGCGCTGCCATAAAAGGGTTCTGAAATCAATAAGTAGAAATATTTGTAGCGACAGTTGGTAGCGAAGGCTGATTTGGAGTTGCATCATCTCCCAAAAGAATGTATTGTCAATAAAGTTCATGGAAGAATCAGCTGTGGTGGTTGGACTGGCTAATCGTTGATCGATGTCCATCTGGTTATCCTCATCCTCAACAACTTAACTGAACGCTAACTGGACATTTTGACTGGCTACTGAAAAAGAAGAGCTTTGTACATCTCGCAACGCTGTCCTCTCAAAAACAATAGACGAGACAAAACTGTGAATGTCTGCGATACTTAACCCATTGAATAAGCTGTATTGAACAAAAACTGTGCAAAACTGAGATAATCTGAGAGAGAGAATAGTCGGCTATCGAGAGACAAAACAAGAAACTGGCTCAACAATCTCAAGAGATCGACAAAAGTTAACTGAACCTACTAATAGCAATTTTCCGGAAACGAAGAATTTACCAACCGCTAAAAACACATCCGCCCATCTCTTTTTCATCAACTTGAAAAATGTACTGACTGCTGGAAGAGTGTCGTCATAAGATAGTTGCTGCGGAACTTAGTTATGTACAATTGGCTTAGGGATCTTCACCAAGTGATCACTGCATGGTTCAACAACCCAAACTCCATCAACGAGAATCATAGTTCTAATCCAGCACTTAGATGGAGTGTTGGTGTTGGTTCTGGCTATGACGGCACCACGATCACGTGGGCGCCCTTCAAAAATCTTCGAGCAGCACGTCTTCTTCCACGTAAGACCGTGTGCTGTTGTCTGTTCCTTCAACTCTTCTCACACAAAAGAATGAATATCAGATAATCTATCCAAGATTTTGATGTCAACTGCAGACGAACCATCTCCGGGGGCAAAATTTATTTTTCTGGCCTCCAAGAATTTTCTGATCAACAGTTCTCTGTACTTGGTTAAAATGTACATCCTCCTGTTGAGGGCTACTCTTGTCGACTTTGCTTCTCCCCATGATAAAATGAGTTCCTCCTTAGCAAAAATGTCTTCCACTTTCAAACTGGCTAGTTTCTTAAAGCTAAATGAATTAAACAATCTGTCAACGTCATCTATAATCTTTTCCCGAAACTGTACAAGGCACTCAATGTATGCAAGGATCAGCAAAATTTGTTCCTTCACCGGATGACCCTCAACTAGGTCTTTCTCCTGAAGAGGCTTCTTCCCCTTTTCCTCCGGTTTGATCTTAGGAAGACTGGCCAGGTACCAGGTCCTTTCATCAACTCCTGGAATTTTGATTCTTTGGCCCAAAGTGATCTTTGTAATTTCCACACCAGCAGAAGGCAATGGGACATCCACTGGAATGGTCATTAAGATGTCCTCCATAGACTTTGCCTCATCTGCTGATAGTTCACCAGCCTATGTCTCTGTTTCCTCCACCGGCTCTTCCACAAATAAACAGCTGCAGCATCTGCCCTACTGACAGCCGCATCAACAGTCTGTAACTGCTAGTCCCCAACATCAATTGTTTCCATCTCCTCATCATCCATGTGACTGGTTGTTTCAAATACTCGCTCAGAATCACGAGCAATCAGCACTTCATATGTAAGATCAAACCAAGGTACTGAATCATCAGCTGTTCCAGCTGGTTGATCTCCAACATCAGACGTACCAACTCCATGATCTTCCTCATCAGCTTCAATATGAGCGGTTTCATCCAACACTTGCTCAATAATAAAGTCCACGTCATAAACAGACGTCGGTCTTATCTCTTCAACAGTACCCTCTACTGCTGGTTCATCAAACTCTTCAACAATTTTCTCCACATCATCTGGTTGCTCTACAGCAGATATATCTTCATCAATAGGGACAGCTGATGTAGCTTCCATTTGTTCCTCTACGCTAGGCTCTACGACTGGTGCAGCAGAAATTGGCTGAATGATTTGAATGGGAATCTCTTCCAGTGAAACTGCCACCATTTCCAAATTATCTGTCGAAGAACCAGATTTCTTCTTAGTCGTCCTCTTCTTTTTGACTACTGGTTCAGCCACAGGAACAGCAGCTGGTCGTTTCTTTTATGCAGCCTGTTTCTTGGGTGCCTTCTTTACTTGTGGTGCAGCAGCCACTTCTTCTGCACCAACTTTCTCATTCAGAACAATGTAGCGATGAACTGTCTTGTCTGTTAGAATCTTTGAAGAGGGAAACTCCGAAGATTCTCTCAGTTCCAGGTTTGGAACATTTTCCAGTAAGAGACTGATCTGAACGGCATAGCCCTTGGCTTGCTTTGATCCTTGAGTCATCATCTTCTTAAAGAATATTGAACAATATACTGGTCCAGTAAATTCTCACTCTACAGACGATTTCCGTCAGCATCAAAAAATTCTCCATGGTGATTGCATTAAAGACCCCGCCTTTACCGATATGGTCTTTGCCATAATATCACAGAGAAGACGGTACTCAAACTTCATTTCATTCTTCTTCCCAGACATGCTTACCGGCTCACCAGACAAGGAAACGATGCTACTCTCATCAAATACTAGATCCTTGGGAATCTCCGATAACTCTGACAAACCTTCTACCGGAAGTTCAAACGTCTCAGCAAACAACTGTTCGGAAATCTCCACTGTAACCCCATGCACTGTACTGAAAAACATACCATCCCGGACTGAAGCATTCTCAAAGAAATCGACCAAAGCAGCTTCATAGATTACTGCGGGACAAACCAAAAATCCCTCTAGGCCAGATGCCATTAGGGCTTGAAACATAGACACCATACCTGGGTCGTCCATGGCTAAAACAGATTCAAAGTTGACATGAAGAGTGTTGGTGTAGTACGAAGATGCCATTGTCAATAGTCAAAAGATTGCGAGAGATTGCCTGAAAAATAGGTGCAAGAAAAACAAGAGAATACGAGAATACCAGAGAGCAAAGTTTGCAAGGTAAGCGTTAGCAAAGAGGAAAACACTGTAAATATGTAAGGAATGCGAAAAGGTGAAAGAATAGGAAACGGTGTAGATGTGACGAGTGGAATGATGAAAACCACGTGTCAATCATCCAATGGTGCGTACAGTATTTCGAAAATAATTTGGAAATATTTTACCCGTACAGGGAAAAGATTGAAAACACGCGTCAAAATGTGTATACGTCACAACTGCTGCGGCTGATTTAACAACATCACAGCTGATTTTTAATGTATCGTTGAAGGTGGCAGGAGCTGATCACAAATAAGCATCAGCTGTGTATATGTAACAACTGAGTGTGTCCAGTCATAAGATATTCAGCTGACGTCGCGCTTAACAATTCAGCTCCTGGTTCCCCCTACGACTGTTATTCTTCCAACACGAGAAACTTGCCTCAGCTGAAGGTCTTAGCGTTCCCCCTGAACAAAAGACTTACAGTTGATTTAAGTAACAGCCGACAACCTGCAAAAATGTGTTACCTCACAGACAATCAAGGCAATTCAAGGAGACCTAATATGTTTCTAAAATAAGAAAACTTAGCGTCTGGTAGAGGCTTTGTGAAGATGTCAGCTACTTGCTTCTCAGTCGACACATACTCCAGCCGGACGTCTTTTTTTAGCACGTGGTCCCTTATAAAATGATTCCTGATGTCGATGTGCTTTGTTCTTGAATGCAGTACTGGATTTTGGGTGATCGTGATAGAACTGGTATTGTCGCAGAGAATAGGCGCTTCAGAAGCATCAACTCCATAGTCCTTCAGCTGATGTTGTATCCAAAGTATTTGAGCACAACAGATACCAGCTGCAAGATACTCCGCTTCAGCTGTTGACGTTGTGATGGACGTCTGCTTCTTACTAAACCAGGAAATCAGTCGATCTCCTAAAAATTGACAAGTCCCACTTGTGCTTCTACGATCAATCTGCATCCTGCGTAATCTGCATCACTGTAACCGATTAGTTGAAAGCCCGAGTCTTTGGGATACCAAAGACCCACGTTGGAAGTACCCTTGAGATATTTCAATATTCGCTTTACAGCTATGTAATGTGATTTCTTTGGCTCTGCTTGGAATCTAGCACACATACAGACATGAAACATGATGTCTAGTCTGCTAGCAGTCAAATATAGCAAAGATCCTATAATACCACGATAAAGAGATACCTCAATGACAGTACCAGCTTCGTCTTTATCCAGTTTTATTGAAGAGCTCATTGTTAGAGTAGATGCCCAACTAGCCAACTTGTGGCGTGTGGGTTTATAGACTCTTGTATTTGACAGTCTTTATATATGATATTCGCATTTATTTATGGCATTCTTTACTTTCATTGTGTTGTATGATGATTAACAATTGCGTTGAGTAAAGACCTAGAATGCGCTATAGTGTATGTTAGATGTGATAGTGGGTATGACGGCTATCATGAAACACATCTAATAGTCACTGTGTATTCTGAATTAGTTCCTAGTCGATTGGGCCGTCAAAACGAGGATAAGGCCGCCCGAGCTCGAGACTAGTATCTGCAATGCGAAGTACCATGTTTCATTGGTAGGGAACATTGTGATGTTCTGAGCATGCAGATGGATAGTGACCTGATGATCTATCGAACTACCCTCGTTCGGACTTTCCAAGTGATTACCATTTGTCGAGTGGATAAGTCCGAGGTCTTGGTTGTACTGATTAGTCCTCAAGACTCGAAACGTCATTGAGACTCTACATGATAGGCGTCTCACTTTGACCCGTTTGCCGACTCACTTGGGGTCATTAGGCGGCGGGGTTGGGTGAGACCCCGATGCATGTAGGAGTCGATGCTTCGTTGTCGAGGATTCACCGCTCGCTTACATGCGTGGATATCCTATGATATCTGAGGGGATAATAGTGTATAAATCTCTGGCCAGAGTACTAGAAGTGTTTTAGGTAAATGGTTTTACCTCGTTACACTCGTGATGTCACTATTCGATCTCCAAGATGTATGCATAGCTATCGGATCTATAGGGACTCTCGATTTACCAATGGTCGTTGATCTGATCGGGATATATGGATTGAAAGGACCGTACTGTACGCTAACCACGACCAACTGGTTCTTGCAGGCACTATCAGTGATACCTAGGGGATCATGGGGCGATGTTGCTATACGCTCTTACCATGATCCGATGGGCAAGTCCGGAAGTGATTCCGGAGCCACAATGGTTGTGGGCCCACGGCTAGCTGTATCCCTGAACCATTGAGGGTCACACAAGTACTGGATTCGAGATTCCCGCACGGATACTGAGCTCAATTTGTTGAGCGTAGGAGGAGGATTTTTGGAAGTTAGACTTCCTAAAAGTCAACAGGGGTCAAATCGTGATTTCCCGTTGTTGAGGGGCAAAACGGTCATTTTGCCATTTAGGGTTTGATGATCTGAAAAATTGTTTTTCACATCATAATATTCAGTTTTGGAAACTGAGTCGATCGGTCCGATCTGATCGGCGATCGGAGTTGTAATGAAGTCGTAGTGATGGATATCGTCATTTGGACCCGGGCCCGGTGCGCCGGTCCAAGTCCACCACTAATCTACTTAAAGTAGACAAGGGCTTCATTAGTCATAATACACTTGTATTACAATATACCCTAACCCTAAACCTAAAGCTCTCGGCCGCCTCTCCCTCCTCTCCAAGCCGCCGCCGCCGCCGTGCCCGCCACGCGCCGCCGCCGCTGCCCCTCGCCGGAATTTGTTCCGACCAACCTTTCGAGGAGAATCCGTCCGTGTTGATCTCGTTAGGCCTTCTAGTGCAGGCTGACGAAGGAGTCTCCCTTCCGGTCGTGGACCTGATTGACGAATCTACAGCCAACTACCGTGAAGAGCCGGTCTTCTTGTAATTCCGGTTGGAGCCAGGCGCAAGTCGCCAGCAAGGTAATTGACTAAACGCCCTATGAATGGTTCATAGTTTGCAGTAGTTTTTAATTGTATTGAACGTTTTCCGGCCTAATTTTATTCTTCCGCTGCCTCGCCGGGAGACGGGATCCGGATCCGCCACAGTTCCCCAACAGTGAGGTCTCACCAAAAATCCAAACATATACTGAGGAAATACCACATAATCCGGGATATTGTGGCTAGAGGTGACATAGCAGTTGAGAGAGTCTTAGGTGTATGCGATAGGTTTTTTATGATTTCGGTTTGTAAATATTGTTGATTATCACATTATAAAAGTGGGTCTGTTTGTGGCCCGTTCCCACCCCTTAGAATGTATCCCTTATCTGTCATGGAATTTTTATGTAAATTACTAGACTTAGTGGGAGAACTTTTGAAGATGGTGGGCCCGATGATGATCAAAGATATTGAAGACCGAAGATCTGTAAAACCGGAAGCGAATGTAATAGGATTGCATTGCAAATTGCATTTCACCTAGGATTGGACCCAGGTCCGTGATTGGCAACCACGGACCGCATAGCTCTCGCGATCGATCATCCCAATGTTTATATATGTGATATATAGTTAGTTGAATCCGCATGTTTTAAATATGATTTAAAATATATTGCATGAGACCAAATTTTTCGAAAAATAAAATCCCTCATTTTAAATACGATTTAAAACTAAATCAAGATAAAAGTTTATTCGATAAACTAAAGGGGATTTAAATTTGTTTAAATTTCCCCACCTTCCATCAACAATGGGTGTACATCGATGCTACCCGTATACATGGTCCGGCTCATATTATTGAGGGGGTCATGTATGCCGGAAAGCTGTCCACGCCATTGACAATTGTTGTGAGTAGGTTGGAACTCCCTTTAACGTTGGCTCATATTATTGGGGACGTTAAGGGGACCGTCCTTCACGACTCAACATTGATGGGTCATCTTGACACGTGACAGTAAACGGCGTCATATTATTGGGTCCTTACTGGACGTGAGGTGAATACATGGAGGTTGCACCGGTTGCAATCGAAAACTACCTTTTGCGGGTCATGGATGACTGATATTATTCGGGTCCATGATCGCTTGATTGGGCTCCGTGTACCCACTAAAGAAACTTGCTTTCTCGATTTCATTAGAGGGTGGTGAAATCGTTAAAATAGTGGGAGGGTAATTCATAAAACTTAACGACCTTGTTTTATGTCTTAGCGATTATTTTATATATAGTTAGTGATGATTGTCTGTTTTCTTTCAGTATTACTGCTTATAAAATGTCTTCGTTCAAAAACCCACTCGCTGCTATACTGGATAGCAACAAGTTCACCGGTCTGAACTACCAAGACTGGTTCCGCAACCTCAACCTTGTGTTGGCTTCGGAGAAACTTCTTTATACGATAGAGAAGTGCCCTCCGAAGGAAGCCCCTGCCGATATCAGCCCTGAGGAGCTGGTTACGCTTAAACAATGGTGGGACGACGAGGTTAAAGCTCGATGCTATGTGATGGCATCCATGTCCAATGAAATGCAACGGCGCTTTGAGAAGACAAAGTATGCTGCTGACATACTTTTTCATCTCAAAGAACTGTACGGGGAGAACTCTCGACATGAGAGGTTCACGGATGTCAAGGAGCTTATGACGAGCCGCATGCGCGATGGGAATTCGGTCCGCGAGCATGGGGTTCGTATGATTGGGCTCATTGAAAAGCTGTCGGGCCTTGATATCACACTTCCACACGAGCTGTCTGTGGATGTGCTTCTCCTCTCACTGCCTGCTGCATTTGACCCCTTTGTGGTCAACTTCAACATGAACAAGCTGGCAACCACCATTGAAGAGGTGGTTAACATGCTTGTAGTGTTCGAAGGAACCATAAATAAGGACAAGCCCGTCCTCCTCATGGGCTCTTCTTCCTCTATGAAGAAAGGGCCCAGATGCAAGGGAAAGAAGCGTTCTGCCCCTGCGAAGGAGGAAAAGCCCACTAAGAAGCCAAAGGCAAAGGCTTCCAAGCCGAACAAGTCTGAGGATGTTTGCCACCATTGCCACAAGCCTGGGCATTGGAGGAGGAACTGCAAGTAGTACCTCGAGCAGTTGCGAACTGTGAAAGGTATGTTCTATATTGAAATAAATATGTCTCTTAATTCGACTTCTTGGGTACTTGATACCGGATGTGGATCTCATATCTGCAATGATTTGCAGGTGATGACAAGAAGCCGACGTCTTAGAGACTATCTGAAAGAGAATGGGATTCTCGCACAGTGGACCCCTCCGGCCACACCACAGCTCAATGGTGTAGCGGAGCGTCGTAATCGGACCTTGTTGGACATGGTTCGATCTATGATGAGCTTCACTGAGCTTCCTACCTCGTTTTGGGGCTATGCGCTCGAAACGGCGGTAATGTTGTTGAACAATGTCCACACCAAGGCAGTGGATAAGACTTCATATGAGATATGGATGGAAAAACCACCCAAGTACTCATACATGAGGATTTGGGGATGTCCTGCTTATGTGAAGCAGACAGTGGGAGATAAGCTGGATACGAGATCCATCTTATGCTACTTCATTGGGTATCCAAAGAATTCCATTGGATATACTTCTACTATCCCAACGAAACAAACGTGTTTGTTTCTAGGAATGCCACCTTTATGGAAAGGGAATTTCTACTTGATAGAAAGGGCAGAATAGTAGAACTCGAAGAGGTTCGAGATCCAATCAAAGTACCAGGTGAGTCTCCCGCACCTCCAGAGCCGGTACCAGAAATGGTCACACCTAGGAGATCCGAAAGGGTTCGTAGGGCTCCTGAGAGATATGGTCTTCTCCTTGAAGATGATCAAGGTGATCAAGTTGTTGGATCTGATCCAAGAACTTTCAAGGAGGAAATTTCCGATGCATATTCTAATTTGTGGCTTGAAGCAATGCAGTCTGAGTTAGACTCGATGCATGCGAACCAAGTTTGGACTCTTGTTAACCCTCCCGAAGGAATTGTTCCTATTCGGTGAAAATGGGTATACAAGAGGAAACTTGGGCCTGATGGTAAGGTAATGACCTACAAGGCACGACTGGTCGCCAAAGGTTACACTCAAAGGCAAGGTGTTGACTATGATGAAACCTTCTCGCCAGTCGCAATGTTCAAGTCAATTAGAATCTTACTTGCCATAGCCGCATGGTATGACTATGAGATATGGCAAATGGATGTGAAAACTGAGTTCCTTAATGGAAACATTAAGGAAGAGATCTATATGACGCAGCCTGAGGGTTTCACATCTGTCGGAAGCGAGCATAAGGTATGCAAGCTTCAGAGATCGATCTACGGTCTCAAACAAGCATCACGAAGTTGGAACCTCAGATTCGATGAAACAATTAAGGAATTTGGTTTCATCAAGAATCCCGAGGAGCCAGTGTCTATAAAAAGGTAGTTAAAAGCGATGTGACGTTCCTCGTACTTTATGTTGATGACATTCTACTCATT
>KV017471.1:87759-111016 GCA_001598015.1 Dorcoceras hygrometricum | reverse complement strand
CAAAGGAACAAAAAACCAGACGTTGCGTTACAAAGATTGATTCAGACGCGACGCAAAGAAGATTGAAGTCTGGACAGTTGCGAAGAAGAAGTAGAGCGACATTGTTTCGTTAAGTTGCGACGCTGCGTTTTGGAACCAGCAGCGAGGTGATTCTGAGTAATGCGTTGCGACTGGAGAACCAGCTGCAGGAATGGTCAACCCAGCTGCAGGAATAGTCAAACTAGACGCAGGAAGGTCAAACCAGACGCAGGAAGGTCAAACCAGACGCAGGAAAGTCAAACCAGCTGTTGGACGGTCAACCCAGCTTTGACCAACGAAAATTCAGATTTTAGCTCGCGAATTCCAACAGCTTCTACACGAATACAGATCAGATTCACGAGCTGTAATGGCCGATTTAGAGGATTAATGGTCAAATTACTCACCCAAATCAATGCCTACGTTGATGATTTTGTAACGGGAAACGTAAAGAGGAATTAAAATCCTTTAATGACGGACGCTCGAATCCCCCTCCTCGCCACCTATAAATACCTATTGTAATCGCCGAACTCTCCACACCGCTTCGAAACTCAGCAAGATAAATCATAAACTCTCACGACAAAGTGCTGCGAAAATTCCAGCAGGTTTGTTAGCCAAAGTTCTGTGCAATCAACGATCCAGCAGTTGCGAGACTTAGGAAGAATTCGTGAAATCGATTTACTGCCAGACTTCGTTCAAATAGCAGGATTCGTGCTACCAGACTTCACCCCAGATTCGTATACCAGACTCTACCAAATTTCAGATTTGGTAAGTGGGATTTTGCTAAATAATATATTCTTTTCATATTATATATATTCATTTCTAAAGTTCAGTTTTTCGTTTACTGTTCGAGCACCTTTCTGTTCAAATCTCTGTTTCGTGTCAAACTCCGCTTGTACTGATCTTTGCTGTCGTTATATGGGTTTACGAAATATTTCGGATTTCTGGGTTACTGTGTGTAACTAATGGCCTCGACCCCTTAGAGGAGCAAAACTTAGGGACTGATCAGTAAACCATAGACACGATTCTGTCGTTATATGGGTTTACGAAATATTTCGATTTCTGGGTTACTTGGTGTAACTAATGGCCTCGACCCCCTAGAGGAGTAAAACTTAGGGACTGATCAGTAAACCATAGACACGAAGTAATCATCAGTGCTATCTGTTATGCTATGCTATGCTCTGTTATGCTAGGCTCTGTTTTTTTTTTCGCTTCCGCATTCTGTTATTTATATTTAGTTTCAGATGTAAAAACGATTATATTTCGATTATTAATAGACTGTTTTGAGCTACGCTATGATGGCTTAATGTTTAACAAATTTTTTTAATTGTTTAATATTGCCGATGTCATGAGTCTCGGTCTCGGGGCGTGACACATCGTCTCTCCATCCTTCATCTTGATGGATTCATACTTCTGCTGAGCGACCGTCATCTTGTTCTCTTTTGTTTCGTCGCTTCCTTCACATATTTGAGTTATATTTTCCCAAATATCTTTAGCTGTGGCGTAGGTTTTGATTTTGCTGAACATGTTTTTGTCCTTGTCCAGCATCTTGTATAGAATGTCCCTGGCCACATTGTCCAGATTGGCTTTCTTCTTATCTTCACTGGTGTACTCATGTCTGCTCTTCTCTAGGAATTGAGGCTCGCCATTGGATATAGCAAAAGCTAGATTCGGCTTCATTATATTCAGCGACCCTTCAGTGATAACCGCCCACATTTCATCATCTAGAGCAGCCAGATGCGCCTGTATGCGAATCTTCCAATCATCGTAGTCCTCCTTGGAAAACATGGGAATCTTGTTGTGAGAAGTCGACATTTTGATATAAGATAAAGTACAAACAGAAACTGTTCAATAACTGAGATGTGCAGGCTCTGATACCAATTGATAGGATCAATATGGCACGAAAACAGGCCTAGGAGTACAGAAGGGGGGGGGGTTGAATGAACTCCTTGGTATTTTAAATTTTCAAAATCGTTTAAAACTATTTTTACAAGCACCGCTTAACTTAAGTCCGAGTTACTAGACTTAAGGTATCTCAGTTTTAAAGGCTGATTTCTCGGTTAACAAAAATGTGCGGAAAGAAACCGATTAATCAGTGAACAGTGTAAACAGTAAATAATGCGTAATGTAAAAGTTAAGGGACAGAGTTTGTTTCTGGAAGTTCGGATATAAATATCCTACGTCTCCCCTTCTTCCTTTTCAGGAAGGTTTCACTAGAAGATTTGATGCGTGCAGGACTTCTACAAACACCCGATCACCGAGCCTCGCTCAAGGTGAACTCCTAGCAACTCCACAAACAATCACGCAGACGCAGCTGCTGGTTTTACAACAATTAGAATGATATATTTTCCGAACTGCTTCACAAAGCCAGTTCGTTACAGACTCAAGAGAATATGAAAGTGAAATACAATATTTTGAGACTGTAAATTCTCTGGTTTCTAAACAACGAAACTCGATTCAAAAGATTGAACCAGAGAATAAACTCAAAGGTAAATCTATGAAGGCTTGTTTGAAAGTTCTTCAAGTTGTGAGCTTTTTGATAATAACTTCAAATTGCAATGCGCTCGTAAAATTGGCAGAGTGACGGTAAGTAACAATAGCGAAGGAGAGTTCTTCAATTAAAACTTCTTCTATTTATAGTCTTCGTTCACAACGGTCGATTAACTCTGTAAATGAAACTAAAATCCTTTTTGAAATCTGATAATCTGTAACCGTATATCCTGCTCCACCAAATGGTAAATTGCACATCGTCAGAACCAGATTTTCGTTTTCCATATTTGTGAAATCACCGTATAACGTCCTCTGTAAGTTGTACTATTTACCCAAAATAGTACCGATCTTGTCTCCTTAATTTCAGGCAATTGTACGATTCTGTTATGGCCATCGATCTTTTCCAATTTGATTATATGATCGAATTTGAATCAATTCATTGTTTGTACACCAGCTGATGACTTGAACATCTGAAAGTATGCACCAGCTGATAGCTGCAACTCCAGAAAATATGCACCCGCTGATCGCTTGAAATATCCCCCTTTATGTATATTGATGAATATGATGTAACGGCTGGTTACAACGCCTGAACACTTCATCACCTGATTTGTCCAACAGCTGAAATACCAACGGCTGATATACCAACGACTGATATACCAGTAGATGATTATATGAAAAACCCATCGGCTGAATCCTAGCGCTAATCCAATACGCTATTGTTTCAACTTATCCAAACGCTGTCGTTTTGCAATCTTCAACGAAACACGCTAACACTCAATTACTTGCATCTGAAACTAAAATTCAACTGCTGAATACCCTTGAAGAATCCAACTGCTGATTACTAACCAACGACTGAATTTATCCCAACGGCTGATTGAATACCAAAAGCTAACGTAGAATTCCAATGGCTGATCCACTACCAGAAACTGATAACCTGTAATAATTCAACCTCTGAAATAATCCCGAATATCAACATCTGATATCTATCATCTGAAAATCTTTTGTTATCACCAAAACTTAATAAGTTTTATCCTAACAATTTCCCACTTTTTGGTGATGACAAAAATTATCATCCGAGATAAAAGAATGAGAAAAAATAAATTGCACAAGGACTGCTGAAATTCAAACTTCCATTACTGAAGAACTATACATAAGATTTGTACAAAGAATCAACAACAATTCTATCCTAGCCAATCCTCAAAAGATCTCTTGAACATTCCACCACTATCATATCGCCTTCTCTTCGAATAACCACTCCTATTGCCACCGCTTCTGCCTCTGACTCGACCTTCTCTGCTCATATTACCACTAAATCTGTCGACAATATTTGTTGTACGAACATTATCACCACCTGTATTGCCATTGCCTCTGTTTTGATCATCAGGAGGTGGTTGAGGGCGACTGCTACTCACTTCCCCCTTTTTGTCATTACCACCACGGTTGATATATGCAATAAGTTCGCTCAGTTGGTCGGTGATGTGATTGAGGGTTTCCTGTGCTTGAGCACTAAATTCTAATAAATCATTGCGAGTAGCGGCCACCTGCTCATCCAAAGATGTGACTTTGGCATTAAGTGCTCTAAATTCCTTTCGAAAATCCATCGAATCAGCAGTGACAACCGCACTCTGAGCCTGAAAACCTTTCCTAAACTCATTGAAACGAAGGGTCTGGACATCATCGAGAGTGCGGCCATCTTGTCGAACATTTTGAATCAACTTTTGAAGGTCTTCTCCTTGTTGTAGCAGAGCGAAACGAAGGCCCTTGTCAAGCGTGGTCAGCCTGGATAATACATCGTTGTGAGAATCACCAATATGCCTGATATCCTCTTACTGAGCATCAAGGCGCTGCCATAAAAGGGTTCTGAAATCAATAAGTCGAAAGATTTGTAGCGACAGTTGGTAGCGAAGGCTGATTTGGAGTTGCATCATCTCCCAAAATAATGTCATTGTCAATAAAGTTCATGGAAGAATTAGCTGTGGTGGTTGGAGAGGCTAATCGCTGATCGATGCCCATCTTGTTATCCTTATCCTCAACAACTGAACTGAACGCTAAATGGACATTTTGACTGGCTACTGAAACAGAAGAGCTCTGTACATCTCGCAACGCTGTCCTCTCAAAAACAATATACGAGACAAAACTGTGAATGTCTGCGATACTTAACCCATTTAATAAGCTGTATTGAACAGAAACTGTGCAAAACTGATATAATCTGAGAGAGAGAATAGTTGGCTGTCGAGAGACAAAACAAGAAACTGGCTCAACAATCTCAAGAGATCGACAAAAGTTAACTGAACCTACTGGTAGCAATTTTCCAGAAACGAAGAAGTTGGTTCTGGCTATGACGGCACCGCGATCACGTGGGCGCCCTTCAAAAATCTTCGAGCAGCACGTCTTCTTCCACGTAAGATCGTGTGCTGTTACCTGTTCCTTCAACTATTCTAACACAAAAGAATGAATATCAGATAATCTATCCAAGATTTTGAGGTCAACTGCAGACGAACCATCTCCGGGGGCAAAATTTATTTTTCTGGCCTCCAAGAATTTTCTGATCAACAGTTCTCTGTACTTGGTTAATATGTACATCCTTCTGTTGAGGGCTACTCTTGTCGACTCTGCTTCTCCCCACGATAAAACGAGTTCCTCCTTAGCAGAAATGTCTTCCACTTTCAAACTGGCTAGTTTCTTAAAGCTAAATGAATTAAAGAATCTGTCAACGTCATCTATAATCTTTTCCCGCAACTGTACAAGGTACTCAATGTCTGCAAGGATCAGAAAAATTTGTTCCTTCACCGGATGACCCTAAACTGGGTCTTTCTCCTGAAGAGGCTTCTTCCCCTTTTCCTCCGGTTTGATCTTAGGAAGACTGGCCAGGTACCAGGTCCTTTCATCAACTCCTGGAATTTTGATGCTTTGGCCCAAAGTGATCTTTGTAATTTCCACACCAGCAGAAGGCAATGGGACATCCACTGGAATGGTCATTAAGATGTCCTCCATAGACTTTGCCTCATCTGCTGATAGTTCACCAGCCTATGTCTCTGTTTCCTCCACCTGCTCTTCCACAAAATAACAGCTGCAGCATCTGCCCTACTGACAGCCGCATCAACAGTCTGTAACTTCTAGTCCCCAACATCAATTGTTTCCATCTCCTCATCATCCGTGTGACTGGCTGTTTCAAATACTCTCTCAGAATCACGAGCAATCAACACTTCATATGGAAGATCAAACCAAGGTACTGAATCATCAGCTGTTCCAGCTGGTTGATCTCAAACATCAGACGTACCAACTCCATGATCTTCCTCATCAGCTTCAATATGAGCGGTTTCATCCAACACTTGCTCAATAATAAAGTCAAAGTCATCAACAGACGTGGGTCTTATCTCTTCAGCAGTACCCTCTACTGTTGGTTCATCAAACTCTTCAACAATTGTCTCCACATCAGCTGGTTGCTCTACAGCAGATATATCTTCATCAATAGGGACAGCTGATGTAGCTTCCATTTGTTCCTCCACGCTAGGCTCTACGACTGGTGCAGCAGAAATTGGCTCAATGATTTGAATGGGAACCGCTTCCAGTGCAACTGCCACCATTTCCACATTATCTGTCGAATAACCAGATTTCTTTTTAGTCGCCCTCTTCTTTTTGACTACTGGTTCAGCCACAGGAACAGAAGCTGGTCGTTTCTTTGATGCAGCCTCTTTCTTGGGTGCCTTCTTTACTTGTGGTGCAGCAGCCACTTCTTCTGCACCAACTTTCTCATTCAGAACAATGTAGCGATGAACTGTCTTGTCTGTTAGAATCTTTGAAGAGGGAAACGCCGAAGATTCTCCCAGTTCCATGTTTGGAACATTTTCCAGTAAGAGACTGATCTGAACGGCATAGCCCTTGGCTTGCTTTGATCCTTGAGTCATCATCTTCTTAAGAATATTGAACAATATACTGGTCCAGTTAATCCTCACTCTACAGACGATTGCCGTCAGCATCAAAAACTTCTCCATGGTGATTGCATTAAAAGACCCGGCCTTTACCGATATGGTCTTTGCCATAATATCACAGAGAAGACGTTACTCAAACTTCATTTCCTTCTTCTTCCCAGACATGCTTACCGGCTCACCAGACAAGGAAACGATGCTCCTTGCATCAAATACTAAATCTTTGGGAATCTCCGATAACTCTGACAAACCTTCCACCGGAAGTTCAAACGTCTCAGCAAACAACTGTTCGGAAATCTCCACTGTAACCCCATGCACTGTACTGACAACCATACCATCCCAGACTGAAGCATTCTAAAAGAAATCGACCAAAGCAGCTTCATAGATTACTGCGGGACAACCCAAAAATCCCTCTAGGCCAGATGCCATTAGGGCTTGAAACATAGACACCATATGTGGGTCGTCCATGGCCAAAACAGATTCAAAGTTGACATGAAGAGTGTTGGTGTAGTACGAAGATGCCATTGTCAATAGTCGAAAGATTGCGAGAGATTGCCTGAAAAATAGGTGCAAGAAAAACACAAGAGAATACGAGAATACCAGAGAGCAAAGTTTGCAAGGTAAGCGTTAGCAAAGAGGAAAACACTGTAAATATGTAAGGAATGCGAAAAGGTGAAAGAATAGGAAACAGTGTAGATGTGACGAGTGGAATGATGAAAACCACGTGTCAATCATCCAATGGTGCGTACAGTATTTTGAAAATAATTTGGAAAGATCTTACCCGTACAGGGAAAAGATTGAAAACACTCGCCAAAATGTATATACATCACAACTGCTGCGGCTGATTAACAATATCACAGCTGATTTTTAATGTATCGTTGAAGGTGGCAGGAGCTGATCACAAATAAGCATCAGTTGTGTATATGTAACAACTGAGTGTGTCCAGTCGTAAGATATTCAGCTGCCGTCGCGCTTAACAATTCAGCTCTTGGTTCCCCCTACGACTGGTATTCTTCCAACACGAGAAACTTGCCTCAGCTGAAGGTCTTTAGCGTTCCCCCTGAACAAATGACTTACAGTTGATTTAAGTAACAGCTGACAACCTGCAAAAATGCGTTAGCTCACAGACAATCAAGGCAATTCAAGGAGACCTAATATGTTTCTAAAATAAGAAAACTTGGCGTCTGGTAGAGGCTTTGTGAAGATGTCAGCTACTTGCTGCTCAGTCGACACATACTCCAGCCGGACGTCTTTCTTTAGCACGTGGTCCCTTATAAAATGATGCCTGATGTCGATGTGCTTTGTTCTTGAATGCAGTACTGGATTTTGGGTGATCGTGATAGCACTGGTTTTGTCGCAGAGAATAGGCGCTTCAGAAGCATCAACTCCATAGTCCTTCTGCTGATGTTGTATCCAAAGGAATTGAGCACAATAGCTACCAGCTGCAAGATACTCCGATTCAGCTGTTGACGTTGTGATGGACGTCTGCTTCTTACTAAACCAGGAAATCAGTAGATCTCCTAAAAATTGACAAGTCCCACTTGTGCTTCTACGATCAATCCTACATCCTTCGTAATCTGCATCACTGTAACCGATTAGTTGAAAGCCCGAGTCTTTGGGATACCAAAGACCCACGTTGGAAGTACCCTTGAGATATTTCAATATTCTCTTTACAGCTATGTAATGCGATTGATTTGGCTCTGCTTGGAATCTAGCACACATACAGACAGCAAACATGATGCCTGGTCTGCTAGCAGTCAAATATCAGAGGTTGGAAGCGACGGGAAGCGGCGGTGGAAAGCTACGGTGAACAGTTGCAAGTCGTGGGTTTCAACAGAGAAGATAAGAAATGATGGGCTGAGAAATATTCTAAGTGTAGTTCGAAACTTCTATTTAATCCTCAATTCAATGGCTACTGTCTAAGACAAATGCCGACAAAAACAGATTTCTGCAACGCAAAATAGCACCAATCAGATTTCACAATCCAGCGCTTAAATCATCAGATCCCAGCGTTAACAACAAACGCTCGCTCGCAAGTCAAACGACAGCGTATCGGTGACATCTGGTCTCTCCAACGGTAACACAAACCAGATCTCTCGCGCTCGCGCAATACAAAACACGCTAAGTGCTGGAAATCCAAAACGACGACGCAACAACTAACTGGAACGACGCCGCTTCACTCAAAATAGATCTCAGCGCTCAACACAACAGATCTCAGCGCTAACACTAAAACAGATCTCTACGCCTTAGCAACGAAGAATGCTAGCTCATAGGGGTAGCAGCTGCTGAGCAATTGTCCATGCCAAACTTCAGCAGTTCTTTCGTATATTTTGCCTGGTTAATGAGTATACCATTCTCCAGATGTCTAACTTGTAAACCCAGAAAGAACGTCAGCTCCTCCATCATACTCATCTCGAATTTGTCCTGCATAAGTTTCGAAAACTTCTGGCACAATTTGGGGTAAGTTGACCCAAAAATAATATCGTCAACATAAATCTGAACTAATAAAACATGGTCAGCTTTAACAAATTTAAATAGTGTCTTATCAACTGTGCCTATTGTGAAGTCATGCTCAATGAGAAATTTCGATAGTGTATCATACCAAGCTCTGGGTGCTTGCTTCAACCCATACAGAGCTTTATCCAGTTTGTAAACAAAGTCTGGATGTGTATGATTTACGAAGCCAGGAGGTTGTGCAACATACACTTCCTCTGTTAAGACGCCATTAAGAAAGGAACTCTTAACATCCATCTGAAAGACTTTGAAGTCTTTAAATGCAGCATATGCAAGAAACATGCGGATGGATTCTAATCTAGCTACTGGTGCGAAGGTCACATCAAAATCTATGCCTTCCATATGTTTAAATCCTTGCGCTACCAGTCTAGCTTTGTTTCTAGTAACTATGCCATCTTAATTCAGTTTATTCCTAAAGACCCATCGAGATCCTATGACTGAATGGTTAGAAGGTCTAGGTACAAGTGTCCAAACATTGTTGCGTTTAAACTGATTAAGTTCTTTTTGCATTGCTCCTATCCAGCTGGGGTCAACTAAGGCCTCATCTATCTGCTTAGGCTCTATATGCGAGATGAAAGCAGAATCAAAATGATCATGCATTAGCTGGCCTCGTGTGCGAACAGGAGATTCAAAATTACCTGTGACTTGCTCGGATGGATGATTTTTATTCCACCGGAGATCAAGTCCAATTGGTCTTAATCCTTGTTCCCCCTGTGTCGCTGGCTGGTTTGCAACAGCTGGATCAGCTGAAGCCAATTGATGTTGAGCATTGTTGGCTTGTGCGTATGCTTCCAGCTGTTGTGATCGTTGTTCCAGATGTGAGCAAGGATCAGCTCTTGTTTCAGTTGGTCTGGATATCACCTGATGATCACTTGCGACTGGTTGTCCAGACGTTGTCTTAATACCGAGTGATATGATGTGCTCGCGTCTTGTTGTCCAACTGGTGGTTTAGATACCAATTGATAATTTGTGCTAGCAGCTGGTGCTTCAGGCGTTGATCTAGAAACCAATGGAGAAATGCTTGCGACTGCTTGCGCAACGTCTGGTTTATCAACGTCTGTTGGAGAAACATCTGATTGATCGTCGTCTGGTTGAAAATTTGTCGCTACACCTCCAGCAGCTGATACACTTGGGAAGATCTGACCCTGTATAGAATCATTGTTAGTTAAATCAATGACTACTGGGTTACCTGTCAGATCTTGTTGTGCATTAATGTTCGGTGTGTCTACTGCTGGTTGTTCTTCAGCTGATTGTCTTTGTGGCATGTCGTCGTCTGATTCTTCAAGACTTGTTGACTCCAGACGTGAACACAAATCATGTAGGCTTGCAGCTGAATTTGATTTGAAACTGGTTTCATAAAACACCACGTGTGCTGATTCCTCAACTGCCAAGCTTCAGTTGTTGAAAACACGATACGCTTTTCTTACAGCTGAATATCGTAAGAAGATACCTGCATCAGATTTAGGTTCAAAGGCTGTTAGATGCTTCATGCCATTATTATGAATGAAACATCTACACCCAAACCCCCTAAAGTAAGAGATATCAGGTTTCTTGCTATGCCAGATCTCATATGGGGTTTTATCATGCATCCTATTAATCATTGATCTGTTTTGAGTATAACACGCTGTGTTAACTGCTTCTGCCCAGAATTTTTGTGAAATATCGGAATATGCAATCATAGATCTAGAAGCTTCTTTTAAAGTGCGGTTTCTCCTTTCAGCTAACCCGTTCTGCTGAGGAGTTCTAGCTGCTGAAAGCTCATGCTTTATCCCTAAGTCTTCCAAATAAGAAGTTAATTTTGAATTTAAAAACTCAGTACCGCAATCAATTCTTATCCGGTTGACTGAACAAGATCTGTCATTTTGTAAACTTTTTAAAAGGCGTTTCAGCTGGTCGGCGGTTTCAGATTTTGCTTTTAAAAACAACTCCCAAGTATATTTTGTAAAATCATCAACAACTGCAAGGGTGTAATTCGTTCCCCCTAAGATCGTTACGGAAATAGGACCAAATAGATCCATATGCAAGAGCTCAAGGCAACGGGAAGAACGTTTTCCGCCTGTATTTTTGAAAGTAGATTTAATTTGCTTACCCAGCTGACAGGCTGTATAGATCTTATCCTTAGAAAAACTGATTTTTGGCAGACCAGAAACCATATCATGTTGACTCAGCTTAGCAAGTGTCTGACCAATCGATTATGCAGGTATTCCCCAAACGTTTGCCTACCGATACATTTAGACCACTTGGACTCTGAACCGTGCAAGTGTGTTGTTGAAACTGGACTATGTAACCTTTGTCACACAGCTGAATAATGCTAATCAAGTTATAACAAAGGTTATCAACAACTAGGACGTCTGAGATAGAGATGTTACCGTGGATAAGCTTACCCTTACCCACAGTGTTACCGTATGTGTTACTCCAAAGACTATCTTTGCGCCTTTGTGTGGAATGACGTCTGATAGTAGCTTTTGATTTCCTGTCATGTGTCACGCACAGCCGCTGTCCAGATACCACAATGTTGATTCATTAGCTGGTTCGTACCTATTGTCCTGTAATCATAAAACTAGCTTTTGGTACCCAATTTTACTTGGGTCCAGATAGGATTACACCTTTCAGGACCAATACTTGAATTAATTTGACAGCTTTCCCAGTATGATAGTCCATAAGGGTCTGTGCATAAGTACTGTTAGATCTGATGAGCTTTGATTTCATACTCTGACCACTTAGATCTCTTTTCTGCTGAACCTTTTTCCAACCAGATTTTACCTTCTTTGAACTACGCCATGACTGGTTAGGAACAAATGACTTTCGACCAGCTTTTGCTTTGTCTTTGTCCAGTTTGTTCTTTAGCCAGCTTGGCTTGGAGTTCTCAGGTTTTTGAAAGCCGATACCAGCTTTGACTTTATGGTTCAACTTCTGAGGGGTCTAGTCATTATATGTCATCGACTCACATGGATCATATACCACGTTGGCTTTGACAAAGCTCATCTTATTGAACTTGTCATGTGCCAGCTGTGATTGAGTACTCGTTTCTCCTTCACTGCTGTCACTACTATTGAAACCCAAACCAGTTCTATCATTCGCTGGCTTTTGGATTTCTTGCAGCTTATGGAGAGAACGAGAAGACTGGTTCCAGGAGCTCACAAGCTCATTTAGACTTTCAATTTCAGCTTTGAGCTCACTATATTCTTCTCTCAACAATTCATTCTCAGCTGTTAGCTTACTCAGCTCGATTTTAAAACTGTCAGCTTCACCAAGTTCAACAGCACTTGGTTCAGCTGAACTATTTTTCAAATCACTGGTTTCAGCCTTAACTTCCTCGAATTAGTGAGAAAGCTTCATGTACTCTTTGACCATGTCATTTAGTGCACTGACAAGGTCTTCTCGTGTAAATTCAACATTAGAGAAGTCAAATACCTCGTCATCTGATGTTTGGTCAGCCATGAGACAGTGAACCTCCTACTGTTCACTATCGCTTGATCAGGAGCTGCTGGAAGAGGACTCTGAATCAGTTTTTGCCCATCTTTTGGTGCTTTAATCAGCCACCAGTACTTTGCGATCATGCTTGCGGGAGGGACATGACGTCATCGCTGAGTTGATCAGCTGTCTTGCTTGTCCTTGGAGAGCACTGTTCAGTAGTTGTAGCAGCTAATGCTTTTGTCGGCTGGGATGTCGAGGGTCCAGCTTCTGCTCTTGTCTCCAACTCAAACTCATAAGCTTTAAGATTTGCGAAGAGGTCGTGAAGTTCCAGCTTGTTCAAATCTTTGGACTCCCTCATCGCCATTGTCTTTACGTCCCACTCCCTGGGCAACGCTCTCATGACCTTCAATGCCAGCTCACGATTACTATACTCTTTTCCAAGACTGGTCAGCTCTATTGAACCTTTCATCAAACTCAGTCATCGTCTCTCCATCCTTCATCTTGATGGATTCATACTTCTGCTGAGCGATCGTCAGCTTGTTCTCTTTTGTTTCGTCGCTTCCTTCTCATATTTGAGTTAGCTTTTCCCAAATATCTTTAGCTGTGGTGCAGGTTTTGATTTTGCTGAACATGTTTTTGTCCTTGTCCAGCGTCTTGTATAGAATGTCCTTGGCCACATTGTCCAGATTGGCTTTCTTCTTATCTTCACTGGTGTACTCATGTCTGCTCTTATCTAGGAACTGAGGATCGCCATTGGATATAGCAAAATCTAGATTCGGCTTCATTATCTTCAGCGGCCCTTCAGTGATAACCGCCCACATTTCATCATCTAGAGCAGCCAGATGCGCCTGTATGCGAATCTTCATATCATCGTAGTCCTCCTTGGAAAACATGGGAATCTTGTTGTGAGAAGTCGACATTTTAATATAAGATATACAAACAGAAACTGTTCAATAACTGAGATGTGCAGGCTCTGGTACCAATTTATAGGATCAATATGGCACGAAAACAGGCCTAGGAGTTCAGAAGGGGGGGGGGGGGTTTGAATGAACTCCTTGGTATTTTAAAATTTCAAAACCGTTTAAAACTATTTTTACAAGCACCGCTTAACTTAAGTCTGAGTTACCAGACTTAAGGTATCTCAGTTTTAAAGTCTGATTTCTCGGTTAACAAAAATGTGCGGAAAGAAACCGATTACTCAGTGAATAGTGTAAACAGTAAATAATGCGTAATGTAAAAGTTAAGGGACAGAGATTGTTTCTGGAAGTTCGGATATAAATATCCTACGTCTCACCTTCTTCCTTTTCAGGAAGGTTTCACTAGAAGATTCGATGCGTGCAGGCCTTCTGAAAACACCCGATCACCGAGACTCGCTCAAGGTGAACTCCTAGAAACACAAACAATCACGCAGACGCAGCTTCTGGTTTTACAACACTTAGAATGATATATTTTTCGAACTACTTCACTAAGCCAGTTCGTTACAGACTCAATAGAACTATGACAGTGAATACACCACTATTTGAGACTGTAGATCTTCTGGTTTCTATACTATAAAACACGATTCAACAAGGTGAACCAGAAGATGACTCGAAGATTGAAACCAATGAGGGCTATAACTTGAATGTTCTTCGATTTGGTATACTGGACTTAGAATATATTTTCGATCAGAATATCCAGTAGTTGTGTGAGATTTTTGTTAGCGAGAAAGCTTCGTGAGTAAGTAGCGATTTTCCATATTTGTGCAATCACCGTATAACGTCCTCTGTAAGTTGTACTATTTACCCAAAATAGTACCGATCTTGTCTCCTTAATTCCAGGCAATTGTACGATTCTGTTATGGCCATCGATCTTTTCCAATTTGATTATATGATCGAATTTGAATCAATTCATTGTTTGTACACCAGCTGATGACTTGAACATCTGAAAGTGCACCAGCTGATAGCTTTCAACTCCAGAAAATATGCACCAGCTGATCGCTTGAAATATCTCCCTTTATGTATATTGATGAATATGACGTAACGGCTGGTTACAACACTGAACACTTCATCACATGATTTGTCCAACAGCTGAAATACCAACGGCTGATATACGAACGGCTGATATACCAGTAGATGATTATATGCAAAACCCATAGGCTGAATCCTAGAGCTAATCCAATACGCTTTCGTTTCAACTTATCCAAACGCTGTCGTTTTGCAATCTTCAACGAAACATTCTAACACTCAATTACTTGCGTCTGAAACTAAAATTCAACTGCTGAATACCTTGAAGAATCCAACTGCTGATTACTAACCAACGACTGAATTTATCCCAACGGCTGATTGAATACCAAAAGCTAACGTAGAATTCCAATGGCTGATCCAGTACCAGAAACTGATAACCTGTAATAATTCAACCTCTGAAATAATCACGAATATCAACATCTGATATCTATCATCTGAAAATATCAACGCAACATCTGAATACTTCCACTTAACAACCATCAGCTGAATATCAACCCGTCGACTGAAATATGCTATGTTTCAAATACGTAGTTGATATCATCGTCTGTCTGTCCAGATCTAGCTTAACTTCAGTACTTATATTATTTTGTTATCAACAAAACTTAATAACATAATCAGCCATTTTATTGGATACATATTCCCACGTGATCTTGAGAACCAAATGACAATGCTCCTCCATTGGGTTAGGCCGGGCAAAAGCTTCCAACATCTCTTTGCCCTTTGCTGCTGGATCGATATTGGGCAAAACGTGTGTCGCCCAGTTGATCTCCCTAATCTCCACGGGAGCAAAGATCCCCTTACCAGCAAAGGTAAAGGATTGAAGAGCTGGTTTCTCAGGTCCAGATCGGACAACTATAGTACCCTCGGTTGGAACAGGCTCCATATATGTTCGGTTACCATAATCTACACGCTCTTCTTGATCATCAACAATGAAGCCATCATCGGCTTGTTTCTCCACTTCGTGATTCGTTTCCATAGTAGCTTCTGGTCCACCAGCGGTTGAAGCCTTGTCAGCCCCAGCTGGAATGTCTAGAACAGGACCAGGTTGGTACTCAGCTTGATGATCAACAGATTGATTCACCTTCTTTGTTCTCTTGGTCCGATACTTTTTCGTGATTAGCACCGGTGGAATAGACAGTAGATTCAGAGTCCGACAATTCTACAACCAATTTTCGCTTAGCGCCACCTTTATTCAGCCTCGACAGCAAGCACGAATCCGCATCTGAGCTGGTCCCTGACTTGGACTTCACTGGAGCAGCTTTGCTCTCAGCCTCCACCGTCGTGCTTTTAACCACTTTCTGTTTCTTCCCTGCTTGAACAAATTTTTCTATCTTCTTTTTCTTCTTTCCAACCGCGTTTTCCACTTCTTTGTCCACAGTCCTTGTCATCTGCGACTGTCCACCCTCTGTTTCACTGGACGTATCCTCAGTCCGCTTGCTTGACTCACCAGTTGGAACGACATTCTGATTCTTCTTTATGTAGGTGTGAACAGACTTGTTGTTCAACACCTTTTGCGTGTGCAACTTCACCAACTCTCCAAGATCTGCTTTTACCAGATTTTGTAATAAAACACTTACTTGGACAGCAAATCCTTGAGATTGCTTGGTAGGCGTGTTCACCATTGCCACCAAAATCTGAAACAGAACCTGTGCCCAGTTGACTTTCAAAGCAGCACTGATGGCTACCATAAGATCAAACTTCTCACTTGTCACCAAGTCAAAGGAACCAGCTTTGGCACATAGTGCCTTGGCAACAATGTCATGCAATAGGAGATATTCCATTTTCATCTATTTCTTCTTGTTGGGTGCCCTGAAAGGCACACCAGTACAAAACTTCAAATGCATTTCTGCCACAGTCTTTGACGAAATATCAAGAAAATCAACCAGCCCTTCAGTGGTTAGACCAAAAGCTTCGGCAATCACTTCCTTCGTCAGCACCAGTTTCCTATTGGCGATGGAAATGATAATCGTACCCGCGACAAATTTCGCATTTGCAAATAATTCAACCACGGCGTCCTCATACACTGAACCTGATGCCTCCAGAAATCCCTTAAGCCATGTGTCCTCCAGGGTCTTGAACATGCGCACCATGCCAGTGTGCTCCATAGCGAGCACAGATGCAAAATCAACCTTCATAGCTTTAACGAAGAAAGAAGCACCCATTTCTGAGAGTAAAGATGATGAAGTAAAGATACTGTGAACAATTGCACGAAATGCGGTTAAGTTGTTTGCTATATTGGTAGAAGGTGTGAAAATTGGAAAGCATGCTGTAAAAATTAAAGTGAAATTGTTTATGTACGAACGGGGAGAGAGAAGGGTTTGGGTGGACACGTGTCATCATCTTATTTAGAAGTCATTTGAAATTCCAGAAAGATGACCATCCGATTTAAAATGAATTTGAAAAGCCAAACCAATCTCAACCGTTCGATTTACTGTATACCAGTGTGAGAACAATTTATTCAAACATCGTGATAATATCACACTGTGTATGTCGCTAAGCTGGACCAGATCAGCACGGAGCCGACCAACTTGGTGACAAACAACGGACTATGGTATAATCTGTTTGAATTATTTTTTTCTCCCTGAACATATTCATGCAGAACATGATCAAGACATATCCAAGAGACCTAAAATGTTTCTAAAGTAAGAAACCTTAGCGTCCGGCAGAGGCTTGGTGAATATATCAGCTACTTGCTGATCCGTTGTCACATGATCTACTCGAACATCTTTCTTTAGCACATGGTCTCTAATGAAATTATGGTGTATGTGTTAGAGTAGATGCCCAACTAGCCAACTTGTGGCGTGTGGGTTTTATAGACTCTTGTATATGACAATCTTTATTTATGAAATACGCATTTATTTATGGCATTCTTTATTTTCATTATGTTATATGATGTTAATAATTGTGTTGTACCTAGAATGCACCATAGTGTATGTTAGATGTGATAAACTACCTTCGTTCGGACTTTCCAAGTGGTTACCATTTGTCGAGTGGATAAGTCCGAGGTCTTGGTTGTACTGATTAGTCCTCACTACTCGAAACGTCATTGAGACTCTATATGATATGCGCCTCACTTTGACCCATTTGCCGACTCACTTGGGGTCATTAGGCGGCGGGATTGGGTGAGGTCCCGATGCATGTAGGAGTCGATGCTTCGTTGTCGAGGATTCAACGCTCGCTTTCATGCGTGGATATCCTATGCTATCTGAGGGGATAATAGTGTATAAATCTCTGGCCATAGTACTGGATGTGTTTTAGGTAAATGGGTTTACCTAGTTACACTCGTGATGTCACTATTTGATCTCCAAGATGTATGCATAGTTATCGGATCTCTAGCGACTCTCGATTTACCAACGTTCGTTGATCTGATCGGGATATATGTGTTGAAAGGACCGTACTGTACGCTAACCATGACCAACTGGTTCTTGCAGGCACTATCAGTGATACCTAGAGGATCATGGGGCGATGTTGCTAGGCTCTTTACCATGATCCGTTGGGCAAGTCCGAAATTGTGATTTCGGAGCCACAATGGTTGTGGGCCCACGGCTAGCTGTATCCCTGAACCATTGAGGGTCACACAAGTACTGGATTTATGATTCCCGCACGGAAACTGAACTCAATGTGTTGAGCATAGGAAGAGGATTTTAGGGAGTGCGACTTCCTAAAAGTCAACAGGGGTCAAATTGCGATTTCCCACTGTTGAGGGTCAAAACTGTCATTTTGGACTAGGTAATCCGAAAAATTGTTTTCGCATCATGATGTTCAGTTTTGGAAACTGAGTCGATCGATCTGATCTGATCATCGATCGGAGTTATGATGAAGCCGTAGTGATTTAAATGAACCGAATGTTCATATATTGGACTGGGCCCGCCCTAGGTCCAATGGGCCGGTTCAAGCCCATCATTGGTATATTTATGTTAGACCTAGGGCTACACTACACACAAGAGAACACAACATACCTAGCCTCCACACACACACGGCTGCCCACCTCTCCTCTCGGCCAACCCACACGCCGCACGTCGGCCACCCACGCGCCGCCGCCTCTTCGCCGGACTTGTTCCGGCCACCGCGCTGAGGAGTTTCTGTCCGTGCTGAATTCGTCATATCTTCTAGTGCAGATTGACGGAGGCATCTTGAATCCGGTAGTGGACCTGATTAGGAGTATCTACCGTCGCCTACAATTCAAGAGCCAGACTTCCCAGTGAATTCTGGTTGGAGCCAGGCGCCTAGACACCACCAAGGTAGCAATTCGATAAACGCCCAATGAATGTTTATTGATTGTTTTTAATGTATTGAACGCATCTCGGGGAATATTTTTAATTTCCGCTGCGCCCCCGGGAAGCGGGATCCGGATCCGCCATTGTATGCCAACAGTATGTCGATATGCTTGGTCCTGGAATGTAGTACGGGATTCTGAGTGATCGTGATGGCACTTATGTTGTCGTAGAAAATGGGTGCAAATATCAATGCCATAATCCCGGAGCTGTTGTTGAATCTATAATATTTGAGCGCAACAACTGCCAGCTGTGAGATACTCTGCCTCAGCTGTGGATGTGGCTATAGATGTATGTTTCTTGCTAAACCATTCAGCTGTGAGATACTCTGCCTCAGCTGTGGATGTGGCTATAGATGTATGTTTCTTGCTAAACCATTAATTAGTCTATCACCAAAAACTGGCAAGTTCCACTAGTGCTACGCCGATCAATCCTGCAACCTGCGTAATCTGCATCACTATGTCCAATCAAATTTAAACTTGAGTCTTTGGGATACCAAAGACCCACGTTCTGCGTGCCTTTAAGATATATAAAAATACGTTTAACAGCCATGTAGTGAGTCTGTTTTGGATCAGATTTAAACCTGGCACACATACAAATCGAGAACATGATGTCCGGTCTGCTTGCTGTGAGGTATAGAAGTTAACCAATCATCCCCCGGTAC
The DNA here is from genome assembly GCA_001598015.1 of Dorcoceras hygrometricum. Taxonomy (NCBI): domain Eukaryota; kingdom Viridiplantae; phylum Streptophyta; class Magnoliopsida; order Lamiales; family Gesneriaceae; genus Dorcoceras; species Dorcoceras hygrometricum. The sequence goes on along the minus strand of KV017471.1, from coordinate 91,710 downwards.
ATGGTTACCTCCACTGTCGTGCCAACTTCATCTTTGTACAGCTTTATAGAGGCGCTCATTGTAGTAGCTTCTGACGAGCTATTTTCCATCCCAAACTTCTTGAGAAGTTCCTTTGTATACTTAGCTTGGTTGATGAAAATTCCATCCTCAAGCTGCTTTACTTGCAATCCTAGAAAAACTGTCAGCTCTCCCATCATGCTCATCTCGAACTTTTCCTGCATAAGCTTGGAAAATTTGTCGCGGATCTTAGAATTACTCGAGACAAATATGATGTCATCGACATAAATCTGTACTAGCAAGACATGATCATTTTTAACGAATTTAACAATGTCTTGTCGACAGAACCAATAACAAAATTATGGTCAATAAGGAACTTGGACAGAGTATCATACCAAGCTCGAGGAGCTTGTTTCAGGCCGTACAGATATTTATCAAGATTATATACGTATTTCGGTCTGGTATGATCTACGAATCTAGGATGTTGTGTAACATACACTTCCTCATTCAAGATGTCATTTAAGAATGCAATTTTGACATCCATCTGATAAAATTTAAAATTCTTAAATGAAGCATAAGCAGGAAATATTCGGATGGCCTCTAGCCTGGCTACAGGGGCGAAGGATTCCTAAAATTATATGCCTTATTCTTGCCTATAGCCTTGAGATACTAGCCTAACTTATTTCGAACAAAATTTCAATTCTATCTAATTTGTTCCTAAAGACCCATGTAGTACCTATAATGTTCTGGTCAGTAGGTATAGGAACTAGATTCCATACTTTACTACGTTCTAATTGGCTAAGTTATTATTGCATAGATTCTATCAAAGCTTGGGTCCACTAAGGCCTCTTCTACCTTCTTGGGCTCTATATGCGGTTGAAAGCTGAATTAAGATATTCCCTTATCATCTGGTATCGTGTCCTAACGGGTGCAGTGGGGTTACCGATGACCAGCTCGGGTGGATGATTTTTATTCCACCGAAAACCTGGTCCATGTGAGGTTGAAGCTTCGTTATGTTCCCTCTGCGTTCCTGCTGGATCTACTGGAATACCACTTGTTGTAATATCACTAGTTATATTGGACTCATCAGCATGCACATGTTCTCCACCAGCTTGATCATGATCTGGACCAGCTTGCCCAACATCTTGAAAGTCTGTGTTGTTAATAGGCATGTAAAATGCGTGCTGGTAACCAACTTGACATTTGTGTTTTTCCTCGTCGTCACTTGATTAATCCAGGTTAGTAGATTCCAGACGAGTGCACAAATCATTTAACTCTTTGAAGCTGATATTGATCTAAAGCTGGTTTCATCAAACACGACATGAGCCGATTCTTCAATAATGAGAGTTCTATTGTTGAAAACTTGATAGGCTCTGCTAACAGCTGAGTATCCCACAATCATGCTCGTCTCGAACTTGTCCTGCATAAGCTTGGAAAATTTGTCGCAGATCTTAAAATTAGTCGAGCCAAATATGATGTCATCGACATAAATCTGTATTAGCAAGACATGATCATTTTTAACGAATTTAACAATTTTTTGTCGCCTGAACCAATAACAAAATTATGGTCAATAAGGAACTTGGACAGAGTATCATACCAAGCTCGAGGAGATTGTTTCAGACCATACAGAGCTTTATCAAGCTTATATACGTATTCCGGTCTGATATGATCTACGAAGCTAGGATGTTGTGTAACATACACTTCCTCATTCAAGATGCCATTTAAGAATGCAATTTTGACATCCATCTGATAAACTTTAAAATTCTTAAATGAAGCATATGAAAGAAATATTCGGATGGCCTCTAGCCTGGCTATAGGGGGCGAAGGATTCCTCAAAGTCTATGCCTTTTTCTTGCCAATAGCCTTGAGATACTAGCCTAGATTTTTTCGAACAACATTTCAATTCTATCTTATTTGTTCCTAAAGACCCATGTAGTACCTATAATGTTCTGGTCAGTAGGTCTAGGAACTAGATGTCATACTTTACTACGTTCGAATTGGCTAAGTTCTTCTTGCTTAGATTCTATCCAGCTTGGGTCCACTAAGGCCTATTCTACCTTCTTGGGCTCTATAAGCGGTATGAAAGCTGAATTAAGATATTCTCTTATCATCTGGTCTCGTGTCCTAACGGATGTAGTGGGGTTACCGATGACCAGCTCAGGTGGATTATTTTTATTCCACCGGAAACCTGGTCCATGTGAGGTTGAAGCTTAGTTCTTTTCCCCCTGCGTTCGTGCTGGATCTACTGGAATACCACTTGTTGTAAGATCACTAGTTATATTGGACTCATCATCATGCACATGTTCTCCACCAGCTTGATCATGATCTGGACCAGCTTGCCCAACATCTTGAAAGTCTGCGTTGGTAATAGGCATGTCCAATGCGTGCTGGTCACCAGCTTGACATTTGTGTTGTGCCTCGTCGTCACTTGATTCATCCACGTTAGTAGATTCCAGACGAGTGCACAAAACATTTAACTTTGAAGCTGATATTGATATAAAGCTGGTTTCATCAAACACGACATTGTTGGGGATCCGGATCACGCCCCCCGGCGAGGCAGCGGAAGAACAGAAAATTAACAGCCGGGAGACGATCAATACGAGTAATACAAAAACAGTCTATGACATTTATAGGGTGTTCAAAACACTACCTTGCTGGCACTTGTGCCTGGCTCCAACCGTAGTTACAATAACGTCGGCTCTTCACGGTAGATTACGGTAGATAACGCCAATCCGGTCCACGACCGGATACGAGACTCCTTCGTCACCCTGCACTAGAAGGTGTGAAGAGATCTGCACGGACGGATTCTCCTCGTCGAATTGGCCGGAAATGATTTTCCGGTGAAGAGGGGCGGCGGCGGCGGCGCACGGCGATGGCGGCGGCGGCGCACTGGTATATTGAGTTTTATAGCATTTTAAAATTCTAGGAGGCCTAGATTTCGAAACTTTATGATTATTAAAGCCCAAGTATGAGTTTTAAACACTTTTTTCATTTAATTAGAGGGGCAAGCTTGGAAATTTTTATTAAAGCCATATGGGTCATTTTAGGCACCTTAATTACTTCCTAACCACAAATCTAAACATACCCTAGCCTCCATCCTTTGTACCAGCCGTCTTCCCCCTACCTTAAGCACACAAAATTCTAAATTTCACAGCCATTGAAGGAGCTTAGCGATCAAATTCCGGTGGCGCCCCGATCTCGCACCTACGACGTCCGTACCTCGCAGATCATCGTTTTCTTCAAACCAGGCATGTGATATCAATTCCATTGCTCACCATTTAAATCATAATAACCTTTTTTATGAAAATTATGCATGAATGTTGTGTGTATGCTTCGGATATATACAGCATGGTTCACGTTTTTTGCATGTCTCATGTTACATCTCACGGTTTTGATTATTTTTGTGCATGGATTCGGTTTAGGGGCTGTCTAAGGGACCTTGGCTCGATCTTAGGTGGTCCATGGGAGTCCTAGGGAGGGCTAGGAGTGGTACAAAGTGTTGGGGATCCGGATCCGCCCCCCGGCGAGGCAGCGGAAGAACAAAGAATAAAGGTCGGGAGACGATCAATACAAAAAAAAAGAATTCATAATTCAACATACATAGGGCATTCAAAACGAATACCTTGCTGGCACTTGTGCCTGGCTCCAACCGGAATTACAAGAACCCGGCTCTTCTCGGTAGATTGCGGTAGATAATCGCCAATCCGGTCCACGACCAGAACCGAGACTCCTTCGTCAGGCTGCACTAGAAGCACTGACGAATTCTGCACGAACGGATACTCCTTGAAAAACTAGGCCGGAATGTAACCCGGCTCTTCTCGGTAGATTGCGGTAGATAATCGCCAATCCGGTCCACGACCAGAACCGAGACTCCTTCGTCAGGCTGCACTAGAAGCACTGACGCATTCTGCACGAACGGATACTCCTTGAAAAACTAGGCCGGAACGATTTCCG